>VZTR01029847.1:301535-365529 GCA_013400775.1 Chaetops frenatus
ACGAGAGACTTGTGCTTCTTGTGGGAAAAATCCCCATGGTGAGACAAGAGAGACTCTTCTTCCAATTGGACTGATGAAAGCCTATTTCAAGAGTGATAAATTGACCAGGGGTTTTCTAAGCTTGCTTCTCTGTGTTGTTGATGAGAAAGATGGTGGTAAAGGAAGATAAATGAGGTGGGGGTGGGGGGAAGAAACCACCTGGGGGTTGATTTTGATTTTTGTTTATTTTTCTTCTCTCTTTTTTTTTTTTTATTCTGTTAATAAATTATTTCTATCTTTGAAGTTTAGGCCTGTTTTGCATTTCTCTTAATCCTTATTCTCATGAAACCACTACACCGCACTCTCGCCTGGTGTGAGCAGGCGAGCAGGTGAATGTGAAACCCCTACACCATGTTTGGTGCAAGCCTTATTCTGATATAACACCACCACTGACCACTTGCTGTACCACTTCCATTGGCCAGTTTTTGACACTATTGACAAACAGTGCTTCTTCAGCATCTTGCTGAGCTACTGGTGAGCTTCTGTGTTCATCATCCATTTTACCTGAAATAAAGATAAATTGTGTGTGCTGGATTTCCCATATCCTCCACATCTTTCACTGAAAAAGACTGTTAAGTTTGTTTGGCAGAGACTTAAATCCAGGACGCAGACCCCTTGATCTCAAAGGTCAGCAGGCCACATTCAACTCCTATAAAATACCAGGGTCTGGTGACATCCCTCTGAGGAGGAACTTGTCACAAGAATTTTGTTTTTTTCATACCTGCAATTTGAATTTGTTTTGCCATGACAGAATATTTTTTTCCACTTCCAACATACACAGAAAGCAGAAAACCTAGAGCACTAAGCGGCAAAACAAAGAGGTTTTTTGTGAAGAGTCACTCTGCCATGCCATAGCAACACCAGGGATGTCTCCCCTCCCGCCCCAGACAGTGCTACAGAATGGCCCGTGTGTCACAGCAGCCCTGGGGAGCAGTCAACACAGAGACACATGACATGCCCAAGGGACAACTCACAGCACCCAGAGCGATGTGCTGGTATCACAAAAACAGAACACAGGGTCTCACATGAACTACTGTGGCCTCAGATCAGCTGATGGCATCTCTGATCAACAGAGTGGCTATCTTTAATCTTTCCTCCTTTGGGATCATATATTAACCATGTGAGTGTGATCCTCAGCATCCCAAGCAGAAAAGCACGTCTACAGTTGTCACTTGCCTAACTACTTTGTCTTTCTCCAGCAGTTTCCCAGGGATTCCTCACATGACATCCGGAAAATAAAATTATTTTGCCATTGCTAGTTATCCAATCTGCAGTGAGAAATTAATCATTCCTGATCTTACATCCATGTGCAGAATTTACCTTCATCTCTCCTCAAATTATTGTTGGTTTCTAGTCTAATCATTGTCACTGGATACTTTACAGATAGCAGAAAAGAGAGCAGGGATGTATCAAATCCATGAAGAATGTTAAGATAAAAGACAAGACTTTGACCTCAGAGGAAAAGGACCTGCCAGGAACACAGTCCATGTCAGGAACCACCAAAGCCTGAAAGCCTTTTGAGGAATAATGTTTTAGTCTTTAAACTGTACATAGTAGCTCCTTGGATTATTTGCTGAATTAAATACCAGCAATTGTAAGCATATTTGGCTGGGTCCTAGGATAGCAAGCCCAGGATCATTTGATCCACTTTGTGAAAGGGCTATGCTGGGTGCCCCTTGCAGCAGAGGCAAGGGTGATGAATTGGCACCCTGAGTGCTGTGACTGCAGCTGCAGGAGACATCATTCCTCACCTCCACGGCCCAGCCACGGGGCAGCACAGGGAGGTTGGGCAGAAGCTGTCTCCCACTGGCTGTGATGGATGTGAGGGCTGTGACACTGTCTGCTGTGGCAAACAAAGCAGAATAAGAAAAATTATCTCAAGGATAAAGCTAGTAGACTTGCACAAGTGTTGGCCCCTCTGAGCTGAAGTAGGAGTAGGAAGGGCACCTTGTGTGGCCAGCTCTGAGAAGATTTGTTGCCATACTGCATGTCCTTGGGGCTTCCTTCACTTCACCAGCTCCGTGCCGTCACAGTGCCACACTGCAGCACCTGGGCACAGGCTGGCTTGCTGCAGTTCCCCATGACTGAGCTGCAGAGAGGACTTTTGCCACTGAGGACAGTGTCTGCCTGCCAGCAGGTTCTCCTGCACCAGTGAGTCATTCCTGAGTCACTTGTGCTCTTGCCAGGAACAGCCAGTGTTCTCTCAGGGGATACAGCAACCTTCCTGGCTGATATAAAGAGACCAGCTGAAAAGGTGAGACATCAGTGTGCATTTGTTCCCAGCAAGTTTTCCTAGATATTAAACAGTCAGCACATAGCAACAGTTTGGAGACAGGTTTAAATTAGCTGCTCAACCTTCCCCTGTTGATTTTATTTCCTTTTGGATTCTGAGAAGGAAGATCTCCACGGCCAAAGTGAGGAGAAATGTTGGGGGAAGATGAGAGGCAGCTGTTGCCAGCTCCAAGGACTTCTGCCAGGTCAAAATGTTCATGACACACAGCATTAATAATGCCCTCTAGGAAGTTTCAGGAGAACGAATCTCCAGAATAATATACAGTTTAGCCCAAGCACTTTGTTGGCCTCCTTCAATTGGATTTCTAAAACTTTAGATCACTCCCTGTGAACTAAAATTCACATTTGCAAAGACCACTGACTTTACAAAGCAAAACCTTTCCTCTTTCTCTGTTTGACGATAAACTGTCCAGGATAGACCAAAAGCATCTCTCTTTATGCTTGAAGGATCAGCTCTGGAGTGACTGGACCAGAAAGGCATTGCTTAGAGGTGACTAGTTCAGGTGAGAACACAAAGCCTCCTGTCTTGCTTTCAGCAAAACCTCCAAAAAAGACCCTTTTAAAGACAAACCTACTCTAAATTGACTGCAGTGGGATTTTGGATGAGTACATTTAGGAGTATTTATTCGCCCTTTATTCAGGGAATAATGATGAGATCTTCAGAACATACCTGTTTGCTTTTTGTGTTGGCTCCCTTCTGACAGAGACATTTAAATGTGTCCTCAATTACCCTTCAGTGGGCCTGTTATGATTGCATATGCCCATATCTTTCTAACAAGATGGAATACATTTGAGGAGTGCATCCTGCTTTGTGCTCTACTAGGTGATCAAAATAGAAGGCAATTCCAAAGAATGTATAATCTGGCAATTGCTCCAGAGAAGCTGAGAAGAGGCTGTTCTTGAGTAAGCAAAGATGATGTAAAAACCTGATAATTTGAGAATCTTAAAAAAAAAAGCTGTCATGAAAGGCAGAACACCACTAATGTGCTTCTTCTCTGAGGAGGTTATGGGGAGGTGAACAAACCTGTGTAGGATTTTCACCAGGCCAGTGGTGCTTCAGTTGCCTGGAAGTCTGACTCACCTCCTGTCTGCAAAATTAATTCCTTTGAAGTTCTCCCTTTGAACTTCTCACTGCCAGCACATGAAATGCTGGCATGAAAGGACAGCCAGGCTCAGGTGTCAGCTGCCATTCAGGTGGTGAAGGAGCTGAGCATTGCATGGGCTGGGCAGTGGTTTCTGCTCAGAGCCCCATCCTGAGAGCTGTGTAACTCTCTACTTTCAGAGAGAGTCAGCTCTCAGGAGCTGTTTAGTGCAGAATGTAAAGATACAAAATCTAATGTAAATATGTTCACCTTTACTGACAACTTAAGTAATGGAGTTTTAAGCAACTCTGCTGTTACCCAAGTTGTGCTCTTTTGAAATGTCACACAGAAGGAATCTTCAGATTTCCAGGTCCCCACTTGTCTCATTACCCTGGCTCCAAGATTATGATAAATATATCAGTGGATCATCCCACACTGGCTTCTTTGCTTCAGACTGGAGAAGAGAACTATCACCAAGTCATGGTATTGCCAGGAAAGTAACAGCTGAATACACACCAGCACTGAACTTATTGCAGCTATGTACTCTAAACCCCAACAATAATGGGAAGTTAGGAACCTTACTTGGTGAAGGAAATTATATTGTGAAGCCTGTCGACTTTTTAATATTTGGTCAAGTTAGAAATAGGTTCATAGTAATTAATTCTCCCATTTGAAATCGGTCTTCTTGAAAACAACACAATCTGGTTAAATAAAGTTTTGCAGTCATAGTGGCAAGGTAAAGAGCAACAGATGAAAAGTATTATTTCTTGAGCAGCAGCTTACACCTGTCAGCTGGCAGGGAAAAGATAAAGAAAATATGTCTATAGCCAAGTCCTGCATAAATGTGATAAGGATCACACCTGAGCCCACAAGCCCTAAGATTCAAGTTTTTTTGGTTGGCACCTACATCAACAGATGCTGAGATTACCCATGAGGCTGCACAATCCAATGGGTGCTAATTCCAGGTTCTGTCTACCCATGAGGCTGACACTTTATACATCAAGATCCATTCCAGTCATGTTGATTCCTTCTCAGTTTGACCTGGAACAGAGGCTAGACAAAATTAGAGGAATAAAGTAGGTATTTATTGAAAGGCCTTCAAAGGCCATGCCCTGGCAGTACAAGAGCCTGGCTGCAGCCCTGCCAGGATGGGCCTCAAAATGGACACAAAATGGGCTTTGGTCATGGGGTTTCACACTTTTATAAGTTATGGTCCATTTGCATACTGAGGTTAACTGTCCAAGTAATAACTTTGAATTATGAAGTTCCATCCTCCTTGCTTGCCCTCCTCTTTTTTACATTGTTTATGCTTTTGGGCCTGAGGCTCAGAACGATTGTCCTTGAATCTTGGGCTGGAGAGAATTCTTGTGTCTAAGTTACTACCCTGTGAAGAAAACTTATTAACACTTAATATGAAACAAAAGCAGAACAGAAAAAGGAAAAAAACTTCAAACTTAGGGCATCAGTGTCTGCTGCAGGGGGACCTTACTGAATTCTTTGCACTAGGAAATGTAGGCTTTGCTCTAGAATTCTCTTCTACCTCCCAGACTCAGTGAATTCACCTCAGTTTGAGCACCATACTAGGGAGGGGTGGCTTTGTCTCTCAGGCTCTCGAATCTACTTGCATGTTGCTGCACATGCAGTGGGAAAATACTCTTTCACATGTTGTCTAGGGATGGGGATTAGCAAGTCTCAAGAGGCAGAGCAGCAATTCAGAGGGGTTATCCAGGCAGAGACAATGCCCTGAAACAGCTCAGAAAGTGTTCCCAGTGCACTGTTACCTTGTTTTGGGGGAGACAACAGGGCTGGCCTGGAACATTTGTCATGTCATCCCCATGGGTGTCCCTCCCACCTGCTATTAATCTCCAGTGTTGCTCTTGATGTTTGCCTAGCTAAATGACACCTACCTCATCTGGACATAACCCACTCCAAATAGATTTCACCAGAAAAGCTTTTCCCTAAGTGTTTGAGTGTTAAAAGTACCTATAAATAGGTGAAAACAATGAGACACAGAGAAGCCATGACCTCTTCTCAGGAAATAGTATCCCACCAACTTGATTCTCATCCACTGCCTCTTAAGCCTGGTAATGAGGTTGGGTGTACAGTTATTTTAAATTTCTTATGTGATGTAGTCGACCTTTCTGGGAAACCACAGCAGATGTAGATAAGACAAGAATCATCCTTTTATATTTCCATGTGCATAGGACATTCTGCCTTGGCAATATCATTAGCAATGCAACAAAGTGCTCATCAGAGCATTTTAAAAAGGAAAATAAAGCTGCTGCCCATGAGTGTTGTCCTTTGAAGTGTGGGACTGAAGCCTCTTGGCTGACATCCCTCTCCTGGCCGACTCACTCTGTGCATGACTGCAGTAGCACGCTGCAGTTCCACGGGACCTGTTTATTACTCCCGAGTAAACTTTCCCCCTTCAACATGGGAAAATGGATTCAGAGTGATAAAAGGCTGGGACATTCTGCATGCTTAAAATCATAAGGATTTTAAAATTTTTTTTAATCTTTTTTTCTTTCGGTCAAATGCCAAAGAAAAGAATCATGTTAAGCCATGATTATAAAACATGCCTTTGATGGCTTGTGTGTTTGCCTTGTAGTATCTCCAAGTCAAATATTGTTTAAGTCTCCATCAATTCACCAGGATATATGGAAGAGACAGGGTTCAGGAGGCTGGCAGGGAATTAACTGCGTTATCTGCAAAATAGCTGGCTACCACAACACCAGTGCTGATGCACATGGATGAAGGCACCAGTCAGGAGATGCAGCTTTTGCATCCATCCCGTGGGTTGCTTTTAGGCCAGCAGGCTGGCAAGTTCAGAGCCTTTGGTCTCTGACTGCAGGGACACCTGCAGCCACCTGCCCCAGTGCCAGGTGACCTCTCAGGGCCTTGCAGCAGAAGGGAAGGAGGAACAGACCTCAGGGCATTTCAGGGAGCTTACATGAGGGAGCAGGAGAGAGCTAATTACTTAGTCTTGCTGGCAGATGGATTTTGAAAGTAGCTGCATCATATTATGACTTCAGAGGACAAACTGATCCAACATTTGGAATTACTTATAAAGTAATGTCTTCTGAATGTATTTGCTGTACTAGGTTTAAAAACAGCTTGTCCTGGAATTCCTTACCTCCTCCAGTGCAGGCAGGTGGCCTGAGAGAGGTAATAGTACATTTCTTTCCTGGCTCTTGCACTCCTTTTTCCAATGAAAGCTGTGACTATTCATATGCAAGTCAAATGATGCTAGCACTATACTGAAGTGGTGCCAGTGGTAAATCAGAGACCTTTTCAAACCACTTGAATTTTAAGAGGACAAGAAAGACTGGATCTAACTGAAGGCAAAAAATTAATAGTAGATGAAAAATGAAAACTGAAGGATCTAACACTAAAAAACCCCATATGTGTGTGTGTGTATATATATATATAAATATATATATATATATGGTTTATGCTCATTTTGATGCAGACCTCTGCCTTCAGAAAGCCACAAAAGGTAAAAGTTATAAAAGGTGAACGTAAAATAAAAGTCAAATATAATTTAAAGTCCCAGTCCTCCTGCAGTGCCACCCACAAAGTGGTATACCTTGAGTTGTAGATCAGTGTGAGAATCATTAAGTAAAACTACAGGTGAATCTTTAAATGAGCGATTGTAATAACGTGAGGTAGGATTTCACAAGGAATCTTTATTCTAATGAAGGCAAGAAACAATCCGTCATTATTTCCAATCACATTTATTTAGTTTTGAAAGAATTATGACAAAGAGAAGAAAAGCTAAAACACTTTGGTAGTTAGTGTGCAAGTGGAAAGAATCCTGTAAAATGACATGTGTGAGCATGTAATCCCAGATACATGCACGGACTTTGTCACCCAGGCCTTCCCAGCACCATGTACTACTCTGGAATCAGGAATGTACAGTACATTCAGAGATGCTATAATAAGAAAGTAGCACAAGGTAAATAAATACGGAAATTTTTATGAGTGAACTTTTGTGAACCAGTATAATATGGGAGCATGAGAGGAACTCATAAAAGGAGGGCAAAAGCCAAAGAACAGATGAGGATGAGAAAGCGATATGATGAGTGCAGCAGAGAAAAAAATGTAAACACAAGCTTGTCTTTTATTTGAGTTACATTCAGGAGAAGATCCACTGAAGCCATGAATCTATTTTAGGATTCAGGAAACTAAGACCTTGCTCTTGGTTTACAGTTATTCCCACTACCTGTCCCTGGAGTTACAGCCTCATTAAATTCCACTGAAATTATATTATTATTGTATTCCAGATATGCTTTGGAAACTCTTGGCTAGAGTTCAGTGCAGCTGAAACTGATTTATTTGTATCCAGTACTGTAACTACATTACAGCCTGTAGTCTGTGTTTGCATACGGCCTCTGAATGTAAAGATTTTACAACAGAGTAAGAGGATGACTGCCAAAATCAGGGTCTGCAGGTATGGCCTTGGAAAGCGCTCCACAGGAACAGCTTCAGATGAGAGAAACTAGGGGTGCAAATGAAGAGAATATTACTGTCAGTTTCTAATAAAACCAGGCTCATAATAAAGACAAAGAGCCATATTCTACAGTAAGAATCCTGAGGGCCATGTCTACTGGTCAAGCAGGCATCCAAGTACAGTCAAAACTATTATAATATCTTGGAACATAAAGAGGGGGAAAAACACTTTTATCCAGAGCTCAACCTGCACCATTCCTGAGGTGTCCCAGCTGTTCATGGAGCCTCCAGAGACAGAGAGTCAGCAGTCTTTCCTGGTTGTGAGCTAACCTTGCTGCACTATCCCAGGACTTAGCTGTATGCCACAGCTCTGTACAGGCAGACAAGGAAGGCTGTGCAATGACACGAGACAGGTTTGGCAGCTGAGCTATCACCTGCAGAGGTAGGCTTGCTGGTGTTGAGCCCAGCAGATGCATGGGGACATAGTAAAAATCTGTTCTATCCACTTGGGAGAAGTGGAAATCCCCTGGTGCTGGCAGCACTAAACAATACATACTCTTTTTACTGTGTTTAAAGAGTATATGAACAATGATTATTATCAACGGTGACATTATATCCCTAAGTAATTTTCTTATGCCTAGCATGAATCATACCTGCATCTGAGCTGATGAGCCTGTAGCAAGTTTTACAAAGCTGTTGTATCATCAAGAGAATTAAAACAATGTGTGTTCCTCTTCAATATAGAATTTCAGGTCATTATAAAATAGTATGGCATAATCATAAATTGAACTTCAGTGTAAAGTGTTGCTGTTATATCATAATGTCTGTTAATAGCCTGTTTATTAAAGCAATAAGAGTGTAATTTATGCCACCTTTAACCAACCAGCTTAGGGGGGAAAAAAAATTCTGGGAAATGATTTCTGATGTTTACAGAATCTGGCAAGTTTCCAATATTTACAGAATCTAACACAACCATGCCCAATCCTTCGAAAATCAATCATGTCAGCAAGAGAACAGTGAGGTGAGTTACGGATATTGCTAAATGCTTTTAAGTGCCGAAACGGAGGCATCCCATTTTGGCAGCCTCTCCAACAACATCAGGAGTAGCGGGCCGGCCGGCTGTTTTTGCAGCTTGCGAGCGGGGCCGCCCATGCAGCGCCCCCGGCCCCGGCACAAACACGCCCCAGCAGCCGCCAGCCCCACGCCGCTTCTCCCGCCGCGCCTCCCGCCTGCTCAGCCACACCGAGCACCGACCCATCTCCCGTTTCCTCTCGCCGCCACCGGAATGCCTGAGTGTAGTTTACCGAGAGGTGCGCCAAAGACAATTCCCGTGCCACCGGACGGTTCCCGCTTCAGAAGGCCCCTCCACTCAGCTCTCTGCTGCCAAACCTCTCGCTGTGCCTCTGGGTACCAGCAGCAGGGAAATCCTCGGTCCTGCCTTCTGTGACTTTCTTTTTTTCAGCATTGTTGTGAGTGGGCAATATATCCTCCTGTACCCAGCAGGGTGGGTAGGATGTGAGCTGTGGCTTTATTTCATCTGGGGCAATCTGGTGGCAATGCAGAGACCCCAGAGACCACCTGGCAGGCTCCAACTTAAGGGTGTTCTGAAATCTCCCCTGCAAAGGGCCTGGCAATAAACAGATGCAGACCCAGGTAATGCCACTCCAAGCTGTGGCTCTTGTCGCTTACCATGCAATTTCTCAGCATTTTCTGCACTTGTATACACAGACTTTATAAAAGTAAATAATAAACTGAGAATCTGAGAAGTGAGCAGCTATAAACAGACTGGTACCTCTCACCTCCATTTGCCGAAGAGAAGGTGTGAGGAAAAGAACAGGCAGAGAATAAGAGGTTTTATTTCAGTACGTAAAGCAATAAGAATAGCATTTCCAATCTCAATGAACAGTCAAGAGGAAGCATTTCAGAGTGGCAAAGCAAAGAAAAAGCAAAGTCCTCCACAAGGAAAATGGTGGGGCATAAACATAAAGAGAGGGTCAGGCTACACCATCCCAAGCTGCTGAAACTGTCACTTCTTGTATCAGACAGGACTAAATATCAGTAGAACATGGGAACAATATCACAGTATTGCTAACCCTCTTAAAAATAAAGGTCATGGGCAATCTCGAGCCAGCCACTGGTTTTTGTCTTGCTCAGTAGTACTCAAGGCAGCAGCTCTATTTTTACTTTCCCCAACAAAAGCTGAATTGAGGCCTTGCAAATTACAAGTGTAATGACCTGCTCTGAGTTTTCCTGCCACAATTATTGCCTCACTGGTTAAATCCTGGGTAGGTTACCACAATGCTGTAAACATGACATTGCAGCAACCCCCAGCCCTTCAACCCCCTGGATGCCGTGGGCTTAGGAGGTCAGCCAGGCCATGCCCAGCCAGAGCCAGGGAAGCTGAATCTCTGCTGGGACAGCTCTGCTCTGGTGCCAAGCTGCCCAGACACTGTCCTGGCTGACCCTGGAGGGGTTGCTGGCAGTGCCACACACAAGTGGGCAGTCTGCCTCTACCCTGGCTGCTCTCGGGGACATCTTTGGTAGCCTGGCACCATGCCGTGCAGAGAGCTGGTGCTGGCTGCTGCAGGTGTTGGCACAAGGCAAACCCCCAAAATGCAAAGTGGAAAAGTTCACTCTGAGAGAGCTTTCTGCTCCACAGCCTTTGCAAGCACTTAGTAGCATTTGATGAATACCAGTTGGGGTTTTTTAATATTATTCATTGCAAAGGTTAAAAGGAGGCTGTTTACAGCATCTGGTATGTCTTTTATTACTCTGCATGATTTTGGCTCAGTTAGTACTGCAAGCCTGGATTTTTACAGTTCTGCAAATTATTTTCAGCCCTGTGCTTTCTCTCCTGGTCTTACTCATCACAGTGACAGCAATACACATCACTGCTGTGGGTTGCTTTTTAGGAAGTGGGCACATGATGACACACTGGGAAAATAAAGAGTCAAACCTCATTTGGGAGAGATTCCACTCATTCCCCATTTAGCATCACGTCATGCCATCATTATCAATCATTTCACAAAGGGGATGACAAGCAGAAGATGAAGGTGGGGATTGAAAAGGACACACCAGTTTCTGCAAGGAAGATTGAAAAATCGACTTTTTCTGGTTTTATTCTGACAATGCCCTTTCCTGAAGGTCACAGAAACGAGGCCGTTCGGTAAAAACAGAGAGACCTTTCAGCAATCTCACCTCCTGGTGCTCCATCAGGCTGCTCTGCAGTACTGCACAGTCCCCGGACACCTTGTCCCGGGCTGGGTTTGTCGTGCCACCCGCCGTGGCTCAGGCAGGGACCGTCGCTGTGGCCGCGTCGCGGGGGCTGCGGGCGATTTGCTCCTGCCCCCTGCCGGCGGCTGCCGGGACTGCGCCCGCCCGTGTCCCGGGACCCCGCCTCGGGTCTGGGCCATCGCTGCTCACCAGGAAGGGCTGGAACTCCCGAACGCGCCTTCTCCTCCTCCTCCTGCTGACTGCCTACCCAAAGCACGCTTTTTTTCAAGGATGCTGCACAAGTATTCTGGTGATATTGTTATTGATTCCAGATATCACGGAATGATAGCATCATAGAATAGCATGGGTTGGAAGGGACCTGAAAGATCAGCTAGTTCCAGCCCCCTGCCGTAGGCAGGGACACCTTCCACTAGACCAGGTTTCTCAGAGCTCCATCAAACCCACCCTTGGGCACTTCCAGCGATCCACATCCACAAATTATCTGGATAACCTATTTCAGTGGTTCACCACCTGCATAGTAAAAATGTTTTTCCTAATATCTGATCTAAACCTTATCTCTTTCCATTTGAAACTATTCCCTTTTGTCCTGTCACTACATGCCCTTGTAAAAAGACTTTCTCCAGCTTCCTTGTAGGATCCCTTCAGGTACTGGAAGGCCACGATTAAGTGACCCCAAAGACTTAGCTTTTCCAGGCTGAACAAATCCAACTCTCTCAACTTCTCCTCATAGGGGAGCTGCTCCATCCCTCTAATCAAATTAGTGGCCCTTCTCTGGACCCACTCCAACAAGTCAGTGTCCTTCCAATGTTAGAGATCCCAGAGATGCATGTAATACTCTTTTCTATGCCAAATAAAAATGCAGGAAAGGAAGGAAAGAAGAAGGTAGAAATTATTTGACACATCCAAAATGAAAATCGAAGACCACCTGTGAAGTTAAAAATACAATTCAGTAAAAAGATGGGGCAATTTGCCTTGTTTGGGCCCTAAAGAAAGGGAAGTCAAGGTCAGGTGGATGCAGGACATGAAGCCAGAAGAATCCCTGTCCAGCACTGCTGCAGAACAGGCACTAGTACCAGAGAGATTCCTCAATGCATTTTGCCACAATTCCTATTCCAGTAACACAATGATATCAGCAGTTCTCAGTGGTCAGGATCAGGAAACTCTCTGGCACAGTATGACATTGTATTTTTTGTCAAAATGCCCTAAAGCAACTCTAGCAAGAAGTTCAGTCTTTAGTCCGGGTGTTCCATAACCTTATTCCCCAGTGTTCTCCTTCTGAGATACTGAAACACTAAACAGGAAGACAGTCATAAACACCTAGGAGCAGACTATTGCAATTCTACATTCCTCTCTTTTAAAGGGGCTCAAAGGGGTTATAATTTAAATGTTCACATTAAATTATTTTAATCAGCAGTAAACATATTCAGACTGCAATAGCAAATGGTCAAATGGAATTTTAGAAAAAGAGATAAGGCGGGGAAAAAGTACAGCATTATTTTATTTTGTTTTCTGTCCAAAAGATAGAGCTCTCCTAAAAGTCACCATAAATGGCAATAAATACCAGAGGTCATACCTTAATCTCTCCTTGCTAAAACTCATCATTAAAACATTACTAATAAATAGCATCTAATTAAGGGCGCTTTTTTTGGAAGATTAAAAACAATTGGAAAGTTATATTCAAGTTATGTGAGTTAATTTGGAAATAAATTCTCAAACAAATGCTGGTATGCTTATGCTGCTGCTTGCAAGGATATAAAGGATATCTGCCCAGTGTGGAATGTCCCTATCTCACCATGCTGATCCTGGGTGGTGTTGGGAATACGGGATAGGGCTTCTCATTTATCACATCATTATGCTAAAGAGGCTTGGTCTCAATACATGCATTGGAGAGCTGTTGCCTTCATGGCCTAATGGCTAAATATTGGCGAGATGCACTTGGACTCAAAATAAGCAGCTGAATGAGGATACACACAAGTTGCAGGTGATTCAAGTCTGTTTTAGCCAGGCTGTATGCTCTAAAGTTATGGTAATTTGGAAGCTCTTTCCATGGTGGGGTTATTGAAAATTACTGCATACCTTAGATTTAAAAGCTTTAGAGTACGTTCTCTCAGTGGTTAACTGAAGCAATTTGATGTTGCTGTAATTAAAAAACACACTTCATCTTCACTTGGTAATATTTTTTTTTCTGAGGTGCTAAATCAGCAATAGATCTGTAATCTGCTGACTAATTCCATTTACCCATGCCCTACAACTACTGGCAAAGAAAAAAACCTTGAGGCAACTGAAAAAGAAAATGCAGTAAAATATGGAAATAACTGTAGCCATTAAAAGATATTTTTGTTTCTTTTGGGAAACAAGTCAAATATCATACCTAATATCTTCCTCTCAAAATAATGGCAATTCTGTTTTTATTAAGGACACTAAACTTGATGATATTCCAATTCCTTTCCATTTCAAGAAAACAGAACAGATTTCAGTTCTTAATTATTTTTCAAGTCTCAAAGGGGAACCCAGTGTTTTGAAATAAGCTGAGCAGTCAATCTGGTTACATATTTTGCAACAGCTGACCTGCAGCCTACTCCCCATATATTTCCACTTACATCTTATATGATTTTGGAGTTTCATAGCCTGTGACATCCTCCCAGTCCTAGCTCATCACTGCATCTTAGGTCTAGACTGTGTCCAAAGCCCCAGGGCCGTGCCTGTCTGCCTCAATTCAAATGGATAATCCAAGAGGTGAAGCATGCTGAGATTCAAAGCTCTCTTGCAAATTCATCCAAAGGGGCATGAGGAAGCAGGCCAGTGTTAGAATAAGGTTGCACCTGTAGCCACAAGAAGGACAAAGGGAAAAATGGAAAATATCCAAACAAAGACAGGGGAAAGCAGACTATGCCAGTACTAGTAGGCACGTTTCTATCATCAGGAATCATAAATGTTTGTTTCCTGAGGCAAGCATTTCAGAAGGAGGTAATACTTTTATGAGTGCATTAAAGCTGGAAAATACCTTTTTTCTCTGTTGAAACAATGTCACTCTGAAGTGACACAATGCTACAGCATATGGTTCAGCTCATAGAGGAGAATTAATAAAAACAAGCCTTATTTACTTGTGGAAATAAAAGCTGTGGGTTTCTTCCTTTCACCCCACACTGACACTGCCAACTCTTTGCACTGTTCAGTCTCATCCTTTAGACTTGTAAGTAAACTCGGGGATGAAAAGTGTGCCTTTGTTCCCTGAAGTATCAAAGGAACTGTGATGTTCCTTTCTCATGCCAATCATTATAACAGTCATTAAGTCAGCACAATGGGTGCCTGGCTTTCATGTCCTTAGGGTTGATGGCACACATTCAAAATATGACTTATTGTTATTTTTACTATTTTTAGGCATACTTTGTTAAGACTACAGCAAGCCTATGAAAAGAGCAGATGTTCAATTAGTGGCCTTTTTTGGGAATCTCCCTTGAAACCTCATGTGAGTCAAATTGAGTGAGGTAAAAGCACCAGGTGAGGGTCATCAGCCCGAAAGGAAGGAGCCAGACCAGTTCTGGTTTTGCTTCCCTGGGATTTGTCCTACGCTGGGACCCTGTTGGCTTGGGAGGGACTACAACCAAGCATCCAGGCATCATTCTGAGAGCCAGCTATGTAAAACACTTGTTACTAAATTCTGCTAAGGAAAAGAAGACCTAGCAGATGTAGCTTTCTTTCAAATATATTTAGTTGTTGCAATTAAAAAGAAAGTATATTGGTAATACAAGATTGTCAGAGCACGGTGACTCATTCCTAGGTGTGTTGTGAAAACCAGGGCAGATTCCTTCAGGGCTTTTCCCTAGTGGCAAGCCAAAAATTTTATCTCAACTGGATTTTTATTTATTGTGATTTAATTTTTATTTTGGGGGGCTTTTTTGTTTGTTTTGTTGGGGTTTTATGTTTGGGGGTTTTTTGGGGTTTGTTGTGGACATGAAATTGTGAATCTGGAACTTTCAAGGTGTTCTGCAGTGTGTTAAGTTTGAAACTAAATGTTTATGATTACTCATATCAGCCATATCAGTAACATAGAAATCCTCAGATCTAACCAATTTAGCAGCAATAATAAAAATTACAGTGTCAACTTTCTGTTTTTCCTCTTTATCTTTTTTAATCAATGGAGAAATTGTGATCCAGAGTATCTAAAAGAAACCAATAGATACAAAAGGAATCAACAGGGAGCAGAAATCCATTGTTTCAGGTTTCAGTTTGAAAAAGATGATCCTTATGGGTCCCTCCCAACTCAGAATATTCTGCCATCAATGGAGTACTGAGAATGCTTCCCCTTAAACAAAAGAACAACAACAACAGAAAACCATCTTGTGAAAACCAAGAGATGGTAAAGTTCAAATGACTTTGACCCAAATAGCAATATATATCCTCCAGTACCCACATGTATATGATTGCACTTGATACATCTTACTAGTTGTATCAGTTCAGTAAAATACCTTGAATGATCATACAATTTAGTTTCCAAAAGCCTGACATTGCAAATCTGCTGTTGATATTACAGAACCTCCAATCTCTGTAATCCCTTTGGGATAAAAAACAATGGAAGCAGATATTCAAACACACCTTCAGAAAACCAAGCCTCTGAGTTGAGTCAAGGTGAACACAAGTATGAGGATAAGAAAGAGAGAGCAAAAGTTTGCCCAGACATACATTACTGGAAAAGCTGACTGAGGTATCTAAAAAGCCTTTTTCATGGTGCCTACAAAAGGTTTGGCACAGGACAGATGAATTCTGTTTTTTAATAAACCTCAAAGCTTCCTGTTATACAAACCCATGTGTGCATGTGGTCATTTCCACAGAAGTTTAAAAATCCAAGCAGGGTGTATGAATTGAGGAAAGTTATTTGTTCTTTATGTTAATCATTAAGTGCTACCATATTAAACTGAGGTACCTAGACATTTGTGATTGAAAAAGTAGTTGGACCAACTAATTTTTCACCCTTCCTCATATGCCAGACAGTTCTAGACAGACCTTGCTACTTCAAAACATTTTTTCCATATTCTACTCTACTTTGGACAGGTTTGTACAAAAGTATTCATTGGCTGAACATAACAGAACTATGATGCCTGCCAAGCATAACCTTCTTGATTGGAAATGAAAGCAGCACTCAGCTCTCACTGTTAACTCATAAATTCATTGACATGAAGCTGGAACACTGATCAGCAATTAAATGCCTTGAATTTTCAAATGCTTATCTTTGTGCAGTATAAATGATCTGGATACGGTAAGGTAATATTGATTTAGAAAAAATCAAGCTAATTTACTGGTGATTTCTTTGAAAAGATTACTTATGCAGTACATTTTAAAGCACAAGACTGTAACATGCGATTGGCGGCTCTTTTTGGATAGTTTGCAGAAAGAAAACAAAAACAACAAAGGCTATATTCCTGTGAGCACTGGTGTCATTTCATAGAAACACTGTCAGACCAGGCAAATTTCACAGAATACATGCTAGGTTCTCATCATTATATTTCCTCATGCAATTATGTTGATTTCCCCCACTATCCAGCAAAACAAAACAAAACAAAACCCCACCCAAACAAATACAACTCCCCTTCCACATACACAAAAAATTCCAAACCGCTTTGTCAGTGTGCTCCTCATTCTTTTGACCTGCCACACCTGGCCCTGGCCATGGGAAGAAGCCACTGAGATAGACAGCACCCTTGCTGTATCTTGCTGTGTCTTCCTAAGAAAAACTGTAGCTTGGTGTTAACCAGTCCTCTAAATGACCTTATGTAAGCCCTTTCCTGTCCAGCCACTTGACACACTGCAGACACACAGCAGTACAAAAGAAAACCCACTGAGTCTTAAATGTCTCAGAGAGGAGATAAACAAATAGTCAATCACTTTTTGCCATGGGTGGCTGCTGTGCTGTCAGCAGCAGCCAATTTTAGGACAACAGACTTCTTGGTGAATGGTAGCTGGTGATTTGCTTTTTTTTTTTTTTAACATACCAGATCACACAAAATAGATACATCTTGCATAAGAGATGGATTAGGCATTAGTTGCCCCAGCATTTGTTCAGAGTTTGCATGTTTGGCTACTTCTATGACAGCTTGAGGTCTTTGTTTTCTGCAAAGCAGCCAGTAATCACTTCAAGCAGGTGCACAGAGGGAAACAGCTCCTGAGCAAGGACTTTTAGTCACAGGGGTGCTCACAGGTGGAGACTGCCCTAGAGCTGGCTTTGGTACAGGTTGCAGGCAGCCAAAGGGCAATCACAGAGCCACAGAATCACAGAGAATCAACTAGGTTGGAAAAGACCTTTGAGATCATTGAGTCCAACCTGTGACCTAACACCATCTTGTCAACTAGACTGGGACACCGAGTGCCACATCCAGCCTTTCCTTAGACACCTCCAGGGACAGTGACTCCACCACATCCCTGAGCAGCCCATTCCAGTGCAATCACTTTGTCTGTGACGAACTTTTTCCTAATGTCCAGCCTAAACCTCCCCTGGTGCAGCTTAGGACTGTGTCCTCTTGTCTCTACCTGTGCCCATATATAACCAAATCTTCTTCCTGTGAGGATATTCCTCATAAACTACTTCAGTCCAAACCAGCAGGAACTGTTCTGGTTCAGCCTCCCTTGTTTCTCCCTGCTTCTCTCAAACCATATGAAACAGACCAGAAAAGTCAGGATTTGTGTTCCCTTTAGTCCAATTTCACCCCCTGATTGTTGGAGCAGATACACTCTGAAACTTCAGGATGTGAGCACAGTCCCCCCAGACATGTGCTCTTAGAGATCTGGTGCAATGAAATCATGCTGTGGCCTCTAATTTGCAGAGTGCACAGAGAAACTGAAGGCCAGATCTTCAAGGGTATGGAGACACCTAACCTTTACTGATTTCCTTTGAGTCATAGAGGAAGTTGTTGCTAAAAGAGAGGGTCCAGAACCCTGGCCAGGATCTTAATCACTGCCATTTTGAAGTTAATCCAATTATCCTTCCAATTTATACAGTACTTCTCAGTCAATTGCATACAGTGGAACATTAGAATGCAATTTTGGGAGCACAGCAGCCAATTACCAGGACATATCCACAGTCATGGAGACCAATCAAGCTATTAAAATGCTTTTCTTGAACCAAGAGAATGCCCTAGAAAAGTCTGTGCTGTAATTTCCATGCACTGTCAGAACAAATCGATCAAGAGTTGCAGTTCAGGATCCTGGTCTACCACAAGGAATGAGGGAATAAACAGTAGTCCCTCTTCACTAATCAGCTACCCCTCCACAGGCAACTGGCAATGCAAGCAGGACACCTAAGGGTAATCTGTAAAAAGATTATTTACTATTAATTAAATTCTGTAATCTCTAAGGTAAGACAGTGTTCCTTAGACAAAGTTTCTGGAGCTAAATCCCTTACTTCCATTTGGAACCCATTAAGCAAAGAACTAATCCAGTGGGAATGGCTGCTTATATAAAACCAAAACAGCCTCCTCTCCCTGAGACAGACTTTGTAAGCCAGACCTGTATTTTCCATGGGTTTATGTGATTTGATGTGGCATGTTGGCACTAACCAAGGGGTTTTGGTGCAGTGTGTATCTGGTCCAACTTCTTCTTGATCTGCCATGTCTATCCTTAAATTCAGAGGTCCCTGGGAGAATGACTTTGTTCAACACAAATATAAATCAAACCCTTCCTCTTATAAACTATTTTGCAGGTTGAGAGACTCACATTGATTCATGGATCTGTGATGTCAGACCTGCTTTGACATGCTGCTTAAACATCACTCTTTACCAATTAGCAGTATGTTCAATAGAAGGTACAATTTATCAGCTGACAGGCCACATTAATTTGATGACACCGTGAGAATACTTACAAAATAAATTAGTCTCAACATTGGTTAAAAAAAAAGAGTACAGACAAATAGACCAGGGTAAATACAACATGCATATGGGAGAGGTTTCCCTCAAGTTTTCTCAAGAAAAGAACCCCACATTACTACAGAAAGTAATCCCTGTTCTCTTTGGGCTAAATGAAATGCAAATATAATCATGGAGGTGAAGGCTGCAATGCAGAATTTTGATATTTTTACTGGGAGTAATATTTAATGGCCCAGTAAAACTTTAATAACATACAGAGCCATTCATCTCCAGGCCTCTGAGCTCTGAGACAAAAATATTCCAGATGCAGGCACAACAAGGTTGTTATCTGGTGAACATCCAGGAAGACAAAAGTTGGATGTGTTCCAATCACTTCCAAATGAGCACTGTGTGTAAAGCTGGTAGTTATAACACTACTTTCAGTTTCCATCCAGAAAGGAAATAAGGTGACAGAGAAATTCAAAGATGTCACCTGTGGTCTTGCCAGACCCAGCAAGGGCTGCAGAGAAAAGTGACCAAGGGAGCAGTGAATTTGGGTTGTGAGGATATGCAAGGATATATTTGCCTCAGGTGCCCCACACACAACACCATTCAAACTTTATGGTGCACAGCAAACCTGGCACTTGAACCAGAGGTCCAGTGCTGCTCTCCATGTACAGTTTGTATGCAGGGTGACATGCAGCCCCAGGACAAGCACAGCTGGTGTTTGGCAAGACCATGTGATAAGATGTACAAACAACTGCAAAATTTTTAAGCAGCTATCTCCAGGAAAATATCTTCTTACAAGCCACTTTATTTGCAATTTTCATGAAAACTTAAAAACCTGCAGCGGACACATTTTGACTTTAAAACCTGTAATTCCTGTCCCAGGCTCTTTTCTAGCAGGGATATTGTAGCTACAGCTCAGACTTGGTTTTTTGCCCAGAGGAAACACCATCGGCAAAATGTTTCCCCAACAGCTATACCAAACTGTCCTGCAAGAACCAGACTGTGCATCCTTTCCCTTGCCATTGGCACACAAATTAACAGAGCAACCCAGGGAACAGGAGGGATTTATTTTGTAGCTGTTAGAACTTGCCTCTCACATGAAGGAGATAATCTCACTAGAATTACTCCTACGATGCAATATTCCAATCATTCCATGGATTTCAGGATTAGTCATATTTGAGGTACAATTTTTTAGCTGTTTTGATTTGTCAGGAGGGTGAGCTTTCAAAATTAACTGCTTGTTGGGCTGGTTCTGAAAGATTTTAACTCAGTTAATACTTTCCCGTGCTTTTGTACAAAAAAAGGTGCAACTGAATTGCCTGTTTTCTGAGAAGCATCATTAGAAAAGTGGTATGATGGGGCAAATCAACTTTGAACTTTGCAATGCATTTTAAGGTCTTACTGAACATCTACATGGAAAATCGAGTGTGTGCTTAACAGATAGTGTATGTTACAGATAATATTTTCTATTTCTTTGTCCCTTCCAAACATAAGAGCCCCTCTGCAGTAGGGTGTTGTGTACGTTGATTTCCTGTCAGTCCATGGAGGGACAGCTGAAGAGGCAGGATAAAGTGTTTTCCTTTCACCTCTAAGAACTTTGTGTTCACGTCCTGACTATTGTCTGAAGCAACATAAGGCCTGAGTGATTTTCTATTGATATACCTGTTCTTTGTATCAAGTCAGTGAACAAAACCCACCACAATGACTGAGCCAACAGGCCTCATCATTTTTCTAAAACAGCAGGTAATAACCAAACCAGGGGATCCGTCTAAAAATTTGGCTGAAGTTGACCACGGCCTTCTAGTTAGGCATTTCAGTCAAACATGAGAAACGAAGCTGCTTGATTCTCACCTTGACAGATCTTACAGCAAAAGTTTTACTGTCCTGCTTGGGTATGATGCAAATCTAACACACAGTTGGTGTCCTAACTGAAGTTAAAGGGGGAAAGGAAGCAGAAAAAAAGCAGAGAAAAAACTTAAAAGCCTAAAAAAACTACTCAAAACTAATGTCTTTGTTTTTCTATTTTTTTTTTTTTAATTAGCAGGTAGGTTTTTAAATGACAGCTACTGAAAATATCTAGAGAAACTTAGTTCCCTGTATTAACACAAAGAACCTGTCATTAGATGGAGAGACTTGACCAGGAGGGTTTCCTCCTGCAACTGTTTGTGTAAGGAACCATGTTGAGGAGTCATCCCCCTGGGTTTAGGGAGAGGTTTTGATTTTATTCAAATGATTCGTGACATTACAATACTGTGTTCTCTTTGGGCGTTTGATGTTTACAGTGGTGTAATTCTTCATGTTTTGAAGTGTTGTGCCTTTTGCTTTTCCTTCTACCTGCCTGTTTTTGAGGTAGTCATCAGACTAGGTAAATATTATTCTAAAGGAATTCTCTGAGTTTTCATAAAAAGATACTCTAATTGTCCAGGCACTTGCACAGCCCAGCCCTGTTTATACTGACCTCAGGAGCAACCTCTGTACCAGAAATAGTTTACTAGGGAAACTGGAAGTGTTTAAGTCACTCTGTAACTTGCCCAAGGTCAATGTAAATGTTCCACCTGGGCAAACAGGGAGGGAGGACATGCCATTACAAACCCTGAACAAGGGACGGCAGAGCAAAAGCTGAACCAACACAGAACAGCGTGTCAGATTCCAAAGATTTCTAAAACTAAGAGTTTAGGAACAGACTCTAGATTCAAGCCAGTGAGATTCCACTGACTGAAGACAACATCATCTTCTTTACATCCCATTTTTGATGCTCCAGTTTTGCATTGCTCTTACTCACCATACAGCACCACTGTGTCCTGCAGCAGGACCTGTGGTGCCAGGCTCGGCTCTCTGGGAGAAGTGTGAGCCAGGGCTGTGACAGAGAAGTCCAAGTGCACAGCACAAGCTGCAGTGCAAGCTTCAATGAAATTCGGGGAACAGGTCACCCTGGAGGATGTATTCTCTGTTCTTACAGCTTCTCTCCATCTTGACACCTTATACTTTGGCTTAACAGCATGTTTGGTGCCCTCAGAGATATCAGAATTTCAGCGTTTTAGAGGACTGGTCCAGTTCAAATATCCATATTATTGAAACCAGCACATTAATCCAAAGCAATCCTCAATTCCATGAAAGCACAGCTTGAAAACAATCCCCTTCATCCATTTGCACAATCACATTTGCTTCTGAAAGCCTATTTTCAGTTTGAAATTTGAAACGTGGGTAAGCTTGTTACAAATGCTGGCTCTGATAAAAAGAAAAGCTTTACTTTCAGGTCTCTTTAGATTAGGAGAAGCAAAGTTTCTTTCTGTTACTTTACATCTCTAATTCTTTGCATCTTTCTCTAACTTTGACAGTGTCAATATTGCTTTGTGATGCTGCTTTAGCAGTGGTGAAATGGCATGTGCTAACAAAAATATTCATTCATAATTTATTCCTAAATATTCCAACCAACCTTTTGTCTTCAGCCAAGGCAAGCAAATGGACAAATATATTCAGGCTTCAGTTTTCAAGCACTTTATTCACTGCAGTTAAAATTAGCTGTGCTTCACTTTTCTGAAAATATGTGTACCCCCTGTTTCTGGCAGATGCTTCCTTTTGGATCATTGCAGTAGAGTATTAGATATAATTCAAGAATATTCCCAGAAAACTCAATGACATTTCCTCCCTCCACGACTTTTTCTAGCTCATCTCCACCTTTGCAAATTTTTTTTTTTTTTTTGTCTACAGTAAGGAAATAGAAAAGGTAATTCTTTTAGAAATGGCTGCATCTACTCAGCACTGTGGGTTAGCCACTCTCACATGCATAGATTTAGTACTCAGTGTCTGTGGAAAGTTCTAAAAACAGAGCCAAAAACACTGTCAAAGAAGTTACATACACATCAGCCCAACTTTTCTGCACAATTAGCTTTTGCCTGTTGTGTGTGCCTCCTTTTGCAAGCACGACACATACTTCCTACAGTGAAAGTAAGAGAGTGATGTTGGACCCCTGGGCTTCAAATGGTATGTGTGCTTTGTGTCCAAGTATTGCCTACCTAACAGTGGAGCTATTGCACGGAAGCAGCAGAGCAGCTGCTTCTTTCCCCCCAGCCTTTGTAGAACAAAGCACCAGGCTCCTCAGGAGCCAACTTTGTTGTTCTGCTGTTGTATAACTGAGCTGTCATCCGGCCACAGGCGCCAGTGGCCACAGTCCCCCTTACGGGAGCAAACAGTTCAAAAGCAGGGCTGGGCATATGCAGTTTAATTTGATGTGTCAAGCATCTTTATTACAAGCATTCCTGCAATGTTTTCTGTTAACACTCAGGAAAGAACATGTAGCAAATATAGCCAGGACATGGGGAGGGGCAGAGGACAACTCGGGCAGCAATTTTAACTTGTTCTGACAGAAACTGCAGGGCCAGCATGCAAACTTAGCAAGAAAATACTTTTACATGCAGTAGTATTGATCTTCCCTGAAGTTCAAATGGGATTTAAAAGCAATAGTATTTGCCACTGGCAATTCAACCTTTGCCACTTCTCTATATCCCTGAATGTCATTATCAAGGAGAGGAAAAAGAATCTCTTTGCAGACAAGAAATTTATGGCCAGATTAGTCAGGTCAGATGTGAGTTAAATAGTATAACACACCATCCCACTCAGTAAATGCTCAGTAGAAATCCTTCTGCCAGAGATATGACATATATCATGCCACATAACTGTAGATATTACTGTGTTCACTCCTCTCAGCATAGGAAGAGACACTCCTCATCAACATACTCTTCAAGGATTCACAACAAAATGAAAAATCTGGAACCACAACCATAACCAGTTGCTGACTGTTAGGCCAAACCCTTTTGGAAGCTTGCCTGGTGTTTTCTTATGCCATGCCTATTGCGCAAGCACAACGGCAATAAAGGATTCAGAAATATTCCTGATTAATTCCAAGGAAGATGACATACTTCATAATAGTGATATGCAGATGGACAGAATGATTTAAAATGTAGTCTATTCATTCCTGTTTCTCACAACACCTGAGTGCATTTTGATTCACAGTTTAAACCTCCCATCTCCAACTAATCCTTTCAGAAGTAAAATTGACATACTGGGCAATAATAGACTTCATATAAATGGAAAAGCTTTTCTTTATTTTGAACCCAGTAGCACGTCCATCTTTCAAGTCTCCACTCCAAACACGTTTCTTACACAAACCCTCTGCCACTAACGTTTGTGCATGAGCTGTCCATTAGAACTACTGACAAGAAAGAAATGAAAGCAAGCTGTTTGTTTGCACAGGAGCAAGAATGGCCTTGTGGTTATGATACTTTGCCTGTGACTGAAGCCATATGGATTCTCATCTTTATGCAGAGGCAGGATTTCTGTGCGAGCTTGTACTATTTACTTTACCTCTTGCCTTGATTCTCCATCTCCTAAAGAGACAATTATGACACCAGGGCTTTCAAACCACCCTGGGACAATGTCAGTATTTACTTCATTTTGATAGTGAAAAGGACATTCATCAGGCTTAGTTGTAGATATGAGTAATCTACAGTAACTTTCTTAACCAAACTTTCCCTAAAGTCTGTATCTGTGCTAAGGGTGTTGGGCAAGCAAACACCAGCTAGGCAAGAGGACCAAGCCTTGTTATGGTAAGTAGATAGGCACCACCCAAGGAAGGTAGCCCAAGGCCTTGGGCAACTGGATAGAAAACAAAGAGAATTCTTTTTTCATAAATGGGCTCCTCCCCCGGCAGCACACAAACACGCCTAAACTAGCTTTCTGCACTTCAAAAAAGCCCCACCCCGAACTTCCTTTTTTTTTTTTCTAGCTGGCAACAGGGCTCTTTACAGGAATTGAAAGTTTTCATCCAAACATATATGCTGTGTGATAATTCCCTCATTTTGCTTCAAAAGTGTAAGGCAAAAATCCCAGGTGAGCATGTTAAAGGGTAAACTTCGTACATTGTTATGCCTCCTTCTAATTGTACATTGTTACCAGAGAACTGACTAATCAGTTGCTTAATAAATGATGTCCTTCCCAGCACCAAGTGGAAAACAAGCATGCTCTCCAATTAGCAGGTTCTTGTAATCCTTTCCAGCAAGTATGCTTTGCCCAACCTGATGATGCTCCACAAAATGGTGCAACTGTGAGAAAATGGCATTTCCCAGTGGTAAAAGAGAAGGAAAGGTGGTTTGAATCCTTTACCAGCAGTTCTTACACACCTTATTTCAAACAGTCCTCTTTCTCTTTCTGCTCTATGCACTCCCCTGGCCATTACCCCTGCACACAATTGGGAGCACTTAACCTGACCCTACATTATTCATTAAAAGGTAAGCAAAACACTCTTCAGAGAGCTGTTCTGTCTGCTTATCATAGCACCAATCTCACCCACCATATTTTTAATCACTCTGATGTCTGCAGCCATGTGCTGCATGCCCTTGGGCTCATGAACCTTATCATAATGTCAATCTGTATAGAGCCGTGCACACTCTCTGTCTATAAATAACAGAAGTAATTATTACTAGTAAATAATACATACTAGCTCATTTAAAATGAATCATGTTCTCCAGTTATCCTGGAGAATGAATAAAGTAGGCAAAGCCAGAAGGCATCACTTTAAACTACTTCTTATATAATTATTATGAAATTGCATTAGGCTATGACTCATTCCTGCAAATGCAGGGTTCATTGAGGATAATTAAAATAAGTCACTATCTCTTCAAGGCAGTGACTCACAGGCTACTGCCCATGGTGGAGTGCAGTGAAGTCAGAGAGAAGCTCCTCTACTCCCACCAAAAAAGCAATTGCAGTTTATTAATGCAGTGAGTAGGCTCAGTCTTCTCTTCCCTTTAGTCCATTTAGCCATCAGGTTTTGATTTTTTCCATATCCAAGAAGTGAAACCAACTACTTATTAACTAAGTGTCTTACCAGGGCTGTAGGGAAGAATGAAGGGCCCTAAACACAACTGCAATATACCCAAATGCCCCTTCCCTAAATAATTATTTGTAGGATTTTTAAAAAATGGTGTTGTCTGTGTGTAACACATAACAACACTGCAGTCGTCTGATCAAACTTACAGCTAAGAGTAAGCTGCCATCCTTAGAAGGTATATATGGACCATTTTGTGACAGAAGTCAAGCTGCACTGAGATCATCCACTGCAGGAGGAATTACAGCAAGACAAGTGATGTTGGACACTGTCCCCATATATATCTGCACAATAGCTGACAAGAGTTTATATTATCAAATCTTTCCTAAAAATGCATGCCTTAGCTGAGTCACATCACAATAATTAATACAGTTTGGGAATTTGGTCATCAAAATATAAAGCCATTGAATAAAAATGAGTGTAAAAACCAGGAGAATTCAGCTGCACTTCTCTCCCACACTCCAACAGTAATGACAGCTCATAAGTAACTCTTTGTTTATCTCTGTCATGGTTTTCCATGCTCTACAGTTGGTGCTCTGTATTTTCTAGCATGACTTATTTTGCTAAATGTATTTTATCTTTCATAAGTATATCTTTTTCATGAGCTTTTTAGTACTTTTGATGTGGTAAAAGTCAAACATCAGATACATTTCTCATTGATAGTCTTAACAGTATGTCCTATCAGCAGATTGCTGTCCACATGATCAGAATTTACTTAGGGAAAAGAGTATGCTTTCAATATTTAAATTAAATCAATATACAAATCTAAAATCTACCAGTGCTGAGAAGTGTATTTCTTAGGAATACATGACTAAATCAATAGCAGGTTAAAGAATGTTTTCTCGTTATAAAACCCTTTGCAGTAACACAGATCATAATTGTAGTAATCCATGACAGTTCAATATTAATTAACCAGCTTCTTTTGCTTAAAGCTTACCAGGCCTCCTAAAGCTTGAAAAAGTGTTGTGCAATATCACTAATGGAACACATGCAGAGTTGAACCTGTTTATGGGCTGAAGTAGAATGAATTTATTAAGGAAGCTGTCAGATACACTGAAGGAGCTGGAGAGTTCACGCTGCCCAAATCGGGTTTAGTGAAAACAGTGCTTTAAAACTTACCTTCTCTTTCAGGCCTTGTAGGCACATTCCAAGCACTGAGGGGTTGCTTCATCACTTTTTCTGTACCAAGGGGAAGACTATTAACCATCTTGATAAGACACATTTGAATATAAAATATTCTATTGTCCATTGGCCCCAGGGCTTCAAAGCCAGGGTGGAATTCATTCAGCAAGCTAGTTTTGAAAGAAATATAAATGTTTTGGTTTTGGGGTTATTTTGGTTTGGGGTTGTTTTTTTGTTTTTTGGTGGTTTTTTTGGTTTTTTTTTTTTTTTTGTTTTGTTTTGTTTTGGGGGTTTTTTTTGTTGTTGTTTTTGTTTTTGTTTTTGTTTTTTGCTTTGTTTTTGTGTGTGTGTGTGTGTGTGTGTGTGATTGGGAACAGAGACTGTAATTCTTAAAAACAATCTGATTTGAATTCATATGCAGGTTTGCAAATAACCATCATTGGATAGAAGCCCACTTTCGTAAAATAGGTGTGCATTTCCTTTTTTGCAATTGTACATGATCTGGCTGGGATGGAGTTAGCTTTCCTTGTGTAGAGCTGTGCCTTGCATTTGTGGTCAGAGTGGTGTTGATAACACCCTGGTGTTTTGGCTATTGCTCAGCAGTACTTGCAGAGCATCAAGGCTGTCACTCCAGCCTTTCCCACCAAAAGTCAGCAGGCTGGAGGTGGGAGAAAGGTTGGGAGGGAAAACAGTCAGGACAGCTGACCACAACTGACCAAAGGAATATTCCATACCATGTGGTGCCATGCTTGGCAACAGAAGTTGAGAGGCAGGGTAACGAGCTGGGGGAGTGGTGAGTTAAGGCACTTGTTTTCCAAAGCAACCACTACATGTGCTGAGGTCCTGCTTTGCAGGAAGTGGCTGGACATTGCCTGCTGATGGGAAGTAGAGAATATATCTCCTCATTCTACTTTGCTTCTATGTGCAGCCCTTGCTTTTCTCATTAAACTGCCTTTATGCCAACCCATGAGCTTGCCTTTCTTATTTTCTCTCCTTGACTTCTTAAGAGGAAGTGAGAAAGCAAATTGTGGGGGGAGAGGTGTCTGGAATCCAGACAAGGTCAAGTCACCACACCACAATAATATTCATTTAATTTAACCTCCTATGCATTTATATTACTGATCTTTCAGTTCAGATAGGAAGAACCGGAAGTTGTTTTGTAGCTCATCATTGAATCTGTCTGTTCTTCAGGTCTCATCTGTACATCTTTTTGTCCTTGTGATTCAGGACTTCATGTGATAAAAGCTATAAGCTCATCCTATTAATTTGGTGTTGTACCAATCTCTTATACAGAAACAACACATTATCTTGTTGCCAGATCACTTTGCATGGTGGTTCTCTTGTATAAAGTGAATTTCTCTTGTATAAAATGAATTTTTCATTCCAAAACAATGAGTAATGGATGTGCAGCAGCATTCTAAAGTAATCAGCATGACAAATAATGAATCCCAGTGAATAAAATCCTGTAGAGCCTTTATGGAGAGAAGTGATAATTTTGCAACACAGAAGCACAGTAGATCACACTAAAATCCTTATTTGAGACATTCTGTCAATTGTAATGATATTAATCACTGTTCTGGCAACTGTAGCAAATGTTTCCTTCATACAAAGTTAGTCCCTCTCTTTGTTCCTCAGAAACCTTTGAAGAGCTTAACTAGGCAGAGCAAGAAAGCTTATTAAAATATTGTTCCACCTCCTTTTCATAGGCCTGTTGTCAAGCACTCTGGAAAAAAACTCAGTATTTTTCACTAAAATGGCTTCTTAAAAAAATCCATACTAAGTTACATCAGTCACGTCATATGCAGGAAACTCTTGAACCCTGCTCTGTATTTCTAAAAGAAACTGTTTAAATTCTAAATTCTTTGCCCTACTGAAATATACTGGAGTTGGCTCCTCTTATTAGTGTCCATCCTATAAAGCATCCATTGCTTTATCTCATCAGTGGAATTTCATTAGTGTGAAAAAGGAACAACCAAATACATTATTGCAGGACCTGGAAAAAGTGCATATGAATTATGTATGCTTGTGCACTAAATAACTGTAGGAGATTGATTTTTATTATAACCATTATCTTGTCTTTCACACTCCCTCTTTCCTATTTATGTTTTTGATTTGTCTCAACATAAACTCCTGAAGTTAGAGACCACGTCCCTGTAACATCTATGGCATTAATGGGTGGCACTAGAACATCAATAACTACAATGTTATTGCTTATAATGCTCATCCAGAAGACTTGGAAGCAAACCAGCATAGGTACAAAATTAGTTAGAGTAGACATACAGAAAAAGCAATTTCCTTTTATCAATACATTACTTTTATTGAACAAAACTGGGCATTCAGCTGTCTGAATTGTGTCTAATGGCTGCATTTAGTGCTGTTCTTCCTGTTAACCAGTGCTACAGTGAATATCAAGGCATGTTGGTCAATTTCCATATGTCATCCTCCGACAAAGCTTTTGGCTGTCACTGGCAAAAGAATACTCACAGCCAGATCCTGATCAAATCACTACAGATGGAGTTTATGGAAGAGCATATCCTTTTAATCACTTGTAGTACTCCAGGATAAACTGAAACCAAAAATTCCAGTTATTCTTGATTACATATGCTTTTTTAATCCAATGTATTTAATCCAATGAGATAAAAGAAGAAATAACCTGTTGCCCCTGTGAATTTGTATCCATTGAGACAGCTTTTGATAGAATCTGATTTCTATTCTGCCTACCTATGTTCATATAGCATGGCCAATGTTTTAATTTGTGTCATTTTGAAAAGCTGATTTGATTCTTGGTGTAAAATCCCAGACATTGCCATGCCTCAGAAGCTTTGGAAGGCATTCACAAACTCAGCGGCCCATTTATTTAAAAGTTGAGCTTTAAATTGTTTCTCTTCTAAGGAAAACATTTGCAGCTCTATTTTCAAATAGTGCAAGGAATGTCTGAAAAACAGGCATACTGGCACTGAGACATGTAATTAATTTTTTCCCTGAGAAATACATGCCCAGGCCCATGTGAGGCTGAGATTGTTTACTGTTTACTTCTTTTTCTCTGTCACTCTTTGCGTCATTTTTTTCCCCTTAATAATCAGAAAGATTAAAGGTGGGCAACAAGTATTTTTCAGATAGGTAATTGGTTTGGCACAACGATGTCTGAGTAGATTGGGACCCTTCAGCTTGGGGAAGAGACAACTCATGACAACACATGACAATGACAACATGACAATATTACAAGTGCCTTGGAGAAAGTGAGGAAGCATCAGGTTTTCAGCCACTCTCAGTAAAAATCAAGGGCCCATCAAATGAAGATGGTGGGAGCAAGGTAAAGCAAAGTAAAATAAGAGCTGGATCTTTGTGCAGCAGGTGCCAGAACTATGAAATTCACTGCCCAAAGAAGTCAGACTGCAGATCAGCTGAGTTCTCCAGGAAACTGAGTGTGTGCATAGAAAAGAAACCTTTTATTCTGGGGGTTCTATCAAAGAAGTTTATATTGTTATTGCTGTTCCTGAAGTACTAACTTATGTCCAGTGTTGCAGAAAAGATAAAGGACTAGATGGATCATTTGTCTTATCTCTTTGTAACAGTTTTAATGTTTTTATGCTATATATTCTTGGGACTGGACTTTCTAGGAATTGAGAAAATGTTCCAGTGCCATTAACCAACTGTGAGAGTCCTTATAAAGACTTTTGAAGTTGTTCACCAGCTTTAGTCAAGGCTGAGAGCTGCAGCAACATTTCTGAAATAGTAATGGGGTAGAAGTTTTTTGAAAATCATAGGCAAGAAGAATAAACACGTCCAGATTATTCATGGAATTGCAAAATGTCTGGGGTTGGAAGGGAATTCTGGAGGTCATCTTGTCCAATCATCACTCAGGCAGGGCCAGTTAGAGCCAGTTGCCCAGACCCCAGGAAGTTACTTAAGCATTCATCCAAAACAGCAGAGAAAGAGTACAGAAGAAACACAGGGGGAAAGATTTACTAAATTTTATAGCTCATGGATCTCAGTTCTTACTGCAGAAATTTTAGTCTGAAATATTTGGGGGGACAGAGGTGATAGGAATTGTACTTTCAAAATCTGAATCTGACTTTATCGAGCTGGTCAGTACTTAATCTTCCTATTTACCTCATTTCCTTGGCAAAATTGCACTATGCCCCATGTCAAAGATGTTATAAAGAAGCTTCATCTAAAAATGACCCATAGCTCTCAAATATAATATATAATATCAAATTATGAAAGCAATACATACACAATGCATTAATATTTCAACAGAATCCAAATAATTGTTGTGTATCGAATTGAATATATCTAAAAATACACAGATCTGACCATAATTTTGACTCCTATTGTAATAGTGCAAAATAGCATGATGAGCTTCAAAGAAATCATCCTCTCAGGTCCATGAGGAGTTTCCAAACACAATAGATCTGCTTTGGCCCACAAAGTGTCTTTTTGTAAAGAAAGCAGAAGCCTTTCTCTCTGCTGCTATGTCCAGGATATTGCTGGTTACCTAATACCCACTCAGCTTTCCTTCATATAATTTAGAATTTGAGTTCCAAAACACGCCTAGGGATATTTCAAGTATGAAGGGAACCATTTCAATCCCATTTTTATTTTCTGTCATGCCAAGGGGCAAATGTAATAGCCTTGCACAATGTTGTACCACGTTGCATAGGCTGATGTGATATTACATAACATTGTCTAGGTACTGAAAGAAACAAATGTTTCCAGCATAGGTACAAAAAGCCCTAAAAGCAGGGGTCCTTTCAGCACTATGAATGAGCACAACAATACAGACACAGTGAGGAACAAACCTGGCTTTCAGCCAAACCCATTTAGATAAGATGTAAGACCAGTGCTCCTACTGCACTCACTCTGGCCAGGAGCGAACCAGGAAATGTTCTGCTTAATCTCCCAGCAAAGGGAACTGGATCCTGCACTGTAAAAGAGTGTTTCCCTTTTCACTCAAAATTTACAGTGTTGGTGAGTTTGATGATTTTTTCTGTGTCTTCTATTTCTACTTCAGTCACAAAACCAAGGTCAAAATTGACATTTACTGTTTGTCTACATTCCTGTGGATATATAAGAGATGTTCAAGAAGCCAGCCATACTCTGTAAGAAACAAGGGGCACTACTGGACTGTTACCAAGCATCTGCACACTGTTCCCTGAGTGGGTTTTGGGGCTGTCCTAAGCAGGGTCGGGAGCTGGACTCAATGATCCTTTGGAGTCCTTTTCAACTCAAGGTATTCTATTGTTCTATGGCTCTATGAAGGTTCAGAGAACAATTTAACAATCTTTAACCAAATTTAACCTTCTTCCTTATTCTCTTGCACACATTTGGCATACTACTTTTGTTACTCCAGACAGTAATGTAGCCTCTGCTCAAGGAATGGTAGCAGGAAACCCTGAACTGAATAACCCTTTTGAATAAAAACCTGTGTGAGAGCAATAAGAGTATGACTTCAGAGTAAGATGGTTTCTAACTGTAAGGCTTCAGACATTGTTGAAAGAAAAAACCAAAAATATTAGGAAGAAAAACTTTAAGTCAAAGGTAAGACTGTAATTTGAAGCACACATCCTCCAGTACCAGTACTTGCAGTAAGCCATTTACATAGTCATGTTAGAAAAAGATGGCAACATATCTGGCTAAAGTTGTTCTGAGAGGTTTGTATGCTCAGGTACTGTGAATGCCAGTTCCATCTAGGATAACTGAGAAAAGTAGTCACATTTCAAGCCATCATTTTGCTGTTAAAATCAACTCTGGTCTTGCAAAAAAGGGTGTATCATAAACCATGAGAATTTGATGGATTTTAATGTCTTATTGAAGGATGCCTTGAATCAATTCTAAATCAATCATTTTTCAATGTATTGGATTTTTTTCAGATTATGACAATAAAAAGAAAGTGGAAGAAAGGAAAATACAAAAAAAAGCTGCTGATAGACGGATTATGGAATGTGAAAATATGAAGCAAAGCCATTCTGTGCTCCCTCCTGCTTGGCAAACTGATATAATACAGCAAACAGAGCAAACAGATGCATTACATCTTTAGCAAATAGAGTATTACATATTTATGAGCAAAGCTGAAGAAAACATATGAATATTCATCTAATTAACCATTCAAATGCATGTCCGTTTTCTAAGTTAATGTGTTCGGTTTTCTCTTTCAAGGTCTCAGAGAAGCTTTTCCCATTTTAATTTCAAGTGTGACATTTACAACAATAATGAGGAACCACTCTTCTATAACATTGAATCATGAAGGATCACTGGAAAATGAAGGCAAAAGGCAGCCTAGTTTATAGAAACTGTCAGAGAAGTTATGAGATCTTCCCTAGAGATACTTCTTCTCTTACCCTCTGTGAAACAAACTCTTATTTATGCAGTGCTGGATTTTAAAAATCTTTTCCTAACCATAAAGAAAGATGTTCTGATGATGACAGCCAAAAGACCTCCTGAAAGTGATATGGCACTTCCATCCTAAGTGGTGTTATAAATAAGTACATTACAAATAAGTGGTTATCTCAATTTAGGAATGGTACTGCTCAATTTAGTGCCTGCACTGAGACTCTCCAAACCACTCCCTTGCTCCCCTGCTTCCCGCTCACACTCTCCTCTGCAGTGGGATGGAGAGGAGAATTGGAAGCACAAAAGGCAAAGATCATGGGCTCAAATAAAAATTTACTGGAAACAAAAATAAGACAGTGAACCACAACAGCAACGATACCAATGACAGAGGATACAGAAAGAAGAGATTCACATGGAACACCCCCCAAACAATAGACAAAACCAGACAGCTCCCTCTGCCATGTTTACTTCACTGGACCAGAACCCCTTCTCTGCAGAAGAGAGCCCTTTTTCCCTACCCCAGGCAATGATGTGAGGTGCTATAGAATGACCTCTGGGTCCTGGCCACTGAAAAAATTAACTCTGTGCTGGGCAGAACCAGGACAGTGGTTAAATAAAAACTCAGCATAAGTTTATCAGAGTTCATGCTCTTCAGTGAAGGGAGATGACAGTGTTCAATGTCTGACACAAATTTTAGCTCAGTTAATGGTTCCACTTGTAAACCACTAAAAGTCTGATTTTACACTATTTTATATTTGAACTAAGCCAAGCCAGCAGTGCCACAACAGGGCATACCTGAGAGTGATGGACTCAGTTTGACAGATGCATCAAAGCCACCACAATCTGCATGTAAGTTACAACTGCAAGGTTCAGCTGCTGATCAATAACAGCTCTCTCTTTCATGTCCCAGTCTGGGAATTCATCTTCAATTCTAAGTCCCAGAACAGAGGAGAGAAAGGTCATGTACAGATTTCACTAACAGAAAAAAAGTTTGGAAGGAAGCTGAACACATCTGATTGTTCCTGTGTCCTAGGGCAGGGCAGGCATCTGGTACACGAGATGCTTCCTCAGAGCCTTTCCCTAGGGTATCCTCAGGGACCTCCTGGCACTTCCAGCCACTCCCCAGTCAGTCTATTCCATCATTTTCCTATAATTTTGAAGTAAAAGAATAAAGGAAAAAATGTAGAATGTCTGAGTCCCCATAAAGAGCAGTTGTTAGTTTTATACAGTTTCACATATTCTTACTGTCTGAGGATAAATCCCACTAATACTGTCTAAATTGTCACAGTATCACAATCTAAGATAGAAAACATAGTATTTTCTTTCCAAAGAAGAGAAAAATGCTAGATCCTTAGCTGTTTCTGGCGTATAGGCTAAAGCTGTCTCATGGGTCACCACGAGTTTGTTGTAGAAAAGATAAGCAATTTCTGTAATGGTTATGGCTCTCTTGTCCAGAGCCAAAAGGCATGTTAAGTGGTTCTGAGTCAGAGGAATGCTTATGCCCAAGAAGGAAGCTCCACATAGTCTTTTCGTTCACAAAAAGATGAAAGAAGCTAAGGCTGATCTGAGCAGAGGCCCTACTCTGAAGAAAAGGAGGTTATCCTTAACAAATAGCAAAATACTGGAAGAACAAGACAGAATTACTGTGAAGTGGTGGGGGAAAGGGCAACACAGGACAGGAGAGAATCACTTGGGATATGGCAGATCTAATTTCACACTAACAGGGCCTACAACTCTGTATAAATGAGAGTAAGAATATGTTGTGCTCCATCTTTGCATCCCTGATTAGATGCATGAATTATGCAGGCCCTCAGCTAGGCTGTGCATTTATAGCTGCAAAATAAAAGCCAAGTCAAAGAGCTTGCTACCCTTCTTTGCTTGTTATTTTCATCTCGTTCTCCATTTATTATAATGAAGGAGATGATATCTGAATCCTATACAAAATAAGGCTGAAAAATCCCTGAACACCAGGACATGCCCTGGTGCAACAAGGCAGTTACTCATGGGCCTGACACTAAGTGCACAGGTAGGCTCACTGGACCTGGAGAGATACCTTCAACAGTGTTACTGCCTAGTCTTAGGGTCTTCATGGGATGTGAGATGTGTCTTTGCAGCTGCTAGGGGACACACAATAAATCATACACAGTGCTATCCATATTCAGGATGTTTTATTTCAGTGTACTGTAAATAGTCTGAGCACACACCCTGCTTGCTTACAAAGTGGCTGCTTGTCACTGAAGGTATCATAGGCCCACTAAACCAAGATTACTCCCATACAAGGCAGTGATGAACAGCTTTCATTTCAGTCGCATCCCACTTTGCGTCCACCATAGCAAGAGCTATTCTGCTCCTCCGAATGATAAAGGGACTACAGACACCACAGCAATTAAAGATTTATAGTAGCATAAATAATTAACACTCCCCCTTTCCACTGAACACAAAAGTCATGCTTAGATGAATATATAAACAGCACTAAACTCATACCAGGCAGTTGAAAGCAATTTATCTGTGACACATCTCAGAAGTCTCACATTGTCTTCCAAAAGAACATTTTCTGTTAGTCAGGCTTTATTGGATATAAAGTTATATATTGCATATTTACTTGATTTTGCAAAACAATGAAGACATCCCCTATTTCAGAATTCCTTTATAAAACCAGTCTGTTCTGTGTTTAGACTCAGCATAGTAATGTGCTCTTCATGTACTGGAAACTGTACCATCCTGTCACTCCAACACCAGCAACCTTGTTGCCATCTGGAAACTTCATTATACGAGAATTTTTTGCCCTTTGCAATTTAGGTGCTACTCCATTAGGACCACTGGGCTTGTTTCCAATCATTTCCCACCATAAAAATCACAACCATGAGTTCTGATTACAAACTCTTGAGCAGTACTTAACACAAATGCGGGCATTAATTTAGAGGCATACACTCTTATGTCTCTACATTTGTCTCCCATTTTCTTTGTATCATAGTGGGATGGCTTAAAATCTCTTTCAATCATGAAATGTGCTTTCAAAAAACTGTTCAAAAAGCAAAAAGTATGCTCAAATTAAAATATTAAAGTTGCAAAGATCAGCAATTTGAAGGAATGAAGCAATTCCAGAAGTAATGACAGCATGGTAAATTTAATACAGATCCCTCTTGCGTGCATCATGGTAATGCTATTAGCTGCCAGGTCACCTGCTCTTTACTTACAGGTTTCTTTCTTTCAGTCATTGCACATAACAAAGTTCTTCTGGTATGAATGAAACGTGCAATGACAAAGGTTATTCTCTGCAGTTTCTCTGCCTCAGTTGCTGCAGTAGCTGAAGCATGCATGACAAAGTTGAATAAGTTCAAAATTTCTGTCTCCTAGAGAATTCCAGTGTTCTCTTTCAGGTTCTTCAAGTTATAATTAAAATGAATAGCAATACTACCTGCAAGACAGAAATTATGGTGAAGTTTTGCTCTGTAAAACTAAAAAGCCAGGTAATTTTTTCCAGAAATATGTGCAGAGCTTGCAAGGTTCTGGCTTCTTAAGTGGCCTACTGCTACCAGATTGCCTAGTAGTCAAGAGGAAAGGTGACTTCAAGTATCTGCATTTCTGTGGGGCCAGAGAAAAGGCCATGTCCCCAGGATCAAGGGGAGACCATTTGCCTAAGAAACCATGAGGGCATTCCTCCAATGGTGCAATGGACAAGTGGTTATGTGGAGGCAGTGCCTGTCCCAGGCTGGCCCTTCTTTCATGGAAGGGTTTGGGTATTCTTGTACCTGGGCCAGGATTTCCGTGCCAAAACCCATCTAATGAATAAGCCCCCAAGCCTTCCTTCTAAACCAGTTTCATTCCGCAATCATTTTTACAGACAGAGAAACAACATTTTTGTGACAGTCCATTTGCAGCATGTCTTTTTTTTTCCCTTTGTCTCCTTCCTTCTCACAGTGGTGCACTGGCAGCCGCGCGCCCGGCAGGGCCTGCAGGGGCCCTTCGTGTATGGAACGGGTCTGCAAGCACACAGGGTCGTACTCATCTCTCTCTCGAGAGTTTCTTAAAGACATTTGATTCCTGCGACATGAAACTGGTTACTAATTAACAGGGGTTCAAAGATTAGTGTTACCGATTCTCCTCCTCCCGTGCGGCCAGGCAGCGAGGGGGAGGAAGAAGGCCATTGTGTGAGCTGCAGAGGACACTGAGCCTGCTACCGCCAGTGAAAAGGATCATTATTCATCAGGGTTTCAAGCTGAAAAGTTAAACTCGGTTGTTTTTTCTAGCCAGTATTGGTTCTCCGCACTGCATCACCGACACCTGCACAAGGTATAACGTTGCCTTGCTATCACAATTTCACTTAGGCTTGTCAGTGTGCATCAAATGGTGAAAAAAAGCCTAGATATTAACTTGCTGTAACATGGCTTTGCAGTGCTTTGCTGGTGGAAGAGATAGAAACTAAATGACAGTTGAGGAGAGGCTTTCCTTATTTCATAGAATCATAGAATCATTAAGGTTGGAAAAAACTTCCAATATCATCAAGTCTGACCTTCAACCAAATTCCATCATGCCCACTAAGCCAGATGGCAATGAATATGTTTCCCTGAGACAAGAAGAGCTGTACATAGAGAAGAGGCTGAGACATAGCAAAGATTATTGTGTTCAGTGACTGTATATACATGCTGCACAGTTTCTTGTACTGGGAATTAGGGAAATATTTGCAATCTAAATCACACTCATAGAGCAGACTAGATATGGGTCAGCTCAGCTTTTTTGAGTGTTCTGCTTTGAATACAGACTTCCAGACAACCTGTTGGTCAGTGGGAGCAAGGAGTTCCCACATTGCACACAATGCAAAACATGAAATGTCTGAAAAGAAGAAGGTTTTTTCATTTTAACTAAAAAGTTTTAAAAGCCCAACAACTACCAATGATGCAAGCAGGTGTGTCTTTTTGTCTCCCTGAGGCTATAATGTTCTTCTTTACTTCTATTCTAGAAAACTCTGAAGCAGTCTCTGGATTTTTTAAAGCTTTCCATAGCATTAAAATGCACTCAGCTTATGTTCTCAATAATATCCTTCTGCAAAGTATTCAAATATTCACATAATAAAGAAAAATGGCTGTGTGTACCTTTTAGTTATCTGCAGTAGTAGTTCAGGGAGTTAAGTCTTGTTTTTCAGACAGCCATTCACTGAATCTCTGCCTTTAAGCATAGAAGATTATCCTAGTACTTCTTGAAAGCATTGCAAAAAACTTTATGAATGTACAGATTCATCACAGAGGTTTCCCCTAGAGTCAGAGGATGATCCCCAGGACAATTCAGAAGCACAAAATACCCAAGGCTTTTGTGCTTTAGGCCTGTAGAGCACAGATAGAAAAGCTGCTGTGCCAGGGAGTGTGGGAAACCCACTCCCAAGGTTTTGCACACTCCCTGGATTCTGCTGGTGCTTTCTGCCAGCCTGCAGTACTCCCTGAACAGGCTTTGACTGCGCAGAGCCCCAGCAAAGAGCAGGAGTGAGTGCTTAGCTGACTGCTTTTCACCTGCCAGCTTGCATGCCCATCTCAGAAAGCTGATCTCCCGCTGTGTACTGCTGCCTCTTCTCCTGTTCTTGGGACAGCAAGGAAGCAGCTTTGAAAGGGCTGAAACCAGAAGCTAGACTGTGACTAGGATCTTATTCTTCATGTACACATGCTTCATTCCAGCTACCCATTCATTCCAGAACACAGGAAAGCTTGTTAGAGAAAGGTATGTGATGCAAAAGGGTATGATTTTCTCCAGTCTACCAATTCTTTTGGTATCTATCTGAAGAACGCAGAAAGGAGGAAGAACAAATTCTAATCTTAATTTTAATACATGTAGTGAATAAAAGAAACATGCTGAAAGTCCCAGCTCCACTGGGAGCCAAATTTAAATGCCTCTGTGCAAAGGCAAGCAGCATGGAGAATAAACAGGAGGAATTAGACACATATGCATGCCTGCAGGGCTAGGACTTACTGGCATCATGGAAATGTAGTGGGACAACGCCTGTGCCTGGACTGCTGGAATGGAGGGATAGAGGCCCTCCAGGGACAATAGGCAGGGGACATGAGGAGGCAGGGTTACCCTCTTATGTCAGTGACCACCTGGAGAGCATGGAGCTCCACCTGGGGAGGGATGAGGATCTGACTGAGGGTTTAGGGGTCAGGACTAAAGGGAGGGCAGGGACAGGCGCCTGCTGTAGGTCGCCTGACCAGGAAGAGTGAGTGAGTGCAACCCTCTAGAGACAGACAGGAGTGGCCTCACATTCACAAGCCCTGGTGCTCATGGGGGACTTCAACCACCCCAGAATTTGTAGGAGGGACAACACAACAGAGCATAAGCAGTCCAGGGCTTCCTCCATTGATGATAACTTCCTTTTCCAAGTGGTAGAAGAACCAGCAAGGTGAGGTACTATGCTGGATTTTGTACTCACCAACAGGAAAAGACTGGTGGGGAACGTGAACTTCAAGGGCAGCCGAGGTTGCAGTGATGAAGAATTGGTGTGGTTCAAAATCCTTAGGACACTGAGGAGGTTGCACAACAAGCTGTGCCTTCAGGAGAGCAGACTTTTCCTTGGTGAAGCACTGGAACAGGTTGCATAGAGAAATTGCGGATGCCCCATTCCTGGAAGTGTCCGTGGCCAGGCTGGATGGCACTTTGAGCAACCCTGTCTAGTGGAAGGTGTCCCTGCCCATGGCAAGGGGTTTGGAACTAAATGACCTTTAAGGAAGGCCCCTTTCAACCCAAACATTATTTGATTCTATGATTTTATGATAAGTGCTGATGGCAAGGACTGAGAGACATCATGCTGGTTGGAGTAGGTTTTACTAAAAGTTGTTAAAGGAGTTGGAGAAAACTGATGGTAGAGACTTTAACTACTCCATGGGTGGCATTCCATTGCCACCCATGAGTAGTTAAAGTCTCTACCATCAGTTTTCTCTGGCTCAGTGACCAGGAAAACACAACTGACAAGCTCTTCCCTTAATTTCATCCTGCAGGCTCCAACCATCCTCTTCTTTCACAATTATTCATGGTATATATTCACTGACTTATTAGAAGAAGAGCTATAGTCAAGCAGACCTCCTGAATTACCACTGTGTTATTCAACCCTTACTACTACATGATACGTTAGAGTTATTTCAAAGAACAGAAAGAAGTTGTTCAAAGAGTTTATCACAGAGGCACACATGACTGACAGCCCCTTCATGTATCACTTCATGCATTTTTGGTTTGACAGCACTTTGATCCCATGATCCCTTTTGGTTCTCAGTTAAGGACATGACATTGGTACATCTCTTCTGAGACTTATTTGCCCATCTCTTGTGTCTTCTTTATTTTTTTTGGCAGTTTGAAAGGTTCTTCAGACATGAAGCAATGAAATGCCCCTTCCTTTCCTTGTGATCAAATTATCATTCCTGTTCCACCTTCCAACTTTCTGTCTCTTTCCTATTTCATATCATATCAGAGAGTCAGAATCTGGCTTTCTAATAAAAGCTGTCATTTTGTCCACTAAAGAACACTTCTCCATGCATCTCAGCATTTCCTTCTTTCTCATCTTTCGTTTTCAACCCTGTGCATGAGCTACCCCAAGCATATTTCCTTTACTGAAATTAATTGTCATGACGATGTCTTTGTCTTCTGGCAGGTATGAGGCATTGCTCAGGGTGATTTTCACTCAAGTTCAGTGTTTTGCTCTGCATGTAGCAACGATTATAGCAGAAAAGTAAGCACTGTCTTGTCTTTACCCCTGAGACCAAAGCAGAGATTTGCTATATTTGAGATGCAAGACAAGCCTTTTATGTCCAGCTGCTGCTATTGATACTTGGAGCTGTACCAGTTGCACTGTTTCTAATTTGGAGAATAGCAAGCATAGGGGATTATTGGATGCAGCCACATGAACAACATTTTCCCTCTGACACCTTTTCTTGTGTAACACTAGCCATCTCCCAAGAGCCAGACTAAGATGTTTCCATTAGATAACACAGAAAAAATCTTCCAATTTTAGTAGCCTTCATATTTCTCTTACATTAAATAAAGACCGTACTTTGAATTTGATACAAGAGCAGTTAGGTCATTAAATAACCTGGCAATCTACTCCAAGGGTACAGAGGCATCTACATGGGGAAATCTTTATGTAAACATTTCATTCCAACAGAGAACAGCTATAGCTAATGCTTTAATACACACTTTACATAATCATCAGCTGATGCCCAGCCTTCTCTCCTATTTATTCTTTTTTCAAATACTCCTTGTCACCTATATGTTTGCATTGCCATGCAACATTATATTATATAATCACTAGACAGATTACATGATTTTGCAAACTGAGCTTCACTGTAAGCTAACCTTATCTGAGAAATTAAGTTTGTAATAAAGCCATGTTCCTTGCAGATCACCTTGGCTTTTAAATGTTGATGAATGGTAACTCACTTCACAAATGTTTTGATTTTTTTTCCATTATTTTCCAGTGCCAAAACATTCAGAAGAGCAGCTTGCATGCATCAAATGTATTATAGCATTGGGACAAACTACCCTCCACCTTATTATTTTAATCATTTTTCTGCTTTGAATTTTTGGCTGTGTTTTATTCTCTGTAGCATGAGATTCTAGTAGGTTCTTATGATGGGAGGTCAAACTAAAAAAATGGCCCTGCTGGTTCTGTCGACTAAATTCAAACATTGCTGTTAAGTTTTATAACAATAATACCTTTTGTGCTACTATATTTTGTAAGTAATTCAAGTGGAATCCCTCTTCTGTGTGGTTTATTATAACTCAACCATAAAAATGTGCTTTGGGCTGAAAGTGGATTTATAAGATTTCTGCCCAGGAGCATATGCTTTGTAAAATTTAATTTAAATCAGCTTAGCTATTTTTTTCTTTAAAGACTGAAGAAAAAATCCAAAAAATAGTTTGGTGGTTTTTTTACTGACAGAAAAAACTCTCGCTTTTCTTTCTATAGCAAGTAGTCATTTTTCTTTCCCCTCATAAATATATGTAATTCCATCATCTTTGGGGAAGATATGTGGAGGACATGGAAGAAAACATCATTTTCCTTATTTTAAATGAAATATAGAGGCTCTCTTTGGACTAGGATTTTCTGTGAGCACAGGGAAAAATATAAACAGTGATTTTTTTTTTTTTTTGGAAAAAAAAAGAGGCTACTGCACTTGACTACTTTTCACAACAGTCAAAACAGAGTTTTATGAAATGGCAGTAGGAAAAAAATCTCATTAAATGACTCAGCTTACATACCCACTATACTAGAGATTTGTGGACCCAAATTTTTTCCTGCTCTGACAGAGATTTATGCTGAATTTGAGGTGGATTTCTCTCTTTGCTTGCTTTCACAGTTCCTCTGGTGATATTTAAACTTATGCTGGAAGTATTGCTTATGAAGATCTGCAGCCCTGGGTACATTTCCCCTCAAATCCTGGTTACATGAAGACCACCCTGACAACTTGCCAGAGGTCATGTGGTCATAGAGAAGATCACATTGAACAAAGCAGCTCATCAGACAGAGCTGTGCCATTTCATCTGAGTCAGCAGATAAACTGCTCAGCAACTAACAAAGAGTTTGAAAATGTAAAATGAGTGATTCCACTCATGGAAACTAGGAAAAATTCCTGTCTGATGGCACATATACGGTCTAATTCAGGAGCCTCTTCAATACATCTTCCCTTCCCTTCCTTTCCCACAAAGTTAATCCAAACATGGAAATTTGTCTACAATGAAAGATCACTTAAAGCAAATGGATGAAATCCTGTATTGAGGAGACACTCTTATCCTCACTTTTTTAGTGCTTTAGCCTTTGATCAGCAACTTCCAGGGAAAAGAAGATGAGTTATGCTAAATTGAAGTATAGAGAGAAAACAGATTGCATTTAAAAGCAATTTAGGAGTGAGGATAGTAAAGAAATTATTCAAAAGAGCCTAATGAGTTTCACAAATATCAAGATAAGAATATCTAAAAAACCTATTTCAATATGTAAAAGTTATTTTAATATGTAATACATTGTTACACTCCTCACCATGTATGCATATATTTACATACACTCAGACATGCACATACCTATACATATATGAATAATCATTATGCTAATTTAACATTAAATTAATCTCATATTTTAATACTCCCAGGTGTTCAAAGGGGTTAAGTATACTGTGTGAAGTTGATACATATCCCAGGACAGGAAGGAAGTAACCAGAAGGCACCTAGCATCCTACAGTAAGCTCACAGCCTGTGTTTGATGCAGAAGGTAGTGCAAAAATTCACTGGCAAGCTGGAAAGAGCAAGCCAAGGTGACTTGGACAGTGAATGGAAGCAGCCAGTGAATGGAAGACAATGCTGCATGTCAGAGATCCTGCAGCTCTACCACGTCAGATCATGTAGCTGGCTCCCAACATCTATCTTCAATTTATATGTTGGATTTCGTCGTAGAAGAATAGGACTAGAATAGAAGAAGAGTAGAAGAATAGAAGAAAGTTCATTCACAATGTGATTTATATCAAATGGATCAAAAGCTAACGTGCTAATATTTCTAAACTTGTTCCCATGTCTTGGAAATCTCCCTACAAGCTTGTGCAAATCTTTCCTCTTCAGGAGTCTCCTGAAAACTCTTGGTTGCAATCTCTATAGCCTATAAAGAAAATTTGTCAAGATGTAGATAGTTGCTAGGACTACTTGTTTCTCCAACTGTACTTCTATGCCTTCTCCTCCCTTTATAATTCAGGCTTCAAAAGGCCTGTGACAGAAACTCTGGCTTGGTTTTTACTGCACCTACCACCACTGTTTATTGTACATAAGTAGGACTGCAGGACACTCATTAAAAATGAAAATTAAGTGGGTAGCCCCAGAATAACCACAGCATGTTCCATATTGGGTCAAAATTAAAATAAAGGCCTCAACTACTATTTTCAGTGCTAAGGGACTGTTTTGTTTTTACAAACACACAGAAACTGTAAAGCATCTGGAATCCAAAGGATTTCTTTGTTTTCTTTATTTCTTTGTTTCATTTAAGTTTTACCAGTTCCAAGGAATTCAGTCTGAACTTTATTGGTTACTATGGTGACTAACTGTAATAAATGAAGTGACAAAGATGCCTCAGAGTTTATTTAGTGGGGAATAAGGAGCAGCTAGAGACAGAAACCTCTACTTTTCACAGACAAGTAAATCATTCGGTCAGCCACTTGCATAGCTGGTAATACACTGGCGGGTTTTGAAACCTTTGCCTCCTGTGTGAATAGGTCTGTTTCTCCCCTTATTCAATGGTGCTGTGCTGAGTGCAGTGAGGCAGGCAGTCCCAATACAGATAAAGTTCTGGAGCTGTTCTCATCAAGTGGAGTGGCACTAGGTCCTAGACAGATGCATTTCCTCCAACTTACCCCATGCACTGCAGCGTAAGCAGTTCATGGGTTAAGTTGGAGGAAATGCCTGAGCAGAGGTTGTTTTCTCATGTGTTTCTAGCTCTCACTGGCAGCAGAGATGAGACTGTGCTGAATGTAACTAGAAATATACCTCCTGCTGTCCTATTTTTTTGATCCAACAAGGGTAGGAGGGAAGACCTTAAGCGGGACTGCAGTTGTGGGTGGCCAATTATCTAGCAGGATGTCTAGGAAAAATATTTTTGCTGTTCGTACTTACTTATCAACAGTGCAGAAAGCAATTAATACTTTGTCCCTTTTCTTTCATTTTTGATACCTGTATAAATGGCAAAAAGGATGCTTCAAGCAGGGGAAGAAATTCGGACTGACCTTTGTAAAGAGTGGTCAGCTCAATCCTGAGGCAACAACACCAGCAGTGCTTGTCCTCGTCTCATACTGATTCCATTGAAACAAGGTAGCAGCTGGAACATTTATCTCAAAAACAATACTGTAGAAGCTTTTAAAGTACAAAATTAGTAGCTTGATTGGAACAATAAAATGTTCTCTTAGGATTTCAAGAGGTGTGCAGAAGATTTTTCTTGCTTTTAGCTAGATATTGGATTGACATTATACCTATGCTGTCATGTAATACGAGGTTTTCTTGTATTTCATGGGATCTGCTTAAATGTAAATACACATATGCATAAAATCCACTGTGTGCATGGAAGTCTGACCCATATATCACCAGAATTAACTTCCCTGCCTATGTTTGTCTCTTCTCAGTATTCCATACCCAAAGTCTACACTACACTGTGGAACACTACACTAATCAAGGAACATTGGGCATTGAATCAATCCTGCTGCATGGACAGGAAAGAAAAGCCAAACCACTTTCCCATTGCACTACACCTTTATTCCTCAGAAACACCTCCACAGCCAAAAGACAGAAATGCTCATTTCCTCCTGCCAACCCAATTTTCTTTGGGAGTGGAGAGTCACAACCTGGACGGATCAAAGTAGGAGAAGTATGGCATAGGCATAAGCAGAGTAAATTCTGAGATTTGCATAGAGAGCATATGTCATAGAAATATATGTATGCAGCCCACACATTTTAAATATAATGTACGGCTTGCAAAATATGTAATTAGTAACCAGAGGTGTGGTTTGAAAAATAAAACAGCTCAAGCTCGCTGTCAGCTTCAGTAACATAACCCAAGGCAGAGTTACAGGCAATAAAAGGCTCACCTGAACATACCTCATGGCAGTGCCTTCCTCTAAGAAGAAAAATCACATGACACTGGCTTTATCTGCATTTCATGGATGGCCCAGATTTTGTCCTGGTAAGCCTTTGACTCTGCTGGTTTACCATCCTGTAAAACTTGTATCTGACATTTCAGCTGGGAAGAAGTAGCACTATCTTTGTTTTTGAGGAATTCAGTGTCTCCCTTGAGATGAGAATGACAGGTGACTGTATGACACTCCTCTTCTACTCTCTTCCAGAGTGCAGTCCAGCTAGCGGTCTCAAATCAAAGACTGCTTTAAAACAGTGTTTAAAGTCTGTATATATTTAGCCATGGATCAGAATATTTGATTTTACCCTATGTCTAAAGGAGTTGGGAAGACACCTCTCCCATCTGGCCTGGGAAGATTCCCAAGGGACCTTTGAATGGTTTGTACTTTTCTCTAAGGTCCCAAATAAATGTACAAATTTCTAACACACACACACACACACACACACCTTAGTGGTAAGCAATTATTCATGACACAACAAGAGAAATACAAAAATATGCCACTATAAATTCTTAAATCAGTTGCTTTCACTTCTAATCTTTAAGCATTTTCTTTGCTTGATCTGTCATAAATATTTCTCTTAGCTCTTTAAAAAGCATTGGCTTATTTGTGTTTTGGGGAGGACGATTTATTGCAGTACTAAAACAAAATTAATTCACTTTTTAATGTGAGCTAAGTTTTGCAAAGGGAATGAGTGTTTCAATGCAAGATCCAAATGCCAGTGTCTCAGCACTTGTTGCACAACTCTGAAGGACAAAAGTTAATGTTAGAAACAGAACAACACGATTGTTAAGATTTACTCACTGAAGACTTGCTTTCCTTATCACTAATACCGTTATTTTTATTTATCTCTAAATAAGAAAAAGTTATACTGGGCACCTATCTTTTTTTCACAGGTCTAGGGAAAGCTGGGCATTATCAATGATGTGAATAGCTATATAATCCCCCCTGATTTCTGAAAAACCCAGCTGCCATTCAACATGAGCTCACGGTTGATCTAACATCTTTCTGCACTTTTTGTTATGTTGAGCTCTAAACTTTGTGCAACTTTTTACAAGGCTCGGAGGAAAGGGAGAAAAAGAAGATGTTTAAAATGCATTGAAAATATGTTTTGACTAGATTAAACACATATCAGTGTCAACCAGCAACCCTGTTACCTAGCAGTGAAAAACAAGTACCATGGGAGAAAAAGTATGCATAAAACAAAAAGACTTTAATGTCACTTTATGATATATACATCAAGATTCTTTTTTAAAATGCCACTTTTTAATCATGCCAACACCGACTATTATTAATGTCATAACTAGAGAATTGGGCAGGAAGATCTTGCATTTCCTAGGTGTGGTCCTGTCCTGCTGGAGCCTTCCCATACCACAGTCTGTCTGAGGCATTGAGGCTGTGTTCATGTTCAGCACCCTCAGCTGCAAGCAGCCCCAGAGGTCACTGCATCCTCTCCAGAGCTACCAGCACAGTGTCCAGTGTGGCAATCTCCTCTCCCAGCTCCCTGCTGACCATCATCTCTGCAGACAGCTTGATGTCAGCAGCCCTGGGTCTGCCAGGTGTCTTCACCCACCTGGAGATGAGCTTTCTCAAACAAAAATCCCATCTCTTTAAGTCAGAATTGAAGAGTGTCACTTGGTTCCTCACCTGCCCTGGGTACCTGGCTCTTTGTTGTGGCCCATATTGAAAGTAAAGTGCTTGGTAGGCACTGCAGCTGCCCCTTCAGCATTCTCTGCCCTACATCTGTAGCCAGCATTGTTTCCTCTCTCCCCTGCCTCCCAGCACTGGATGCTTGACCAGGTTCATTGATAATGTGGGGTTCCTAACTACGATTATGGCACCCAGAACAGAAACCTACATTTAAAGGACCTGCGATTTCTGCTGTAAAAAAATGTTTTTTTCTTGAGGAAAAAGTAAAATTTACATTCTGGCACATTTATAATTACATAAAATACATACAAATATTTCTCTTTAGGTCTCTAAAGTCATACATTGAGGTCAGTAGAAAACACATCAGATTGTGATCAAGGGTCATAACAATTCCCTTAAAGTCAGTTCTCAGAACAAATGTTCCAACTGTCAAAGTGGGCTGCACAGAAAAATAAACTCTCTCACACCATTTACCAGCATGCATGCATACAGTCCAGGTTGCTCTGCTGTTTTTTGGCAGCCCATTAAAACCCAGGAAAAGATTCCTCTTTGCTTTTCCTAAAGAAATGCCTGTTCTGCTCTGCCAGAGCTCCTCAGGCTCTGAAAGCTAGTGAGAGAGAGAGCAATGTGGGTCATATCTGATCTTTCATTGAAAAAAAAAAAGGCATCAAGCGGGAAAATTCTTTGTTTCCTCTGTGTTTTGGCAATATGCAAGGATTGGGCAAGCTGATCTGCAGCAGTATTTCCAGCTAGGACTTCATTCACATTTGAAGCCATCAGATAAGCTTACATATTAACTCTGCTGATTTACGTTAACACTTAGCCATGGTGACAAGTACTCTTTGCACTCACTGCACACTGACACTTTGTCTTTCTGCTTGCAAGGAATTCAAGCAGAGATTAGTGACGTTAATGAGAAAGAATAAGAGTGTGTATGTAAGCAAAGCTTGAGATATTGGCAAGTACCAAGTCTGCAAAGGCAGCAAGCAGAAAATACTGATTAACACAGCATAGTTTGCACTTTCATCAAAAGATTTGTTCTAGTTTTGCATTTATTCTTTAAAATATTGATAAGGTTGTTTGGTTTGCAGTGGTTTTTTTGGTTGGGTTTGTTTTGTTGTTTTTTTTTTTTCATGGAAGGGATTGTAGTTTTTATTAATTTTGTTACAAATATTGGAATTTTTTAAACCTGTTTTGTCCAGCACAGAGGTTAAAAAATTCAAGCCCCGAAGTCACTGTTAAATAGTAGAAGTCTCATAATTCAGATAAAAATTCTCCCTCTGGAGATCCACAGAAAATATTTTTCTCTGAAGCAGAAAAGATACAGTTGTCATTGCTGCTCAGAAGCACAGAAAATCAGTTTATTCTGTCTTAACACTTCACAGGATTTCATTATTGAAAACAGAAATGCCTACCTGTTTAGCCATGTCAATCAAATCACCAGCTGCAATTCCTTTGCTTGCCTGCTACTCCAAAACACCAGCATGTGCACAAGTTCGTTTCTTCAACACAGCTGTGCATGACCTGTCTGCTAAGGGAAAGCAGAATCAACTATTTCATATCTTTGGCGTGTGTTTCTACCAGGACTATTAGTGCCAAGTAGCCACAGTGCTATAAGCTCACACCCAAACTGAGACATACGTTGGCTGTAGCAGTGACCAACATCAAAAACAGAGCACAAGTGTCATGTTCTATTCTTCAAGAGGTCAGGACTGGGCTGTGGCAAAATAATAAGTTCAAGGGATAGAGTAGCTCTGAGTTGTCAGGCAACACTGGGTACAGAAGGAGGAAGGGAGTGCCAAGGAGGCAACGAGAGAGAGGCAAAGATCTGCAGGAGACTGCAAGACTGGCCTTCCTGAAGGGCATGGGGAGAAAGAGGCAGAAACTTTGAGCCCTGCACACAACAAAGAAAGTGGAAACCCCTGCTGTTTCACTGTCACACTGACCTCACCCTACTTAGCCATATAACTGTACCTTCAGAGGAAAGATCAAAAGTTAAGGGAAGAGATGACTCTTATCAGACTGTCTTGTCAAGGGTGACTTAGGAGGCAGCCACTGATCCACTTTCCTGAACAAGAGGATCAAATCCATGATTCCTAGAGTATTTCTGATTAACGTTTTCTGGAGAGCCAGCCTTGGCTGTGTAGCAGGTAGTTTGTAGTTTACTCTAAAGAGCACACTGCTGCTAGAGCTAACATTTACATAGCTGCAGGTGGATGCCAGTGACGTTAATAGAGATGGATAGGAGGGGAGATGGAAGCCAAACCTAAGATAGCAGCAGAGATTAGACAGGCATATGAAGGTAGCAAATAGAAAATATTGATTGGTGCTTAGTATAGGACTCTACTGCCAAGCAAGAGCACTCAGCTGAGTCAGGAGGCTGTATTTTTCCTCTCAAAATTTCACTAAGTCATTTCAGCAATTTTACCTTCTTCCTCTCTGGCAGGTAAGAATAAGTGCCTTCTTCATAATGCACCTTTACCAAGCCAGATAAGTAATCATAGCCCTTCAATCTTTTGTTGTTTTAGTTTCTCCCAATTTTGTCTCATTCCGGTTTTATTTATCAATGATTTTGCAAAAGTCCTCTGAGCTCCCTGACAGTTGTTCAGTTTAGAAGAGAAATGTCTGTGCTACTGCCAGTAATCTCATCCAGACTTTCTTCATACAGTATAGGATGGGTCAATTGGACAACGTGCAGCTCCTACTGGAATAGCATGTACCCTGATGTATGTGTGCTAACAGCACATTGGTAACTGAAAAAAGCATATGCTCTAAATTCCCTGACAGGTGCTCCCCCCCAACAGCAATGCCCATATTTCCCAAGCCAATGGAGCACTGTCCCTTAGGAGCAGAGGAGGAAGAAGGGATAAAGGCTTTACAGGATTTTTGAACAACCAAAAAAGCATGGCTGGCAAGGGGATGCAATTCAGGGAGCGAGTGATACAAGAAGGCAGGTGCAATTCTGATGACCAGTCAACAACAAATACTGACTGTCCAAGAAACTAGCAATATAGCAAAAAGGATGCTTTATTCTCAACCTCCTTTGCCTCAGCAATGTTGGCATTAAAGCAGAACTTTAGAACATCAGAGCAGAAAAAAGTAGAAAAGTTGTTTCTAATTTATCAGATTGGAAGCACAATGAATCCTGCAGCTGATCTGAGAGTTTACAGCTTAGAATCCCTTTTTGGGGTCTGCTCTTCCAAATACCAGAATAAATGCAGAGGCCTTGTTGTATTCTTCATATATAGTATACTGGGATCATAGCTACAACATATGGCAAAGAAGGTTGCTGTTTACCTTTTGACTTCCTGGAGTCATCTACTGCATTTAATTTTTATCTCTTTTTCAAGGACCCTCATCCTAGAAGAACATACACTCAGATCCTCTAATGTCTAAGAATTTCATTTGCATTATAAAGACAAAATTTTTTCACTAAAAGATCATCACAGAGAAGCTGAGAACATCTGCTGTTAGCAGTCCAGATGCCCTCAGACAGCTGCAAATGCAGAAGCAGAAACAGGCATGGACTGGTGGAGAGAAGGCACAAGGCTACAGCCAGGAAGTTAGTACAAATCACTGAGTGTGCGTGCTGTGTGTGTGTGTGTGTGTCTGTGCGCTCCTGACACAACCACAGGGATTCTCAGGCTCTGACTACAGACTACAGACTGCTGAAATACAACCTAATCCTTTCCTAACAAAGTTAAGTTGGAGTAATAAAGGTATTCAAGAGCCAATTTTTTATATTTAAACAACAACAGAATTACCTGTCATAGCAATGCTGCAGACAACATTATAAAGGGTTCAGGAAAGCTAAAATGGAGGCAGGGCTCCACCAGGGCCACAGAATAGCACCAATTTCCCACAGACACAACAGTCTAGATCAGTCTTAAATTAACTACAAATTTCCTGGCCTCTGCTAAAGCCTGACATTTATTAAAATATCAGATAAGGACTGTTAACAATAATTTCCTCTTTTTCGTTTTGAAAAAAATTAAAAAATATTTCATGGAAGTTTGCGCCCAGAAAAGAATTGTATTTTTCCATCATCTGAGCTGGAAAGTGAAGGCAGATGTAGCATGGCAAAGAAAAAGAGGCTGAAATTCTCAATAAGAGGATGAAGAAAAATAAAAATGAGAAAACAATATAGGGACCAGGCCTGTTTAATACTTTCATCAATGATTTGGACAAGGGGATTGAGTGCACCTTCAACAGGTTTGAATCGTCAGACAACACTAAGTTGGCCAGGAGTGTTGATCTGCTGGAGGGCAGGAAGGCTGTGCTGAGGGATTGGGCAGGCTGGATCCATGGGCCAAGGCCAGGTGCCAGGTCCTGCACTTGAATCACAACAACCTCAGGCAGTGCTACAGGCTGAGGGAACAGCAGCTGGAAAGCTGCCCCTTGGAAAAGGACCTGGGAGTGCTGGTCAACAGCAGCTGAACACGAGCCGGCAGTGTGTCCAGGTGGCCAATGTTTTCTTGGCCTGTATCAACAACAGTGTGGCCAGCAGGAGCATGGCAGGGATTGTCCCCCTGTACTGGGCACTGGTGAGGCCTCACCTCAAATTCTGTGTCCAGCTGGGCCCCTCACAACAAGAAAGACAATGAAATGCTGGAGTGAGTCCAGAGAAGAGCAACGGAGCTGGTGAAGAGAACACATGATATGAGAAGCAGCTGAGGGAGGTGGGGGTGTTTAGCCTGGAAAAAAAGGAGGCTCAGGGGGATCTTAATAATCTCTACAACTGCCTGAAAGGAGGTAGTAGCCAAGTTGGGTGGCCCTCTACTGCCAGGCAACCAGTAACAAGACAAGGAAATTTCTTCAAGCTCTTCCAAGGGAGTTTCAGACTGGACGTCAGGAAGAATTGTTTCACAGAAAGGGTGATTAAGCATTGGAAAAAGCTGTCCGGAGAGGTGGTGGAGTCACTGCCCCTGGAGGTGTTCAAGAAATGCGTGGACATGGCACCTACAGTTGTGCTTTAGCTGGCGTGATGGTATTTGGGCAAAGGCTGGACCCAGTGACCTTGAAGGTCTTTTCCAAACTTAACAATTCTATGATTCTATGCAAACAAATAGAAAACAAAAGTGAATGGTTGGAAGAAGGAAGAAACCTAGAGAATGAATGGCCCTGTGCTGCAACTGAGGGGAAAGAGTACCTTGCCTTCCTATAATGTAGAGACAAGTCAACATGAACTCCAGTGCCATGAAGTCAGCATCTATCTCCTCACACCAAAATACAGAACACATGAGGTTACATGAACAAGCAGCAGCCATGCATGACTGCCTAGAGAAGAAGAATCTGCACTGAAGAGCAATTCCTAAGAGAAACAAAAATCCCTCTTGGAACTGTCTTCTCTCTGCCTTTGAAATCAAGGGCCCTTATCCTACATTCAGCTGCAGCAATTAGGTACCTGTGGTCAGCCATGTACAAAACGTCACAACATGGGGGGACTAAAGTATATTAACAGAATGTATGAAGTAAACGATATTTCAAATTATTTTTGTTTTTACAATTCTCCTCCTGTGTCTGTGTTACTATTAGAAATCCGGACAAACCTTTTTTTTTATTTCTTGCCAACGTCACAACATGGGGGGACTAAAGTATATTAACAGAATGTATGAAGTAAACGATATTTCAAATTATTTTTGTTTTTACAATTCTCCTCCTGTGTCTGTGTTACTATTAGAAATCCGGACAAACCTTTTTTTTTATTTCTTGCCCTTTGTAACTGTGTAATAGGAATATCTCAGAGACTCAAGCAATACTATCTCACAGATCGTTCAGACCTACAATAGGACATCAGTATTGTGGCTTAAGGAGAGGGATAAAAGGTTTCTTACTCCTTTTTAGTACCTGACACTGAGCACACACACCCGTATCAAAAGAAGTTAATCATACAGCTGCAAAATCTTCCCAGTTATGTCAGGACTTTAATCTTCCCCCTCCCCCTACTAATCTTCCCCTCCCTCCACTACCAGCAGAAACAAAAATTCAAGTCTACAATATACTGAGTAGGAGATGGAAAACATCTTTATCCCTACAGAGGTACAGAGAATCTGGACCAGGAGATCCTCTGAGCATTAGAGGGGGAAAACTAACCTTGGGAGATGCTTTGAAAAAGACAATGTACAGCTGATAAGCCCTGGTTTCCAATACCAAAAGAAACAAACAGAGTGAAACTTCACTACAAAAATAAATACTTGGATCTCCATTGTACCTCTGAATGCTACATTAAGCATCAGTTCTTTTCAGTTGAGCGACAGCATTTTTTTAGATTTCTCAAAGGATTTGGATGCTCTATTGTGGCCAGACTGTGATCTGGCTTCACTTCCCACAAACCAGTATCAAATACAGAGAAGCAACCTGCTACACAGGCATTTTTCAGACAAAAATAGTGCAGAGCCTAATCAGGAATCTTGTGGCAGGAAACAGGCTTTCCTACAACAGGAAGCGTAGGAAAGACTACTGGAGACAGCAGTCCAAAAGCAGCTGCCTTGCCAAAAAAGACAAAATGGCTGTACACTGGCAACTCCTGCAGCAGGAAATCACTGAATTAAGTACTCAGCCGACTGAGTAATTTAGTGTGTCATCTGCTTCCTGGCAACAGATATTTGGAATCACTTTTACATTGCATTTCAGCTGTATCTCATAATCAGGTTGAGTACAGTGTCCTCTCTAGTAAGCAAAGAGGTCAAGGTCAGAGACTTCTCTGACTCCTACCCAAAATAAATACTTTTAACTCTTTTCCTTTCTTCATTTTCATCATTTTATCATTTCTAATTTAGGGGCCTGACATTCCTGTTTCTAGTCTGATTTGGGGCCAGGGCAGACTGAGTCACTGATACAAGTCTGCCAAACTTAACTGTGGTCTCCATGGGACAGTACAGCAGTCTGATAGGAGATAAATATCAGGTCACAGTGAAACAGGGAAAAGAATGCCAGTGGATTCTCCCTGTGATTTTTTTTGTGATGCAGTGTCAGGAAACTTTCCAGGAAGATTCTTTTCAACATATGTGAAAAGATAGAGAGAGAGGGAGAGTGAGATAGAGGCAGACAGATAGGGAGTGAGGTGGAAGAGGAAATGAGAAGAAGGAAGAGAGGAAAGAGAAAAAGAAGAAAAATAAGAAAAAGAAAGAAGAAGAAAAAGAAAAAGAAAAAGAAAAAGAAAAAGAAAAAGAAAAAGAAAAAGAAAAAGAAAAAGAAAAAGAAAAAGAAAAAGAAAAAGAAAAAGAAAAAGAAAAAGAAAAAGAAAAAGAAAGAAACAGAAAAATAAAAAGAAGAAAATTTTTCTTTACACTTGGTACCCATGTATTGATGCAGACAGTTGACAAACTTATTTATTCAATCCCTACCTAATATATGCTTGCACATCTCACTGGAGACAAAAATGCAGTTTCTGTCCCTTCGTTGGTTCCTTAAGCTTTCCTGAAGGCAGAAACACAGAATGGCTGAGGCTGGAAAGGACCTCTGCAGGTCATCTGGTCCAAATTCCCTGCTCAAGCAGGCTCACCTAGAGTCAGTTATACCATGTCCAATTGGCTTTTGAATGTCTTCAAGGATGGAGACTTCACAATCTCTTTGTCAATATATGCCAGTGCTCAGTCATCTTCCAAGTAGAAAAATGTTTCCTGATGTTCAGATGACATCTCCAGCATTTCAGATTTTGCCCATTTTTTCTTGTTCTGTCACTAGTCACCACTGAAAAGAGCCTGGTTCCATCCTCTGCACACCCTCCTTCAGGTATTAATATACATTGAGCTATATTATACTAAGGACCCATTGAACTTGCTCTTCTCTAGGATGGACAGTCCCAACTCTCCTAGCCTTTCCTCATAGGAGAGATGCTCTCATTCCTCAGTAACCTTTGTAGCCCTTGGCACCGGACTGTCTCAGGTGTGTTGATATCTTTTCTGTATGGGGGACCCCAGAACAGGACCCAGCACTCCAAGTAGGGACCCACCAGTGGTGAGTAGAGTGGCAGGATCACCTCCCTCACCGTGCTGGCAACTCTCCTCCTAACACAGCTCAGCTTATCATTGGCCTTCTTTGCAGCAAGACATATCTAACACAATCATCGTGGTTTTGTCTTTGGCTTTTGAAAATAGACAATAAACTCTGGATAAAAACTACTGCACATGAGAGGAAGAAGCCGGACAACATGTAATCACAAGGACAGAGTACAATTTTCTGCTGTCACATAACAAAACGTGCATGCCATATTTTTAAAAAAATCATGTCATTGTGGCCCAAGGAGAGAGAAGGTTGCAGCCAATTTGTCGTGAAATTTTTAGCACAGTTATGTAAAGTAACTGAGTTTGCATAAAGTGACTGATGTCACTTAGATTTCCTGCAGTCAATGATGTTCTCCACTTTGGTCACTCCAGAAAATCTCCCAGTTCAGGAGATCTGGAAGTTGTGAAGAGCCATGTGCTAGAGATTTTTAGATATTTTTCATATATGTTGAATCATGAAATCTATGGCAAAATGAGAATATCAGCAATAATAATCACCTCAATTCAGCTTCAACTGTTCTGAGAAAAAAAACCATCTGGTTTCTTATTGTATCCTAGTAGTTTCAACATACATTATAAGAGCAGGTTTTTATGGCTGAAGAGACTGGCTAACAACATTATATTTACAGAAAGCAATGGAAAATAGGTTTTTGAGGAAAGCTTACTCTTACAAATTGAGATGTGCCAAGTTTATCATATACCTGAGCCAGGTGGATCATGAACACTTCACATTTTGCTAGAAAGGAATGGCAAGCAAATTTTGAGCTATGATTTTATTAACATGGAGAGTAAAGTTTGAACCAAAACTTCACAGAACTGTCTGACAGTTTCTAAATTAATATTTTGCTTATTTCATTTTGTTTTCTTTTTTTTTTCCTGTCTTTTTTTTTTGTTTGTTTATTATTTGTCATGTGCTTCATGTGACAGAAACAACCTCCTATGGCTGTGAGCATTAAACACTTGGCCAAGTTTCAGTGTCAGAATAAGAAACTGTACTTAACTGCTTTTGTAGTTAAGAGTTTTTTGACAACTAAACATTATGAGCAATTCTGCAGAAAGAGCTGATATGTGACAGGACTTGATGAATTTCTATGTGTGCAGGTTGCTGTTCTATCTTACTCCATACAGCTGGGGCTCTGCTAGGTAAAAAAAATGGGAAAGGATCAAGATGAAAGCTGAGGGATTCAGAGATTAAGTAAACACTTCTGAAGCCTAGGCCTTGTATCAAAATAAAATTTATTCATTTGTTGCAGTTTCCATTGTTTCTGTTCTGTCATATTCTTCTGCTTTGCCTCAGAAATAGGAGGATGTGCAGTTTAGTGACAGAGTTTTCCTGTGTTAATGCGAGGGGCTGAAGTATGTGACTTTTCTTTCATCCTGCACTGAAAATACAAAAGGGTGCCTGTTGTCTTGTCTCCTCAAGACCCCATTGCTGGGCTTGGAGACATTTGAGTCCCCAGTGCTTCTTCTAGCTACTTGCTACACATCTAGGAGTTAAATTCTCCAAATATAAATAAACCAAAGCAAGGCCAAGACTACCTGTGTCTACATAATCCTCTGGCTCCCTGAGTTGTTGTAGTAGGGCAAAAACCAAACAGGTGAGTGTTTTCAAAGGGAACTCACAAGGACTTTGCCCTAAACTCCCTGCCAGTAGTTGAGTCAGGTCCCTGATCCATCTGAGCAGCACTTAAATTTAGGGTTTTTCTCAGCCTGAATATACCTAAGACAGCATGTGTCCAGTGAACTTTCTAAATAGACACAGAAGTAAAGAAAATCCACTTTGCATAGACCAGTTAAATAATTGTTAGACCAGAAAGAGAGAGAAATCAAACCTACAGCCTAGAAGCTGGGACAGCCTCTGACAGTGCAAGCAAGGTAAAAGGGAAGTTCACAATAGATAGAGGAAAGAAACAGAGGCCAGCCCCTGCTGCCCCACATGTAGCCAGGCTTGCTCTGACCAGTGATATAAATATACCAGTGCTGTCACCTTTGCCTAGCTCCTCTCCTACACATTCAAGTGAGGCCTTGACACCAGAAAACATTCAGTCAGAATTGAAGACTCCTCTATGGCCCAGAATAAAACTTGTATTTCTTTCCCTAGGCAGGGAGTCTTGCCCAGCTCGGCACCAGGAATCTTACCTGGCTGCTATGCCCTGATCTGCTGCCAAACACATCCTCTTGAACATCTTCTCTCAGCAGTTGATTGTAAAAACAGGCCATGCTGCAAGTACCATAAAAGTTCACAATGCAACCTGGTGCTTATTTCCTGCAAGATGCCCTGTTGATACAAGTTCAGTTTTGGCCTCTCCTGTCAGGAGGGAGATTTCCAATAGAGCAAAGAAATGAAGGAAAGGGAGGGAAACTAAAAGGAGAAGAAAAAAACAAAGAGAAAGGGAAGCTTGGACTGAGAAGAGAAAGTGAAAGGCCTTTGGAAGAGGCTAATGTAGATAAGGTGTGTAAAGTTTCACTGTGTTGCTCTAGTTCCACCAAGACACAGGTAGGAGATGAGAGGACATAAAATATGGCAAGTGTTCCTGGAAAGACTGACCTCTATTTGGCACCAGGCATGTCTGTAGTGCTTCATCAGTGCTAATGACAGTGCAGAGCTTGCAGGGCACACAGAGCACAATTGCCCAAGGTTCTACTCCATTCAAATCAGTATCAGTTCCCTTTCTGGCCCTTTCCTTCCTGGTAGATACAGAATTATATCAAAATCCCAGTATCCAATGTCCCTGAACCACAAGAAAGTTTTGATGATCAGCCTCTTACTTCAATGAGCTATGATCCTTGAATTACACATACATGGATGGAGTCCAGATGTTGACTGAAATCAGGATTTCACAAGTTGGAAACTTTTGAAACTCAAAGTTGCAAATTACAAAACCAGCTCAAGTCTCCCTGCGCATTGTGGGACAGACATCCATTAGCACAATTTCACATGGAAACTAGATGGGTGGGTAAAACGATTGAGTTCAAATGCAAGGGTGGATTATGTGAGGTGAATAGGGAGCTGAGGGTGGAATGTTAGCAGCACCACCCTTGATTTCCTTTTAACCTTCTATAGCCAGGCGCGTATCCACCAAGCAGTGCAGCACGTAACCACCAACTCCTCCATCTAAGAAAGAACAGAAGAGAAAATTTTAATTAATTTTCAGAGCACTTTCTTTGCACCTTCCTTTCTCTCATATTTTTAACTTCCTAAGACAGCTTAAGGCAATAAACACAGTGACCAAGTTCTAGGTATGATGCAAATGCCACAGCTTACATCTGCATTGCAACGGCATTGTTCCTTTCAATAGCAGAGCAACAGAAATTATTTTAATGGCAGTGGTCAGTGTCTAGTCCTCCAAGCAGGGGCTTGTTCAAGTAGGCAGCTTAGAAACATGGCAGAGCCATTCAGAGATGCTCAGCACCACAAAGAGTTCCTCAGAAAAAGACTTGGTCAATGCTGAGTTGGGTCAAGAAGTCCCAATAGTCACAAGCAGAGATTTGCTGCACCACCCTGAAAAGTTCACAGCAGAGCAATACCAGCCAATTTGTGTCTTTGATAAACTTACATGTTGTGTAAACACTTCTGCAGGCTGTGTTTGGTTAGTAGGGAATGCTGCTGCTTGTGGCAGTGATCTCCCACTTCCCAGCCTAAGGCTTGATCCCTAGAATGTCATAAGGAATAGAGCACTTGAGCACAAAAAAGCAGCAGGCTTACACAACAGTGACTACATTCCAGAGCACAGAATTGCCAATAGGACAGGGCAAAACACTCACCTTCAGTCAGACAAGACAGTGGTGAAGAAAGAACATGAACTTCATATTTTGGGTATAAACACCTCCTGCAGAGATCTAACAATGAAAGCCTTACTTCTTCCTAGCCTGACCCTGAAACCCTGAAAGAAAGAATTGACAGGCTGAGGACATTTGTAGGATGGACAGGCACATTGCTCCAGAGGTTCTGACATTTCCTCTTTGAACCTTAGCAAAGGAACTCAGTTGTGGAAGTTGCACTGTGCAGAAAGCACAGCATGCCCTGCTGTGAAAGAAATGAGCCTGACAGTCAAGTTGGAAATTACAGTGCCACCCTGAATGAAACTGAAGTTGTTATGTAACATCTATTAAGGCAGGAGATTGAGGGCATAAAAAGCTTTACCTCTCCTCGACTTTTAGGGACAAACTACACTTGTCTTTATGTATTCATGTCTGCACACAATACCAGAAACTATTAAACAGGTTTTTATGTTATGTATATAAACAATAATACTCCTTATGTTTTTTTTGAAAGGACATGTGAAAGGAGTTTGAGTGTTACGAATGAAAATGGCAAATTAAAATCTACAAGTAAAGTAGCCCATAGCAGGACCTCTAGACAGAATTCCTCAAAGGTCACAGAACTGTTATCAGGTAAAAAAGTGCCAGCAGGCATCTTATTCCAAGTAACTGTTTGTTTCTAAAATACAATTCTTCTTTTCCAGCACAAATAACTCTACTATGAAACAAATGACCACTTCCACAAATATTTTAAGTGTACCTACTTTGTCAGCATTATATCACCACTTCAAGTTCAGCAGAAAAAATTTTGTAAAGAAAGTATCTCTACCTATTATTGTTCAAAACCTTCTTAGCTACCACAACTGGCACAAAAACCCACTGAACTGAATCTGGTAGTCCAGCAAAAGCTGAAGGTGAGGCTTCCTAACTACCTAAGTAGTAGGTAGAAAGACAATACTCATCTGCATCTTGAATTTGCATACAGATTATTTCCCATCCACATTTCCTCTGTCAGAATGATGTATGGGGCATGACACTCTCACTTGCCTTCTGATTAATATCCCCAAACCCTGAGAGCACAATTAAAAGCTCACAAAATGTTGCTATGTTGTCCTTACCCTTTTGCTTCCAAAGTATTATTACTAATCTAATAAAATGCTGTTTTGTACCCAAACACAAAGCTACTGCTGACTGGGTCTCTTAGACAATTGACTGAAAAGTCTGTCAGCTTCCCAACTTTTTTTTAGCTGCTTCATTTCTACAAAAGAAGACAATGTTATTATTTATGTGAATTTTCTCCTTCTTGTTTAAAAAGCCCACTTGAAGCATGATCAGTAATACTGATCATGTGAGGAGAAAAAAAAGAAGCACATCACTAGAAAAAAAAGTAGTGAGTTAACGTAGTCCATTTTGCATGGAGTCTTTTTGTCACAACTATATCTTCTCAGTCCCATTATGCCTTTGTAGCTATTTATAGCCACATGTGTCTATCATATGCATCCTATAGTTTGGGGTTTCTTTTCCAGATATAAACAGTTTCCTCCTTCCCTTTGTTTATGTGTCTGCCTGTCAGCATAGCGCCAGCGACTGTCTCTGCACTTTGCTGCTGCTGCTCCCTCATCCTGTTTATAGGTCAGTGACAGCTGCCATTGCCTCCCTGCTGCTGAGCAGAACTTCCCATGGCACTTCAGGATGTTTTAGTCACTTCAACCTGTGCCGCCTGTCTGGAGCCAAACATCTCCTCTTTGAGCTAGTGATGCAGGCAGCATTTGCCTCAACCAAATTCAGCATTTTTTTTTTCTGGAAAGCCCAAATATTTTCAGCTGTTCCTTGCATGGATATGCCTCTGGGTCCTATTTGTTGTCCCATCCCTTGCAAAGACCATAGACAGACACACAGCTGAAGAGTGAAAATTTTCTTGTACCCTTTCAGTTCCAAGCACATGAAGCCTCACCGTGGACAGCATCCTTGCCAGCCACTGAATATGGAGGAAAAAAAATGGTACCTCCTAGTTGGATATCAGTTTTTATTTTTCTAATCTAGCAATGTCAAAAGTCCTTAATACAGCAATTCTCTAGGCATTTACTTTGACAGGACACACAGCAAGAAAAACAAGCCAGCAACATCATGTGATGAACATGCACAAGACACTGGAGGAAAAAGTAGATCAGCTGTTGAGCACAGAGCCAGTTGCTGAAATGGAGCCAGAGAGAAAAGTATCTATATCCCCACAGCACTGGGAGAGGATTTTCCCTCCAAGAAAGCCAGAAGAAAATTAATAAATCCAGGGCCTCTGATGAACCTTAGGACTTTGTGCTTCAGGAAAGCCATAGGAATAGGATTGCAGCATTCGCACAGATTGATCACCTTTTCCAGCTACAAACACATAGTAGCAGAGAACAATCAGTAAATTCAAAATATTTTGGTAGGAGGTTGTTGAAAGACAGTAATGTCTGTCTCCATGGCCCACAACCTCCTCTGTATTACTGCATTATAATTCAGGGTCCATCTGCATCTGTCAGGCAGGAGTATGCAGACATCTCCTTTGACAGCAAATTCACACAATCGATTTTACAACATGCCCTGCTAACAATTGTTGCTGGGGTTGTGATGTACTTCACAATTGTTCATGTGCTACCTTGCTGCATTTTGCTATTTATAGACATACACAATGAACATGCACTGTTTAAATTCCTCTTTAGGCTGGAAGATGGGATGATACAAATCAAAATAACAATGATTGAGGGTGACATGATATCTGCCAGAAACTACCGCATGCCTCACAGTCTCTGCAGAATGCCCAGAAAACCTAAATGGCAATTATATGCCAACTTTTCACAAGTTTCACAATGATAGTGAGGTTCTTAGCTATCACTTGTGCCTTTTAGAGATTTTCTTCCCGGTTCTTAAAATAATGTCAAAGATGCATGAGAAAAATCAACATCTCAAGTTGAAAGTATATTTTATGGACAATTGAGCAAAATTAATATATCATCAAAGCATTGTTGGAATGTAGATTAAGTTAAGCACAGGGTACAAATACATATTCTTAGAAAAAAAGGCTGATCTAATCATTATGTTTCATTAGATTCCACTGTAAACTTTAAAAAACCTTTTATTGTAATAAAAACTTGATGATTCAGACATCCAGGCAGCTTCCTCTGCACTCAACAGCCACCAATCTCTGTTGTGTGACAAGATCACAACTTCACATGATCCAGTGTGACCAAGCTTTGCAAATGTTGTTACCAATCCCATAAAATACTTTTTCTGTGATAACACCATCTCCTGGAGATATATGAACAAGTATGAATCTGTTTGGGTTTCCTGCTTCATAAAGAAGTATATCTTCATCCGACATTTTGGGGGAAATGAAGTTGAAAGATCTGAAAAGATTAGAAAACACACAGGATCCTAATATTTAAAACAATTTTTTTTCATCCCCAGGTATGCTTAGATTTCACTTCCTGTTGTACTCCATAGCTTTGTTACAGTGCAAGAGGTTATAGCCATGTTTATAGATTCCTCACTTTGTGACACTGAAAATATTTCACTGTACAAAAAGACTGCCTCACTTCAGTAGTGCTGAAGGCGAGAGGTCCATTGAGCTAATTATGATAGTTTTCATTGGCAGAATCACAACACTGTCTTTCTGTGGTAGATTCATTTGTTTTGTTCTTTCATGTTGTTCCCCTCTTCATTTATGCAGATCTGTATTCATTTCACAAGCAGCTTCTCTCTGAATCTATTGTTCAATTTCTCATTGTCCTATTCTCCACTTTCTTTTGAAAGGTTCCAAATACATGTAAAAAGATTTGATGGTCCAAAGAGATGCATATACTTGATGTGTTCCAAGATGCTCATCTGTGCTCATCTATGATGTTTATCTTAGTTTCCTAAAAAATAAGGACAAGAAACCAGAAAGGATCGGTGTACCTGAGCATGCCCCTGTTATTATCAAGCACCAGTGGAGCAATGCTAAACTTGCCCAGTGTCTCTGACGAAAAAGCATAATGACAAGCTACAGAGAGGCAGAATGACACTTAACTCATTTTCCATTACTTCCCTGCCAGCTCCTGATGGTGTGCAGTGATACAGCTCACCAGTGTGCCCAATGACTCTTCTGTTTATAGCTGCTCTCCCTGCCAAGTCCCACAGATGTTCAGATTTTTCCCCCATGTGGATGGGATGAGATTCGATCTTACCTTCACATCTAGTCCTGAGAGAAACCAGAGGTGAAGTCTACAAAGCAATAAATTCTCCTTTTTGAAGAACTGAGAATAAGGAATTAATGGGAGGAAGGACCGGGGTGGGGAGTCAGACTCAGGCCTAGAGCTCCCTCAGAAATGATGACCCAGGAATGAAATTATTTTCCACCGATCTTTTTACGTCATTTCTGCACAAAGAAGGATGCTTGTCTTTCTCTTCTGGAGCCTCCCATTGAGATTTTGGAGAAAAATATCTAGGAAACTAATAAATTTCAAAACATGTCGAGTTAGCTCAGGGCATGCAAGGACAAGGAGCATTTCAGTGAGAGAGGGCAAAACTGGAGCCCAATAAGTGCTACATACCCAGGAGATAAAATTGATTGAAATAAGAATAGTACAAGAAAGTGAGCTAGATCTGCATAAAGGAAAGCATGGGAAAGAGGAGAGGAGAGGAG
>VZTR01029847.1:366209-453381 GCA_013400775.1 Chaetops frenatus
GAGAGTTTGGTGGTTTTACTCAACCCCTAAGTACATCTTCTATTGGTGTGGTCTGGTTCATGGATATTTCTTGCTCTCCAGACACATTCAGGGTGTGCCCCAGGAGGCCAGGAGGCAGAGTGGGAGTTGCTTTATCACCTGCTTCTCCAACCCACATAAGTTAAGATTAAATCAAGATTTGTCACAAGTCAAAACTGGTTCTCACCCGCTTTTATTTTTTCACTATTCTCAACATGAGTGTAGGGAAGAGTTACTTTTCAGTGCATACACAGATATACATATACATGTATATCTGCACACATGTATATACATATGCACGCGTGTATGCATGCACACAAATATCTACATATTACATTGCATTCTTATATGCCTATCAAAAAAATTTCAGGCAGTTCTATTCAGTGTAAGAGAGACAACTTGAACAGCTGAAAACATATCAATAAACATAGATTCCTTGGCAGGATTTCATACATGGGTAAGACATCGCGGGTTAGAGCTACTCACAGCTTTTTACAGTGGTATTTCTCAATGGACTTTTTCTAAATGCAGATAACTTTATTTACCTTTGCAGAAAGGTATTTACCTTTGCAGAAATACAGATTAATATGTTTGCTTGTTTGTTATCAGCTCTGCCTTGTGTCCTGGGACAGGACCAGTGGCTGCTTTACTCGGCCAGGACCAGCAGTTCAAACAGCATGTTGCTCTAGGAGCAGCTTCTCCCGGCTGCAGATCGCAGTGTAAGAGCGCCTTCTATGCTTAGGCAAAAGAAATGCAAGGCAGAAAAGCCGTGGAAAACATGAGTCTCTTGGGTGCAAGTTGTTCTATTCTTAAATCCGAAGAAAGAAGGGTAGAAGAGCTTTGTCTCTGTTGAAGGAAATGGGTCAAATTCATCCTCAGGGTAGAAGGATATAGCTGTCATCTCTGGAGAATGACTACAAATACTCTCACTGCAGCGTAGGTGTAGTTCTCTGAGGAGTCTCAGCTCTATCACCGATTAAATTTTAAAATAATTTTTTAAAATACTTATCATTTTATCTATGGCTTTTAAGGACCTTCATGGTCATTAATGTGGTGGCTTCACAGAGCAAAATGCCAAAGAGTAGTGTGAAGAAGCTCTCATTACAGAGCACTATTTTTTCTCCTGGATCACTTCAGTGATTCATTTTCCCAGGCAGCTTCACAAACAGCTGTAGTTGCACAACTAAAGGAGCAGCAAACTGTGGTGGAAAGATACAAAACCCAAATGCACAAGTAGACAGAAGGACAGAGTGGGAACTACCCAAGCCAACACAAGACCATTGCAGATAAAAGCAAGCAAAATTTGGACACCCAATAGCTACCTTCTGGGTGACAGTTTAATTCCCAAGATGGAAAACCAAATTTTTCTTGGTAGAAAGACCACCACTAATGGTGGCAAAGCCTTAGGAATACATTCAGTTTAAGCTGCACAAATATGCCATGTCAGTTGGACAACTTGCATCCTTAAAGCTGAGTGTCTTGCCTGCTGGACTTACTGTAACCCATATAAAAAGGGTACAGAGTTAATTCCATTGAAATTTACTGCACAGTAACCTTGAATTTCCACGTAACACTTCTGCCTTGATTTCAAACCCCCTGTAATACTTCATTTTACTTTTTCTGTACACCTTGATTTTGTTATAGACTCTCTTAATCCACATATGATCTCCATAGAATATAGTCAGAGCGAGTCACTTTTCTACTTCTCTGTCCTTCCATCATTCTGGTACATTCAGTACATCCAGTCCTTATCCATTAGTAAATCCGTTTGAGATACAGCTTTCATGCAGCTGAAGGCAGCACCACGTCACTGTAGCAATACCACTTTGCAACCCTAACTGCTGCTGTCTACATATTTTCAGCCAAGACAAGAGTACAGAGCCCACATTACTGTCCTTACATACCCCAGAGTAGATTTACTAGCCAAACTGTCCTGGAAAACTCTCTTAGTAGAAATGAGACATATACCAGCAAAGTACTTCCCCTCCCTAGAGCTTATACCAAAGCTTTCCACATCAGTTCCAAGTCTTAGCCAGGCAGCTCCTTTATCCTGCTGTCTGTCTTGTGACACAGGTATGGTCTACTTTTGCCACAATATTATTCTTGTTCGGGAGCAGAATAGGTGAGATGTTTGACCAGCAAAAGACATTTTATAAATATCACTGGATATCATCTGAAATGCCTTCTCACTGATTGCAAAAGGAAAGGTGGATGTTTTCTTGGCAGTTAATAAAATAATCTCAGACAGACACACACACACACAAATGAAAGGACAGGATATAAAACTTAGTGTTAAGGTGAGGCATAGATTTTTTAACTTAATATAGCCCTTTCAAAATACTTCTGTCTCAAAGGAGAAGAAAGATGTGACTGGCTGAACAGTATAAAACCTAAATCATATAGTGCTTCATGTATTTTGTCCAGTCCAGCCTTCATCTATGACACTGGCTTTTCTACAGACATTTTCATCATCTTGAAAATCAATAAAAGAGGCTTTTAAAAAAAAATACTTTCATGGAAGGCTGCAGGCAAGGAAGGGATGGTATGTGATCTGTTGTCAACCACAATGAAAGAAGAGGCAGGAAAACTATTTCTATGCAATCTTGGGCTTTCCCCCCCTACACTCCTACATCTATGTGTTTCAAGCTTACCACCCTTTAGACAACAGTGCAGTTATTCATCCAGGGATGTGCTGGAGAAAAATTGGTTTGTGTTTTAAAAGTGTGATGAGAGGTGGCTGTTATGTAAAATGCATAATACTCAGCATCCTACCACTGTTACTTACTTGATCATCACAAAGCTGTCCAGTTTGATTTTAAATACAACGTATTAATCATATAAATCTGAAAGAAATTAAATAAAAAGGTTTTTTTCCCTTTTGTGTCACTGACCTCTTGACTTCGTATGTGGGCAAGTAGTGCTGCCTCTCTCTTCATCTGTCTTGCTGATTGATGATGGAAGTTCTTTGGAGCCACTTCTGGACTATATTTAAGGTATGGGTTCCATCAGCTGAAAGGTATCCTAGGCTTCCCTGCAAATTCACTACATCACTGTAAAATATTAATACTTAAAGGTGCTTGAAGAAATTTGGTCTGACAAAGGTGGTAACCAGTGATTGAGCAAGCAATTAGTGGGCTTAAAATTACTCTCTTAGACCTCTCACAGAGTTAGTTAAGTATATAACTTGAGGAGCTTTGTTATTCTTGGAGTAAACAACCAGCAATAATTCAAATTTAAAAGCTCTTGTGGAAGAGAGGTAGAACTGAGAAGCTGCCACATGATCAAAACAAACCAAAAAAAGCCCCAAACAACACAGTGTTTTCTCAACAATTTTTTGAGGTAAGCCTAAAGATGGATGGTTTAAATAATTGCTACCATCAGAGAGATCTCCATCTTTAATCTCAAGAGATGAGGGAATTACCCTAAATGCTATGTGCTACAAAGTTTCAGTTACCTAATTACACAGCTAGTGTATTCAGGAACTCATAGGTACATTTTTCATCTTGCAGCACTGTTCAATAAGTCTTAGGAAACTATATCAAAGAGAGTAGAGTCAAAGCTTAATATTTTGAAGACTAATGAATTTTTTGATACTGAGGAGCTTTACTTTGGCCCACGAATACTTTGTACTGATCTCAAACACATTAAAAATCTGTCTCAGATTGATAGAAAATAGCCTAGTTTTCACAACGCTCATTTGAAAGTTTAGAGATCCGTACTGAATTCATTATTCTGCCACTGGGTACCATTTTATCCACTTACTGAGAAAATTTATGCAGAGTAAATCAAGAAAGTCTGCAGTTTTCAGAGACAGAGTTATCTATCTCAAGTTGTCTCTAGAGACAAGAGTCTGCTCAGTTCTGCATTCTGTGGCTTGCTTTTGAAGGGTTTGTTCATTTTTTTGTGCATAACAGATTGCAAACCCACAGTTCCTGGCACTGAGAAGAAAACCTTTCCAAATCTCTACAGAGACCCTGCAACAATGAGACAAAAAAGTCAAGATTCACTGAGGCAGAAATGACAAAGGAAAAATTTGGAATTGGTATTCTCCCAGGTTCATCTGAGAATAACGAAATCCTTGTACCTATGAAAGGTTTTTTACATTTTTTACCAGAATGTTATTGGATAAACAAACAGAAATCTGACCACCCACAGATTTAAACCTCCCCACTCCTTTGAAGTCTCAGCCATAGAATCGCATGTAAATTAAAAAAATTAAATAGAGGAATTATTCAATTAAGCATCACTACACTAAAGAGACCAGTGCCAGAGTTTCTGTGCAAACAATGGCCTGTTGCAAATGGGACATGCCCTTAAACACACCCAGATGCCTAAAACTGCCAGAAGAGAGTGTATGTTGTGTGTTCAAAATTTTGGTGATCTATGGTGTCCTGATAGCAAGCACTCCATCAACACAATTCTGTAGGTAGCACCCAACAGAAAGACTGTAGTATACTTGTTGTAAACAATCTCAAACATAAATAAGGATTCTGCTTTCCTCTCACTGCTAGGAAAGACCATACAGATTATTTTTCACAGCTTCAAATGGATAGTGCAAACACCAAAATTTTAATGAAACACATTAAAAATCGCAGATTTGGATTGCACTGGCACAATTGTGGCAAAACTTGTTTCAGACCCTCAATGTATTCCACAGAAGCATATGCAAGCATGGTCACAGTGGTGTTAATAAGCAAATTCACTTAGACAAAAGCTGTCTTTGTGTCTCTTTGGTGTGCTGTGGGGTGCTTGCAAACATACCTTGCATTCCTACCCTACCTAAGCCCCTGACTTAAATGTACTTTCTGTGCATGGGAAACACATGTGGCTTCACTGAGTGGGAAGCTATCTCTTCATCCCTTTTTGTCAGTCCTGGAGAATGATAAGAAAAGTATATCACAAGGTTTGGGTATGAGTGATGTTATCTTGCAAATTTTCTGCAAAAGCTGCCAAGGACAATAAAGATAAACCAGGACCTGACATTTCTAATATAGAAAACCAAATGGGAAAGAGAAAAAGTTCACAGAGAAGCTGTAGTTCTGCCATGCAATATCACAGTGAAGTGCCTACGTATGGTGCATAAAGCTACACCATAGAAGATATAACAGACACTCATATGTACATTTATTTTACTGTTTTGACAATTACCTTCAAAAAGACCCATATGAATTCCACTGTGTTAGCATGGAAGCATCTCAGAAACCCTTTAACTTTACCTAGGTAAGCAATTGCATGATGGGGATTCTTGTTTGTTTGCATTTCTTTGAATCAGTGGCATGGAATGTACCAGAACATCAGACCACAAAACATTCCTGACATTTTTGAAAAACATGTTTTTATACTGCTGCTGTCAATCTTTCAGATAGATGACTGTTTCATATCTATTCACACAAACACCCCCCAAACAATGTAGGGAAACCCCACCTTAGTGGTTATGGCTTTATGTACATCCACAACAGCACTGCAGGTAAGTTCCACATACATGTAAAAATGACCTACAGAACCCCACTGCCATGCTGAAAACTAATTTTATCTTGTAGATTTTGATAAGTGCTTGATTCTTATTATTTTTTCCTCTTTGGTGGAGCACATTTATCTTTATTTGTAGGTATGTGTACTGCATACATACAGACATGTATAAAAACAAGTCATGCAAGTCTTCAATAGATTAAATGTTATGGCAATGCACTTAAATAGAATCAGATGCAGAAATTTTCAGGCTCAGGTCAATGTAATTCATCATTAATCTGATTCTTCAGCTGTCCTTATAAGTATATGCACCAAAAAAACCTTCTAAATCATGCAATCTTTGCTGCATTTTTCCAAAAAAATTGTAGGAAAGTAGGATACCTTTAACATGCAAAAATGCCACAACAGAGTTCCAGGACTGACGTATTCAAGAAGAAGCACTGCTTAATACACCTCAGTGCCCACTTGTTTCTGCTATCTGCAGAAATATAACTTCAGTTTCTTTCCTGTCTTCTTACACTGTCATTATGATTAATTGCCTCCAATTCCATAAATCATTGCAGTTCTCAGCATATTCATAAAAAGCAACTCACCAAACAGTATGTTCCAATAATATTTTTCTGTCACAGCTGACACAGTGTGCCTTAGAACTGGTCCTGCTGATTGCTTTCCAAGTTGAGGCCAGAAATTATATGATATAATACTAGCTGATTTGCAACGTTTTTTTTACTCTAATGGATACAAACATATAGAATAAACAATAGCAGATTCCTAAAACTTGAAATAGCCTCATGAATTGTGAATTCTTAAAAAAATATGTGTAGAGAGAGCTGGCTGTACCAGTCCATTAGTGTAATCAATGCAAAATAATATTGTAAGAATTCACACTTGCATCCAGGAGTAGCATAGGTCCATTTGCCATCACTATTCAAATTAGTATCTCAGGTAATATGAAATAATGATTTAAGAGTTCTCAAAATACATTATTAGATATGATCATTCCTCTTCCACTGTTGCCAGCTTGTGAGAAAAGTCCACATAATGTATTCACATAATTTAAGGCCTAAGGGGACTCCTAGGTTATTTGTTGTTCCCTCCAGTACATCTCATGCAAATAAGTTTCATCCAATTGTCCCTGTGCTAAACTCACCAGCCTGCCAAAAGAAAGGCATTGGATTTTGATTTGAAGAATTTAAAGGGCAGCAAATCCACTTCCTAGCTTGTCCTGAAGGCTTATGTATATCACTAATGAGTTGCTCCTGTTTGAAATTTGTACAGGATCAGCTGCTAGCATTCATTCTGCTGCCTTCCTCCCCTGTGGCTTTTTATAGCTACCATGTGCTTCCTAGGAAGACAGATTTCCATCAAACCACCTCCCAGACACTTCTATATCCACCTGCAAGATGTATTCTTCAGCTTTCACATCACTTGCATGCATCTATCCTGCTTGTCTTCAGTTTCTCACCCTTCTGTTTCCCCAACAGCCCCTGTGTCGGCTACCAAAGCCGAGCAGCCCTGTCACAGAGGGAGAAGCTGTCTCCCTGGTCCTGCTGTTTCGAACAGCCCAGAACAGCCTTAGCTGCCACCCTCTGCAGAGGGTTGCTGCTGAAATCTCTGCACAGGACCTCTCCAGGTCCAAAACCCATGTTCTGCAGCCATGTCCAGCTTTCTTTGATCCTGGGTTATAAACTGTCATTGGAAAATGGCTGAACAGGTTTGCTTATCACATTGTTGCAATCCCTCAATTTAACAGTCTGCTGATTCCTGTGTTATCTCCACATTTCCTCCCTAATGAACTTAGACTGTTGCTAAAAATAAGCGCTAGTTTCAGTCTTGTGACAGTCTTGACAATATCTCGCTTGATCTATGAGGGCTCCTCATTTGCAAAGGGTTGCAGGATTTTTCATTTACCTTGACTTTGACCTATAACACTACTTTCATACAAAACAGTGCTAATACATAAATCAGAATGCAACAGTGATGGCAAAGCATCTTGACAGTCACTGATCACACTGATGGACATCAGACCTCTCTTTAGGCAACTATTCCATGCTATAATAATACAAGTTAACTATGCCTACTGGCTTTAAAAGATTTGCTATAGATATTTGCTGTCATCCTTCTCAAAGAGCAAAGGTCTGTAAGAGTCTCCATCAGGTGGAAATGAATTCTTCTTTACAGGCACACAGAGTTATATTTAATGGTCTTTCTTGTTCCCTTTCCAAATATCCACCTAGTAGTGTTCACATAATTTTTAAAATTTACTCTATTGCTCAGGTATTAATGCTCTAAATCCTTCATTTTTGTGGAACCTTTTTTTCTCTTTTTTCTTTCTTTTTTCTCCTGATAATTTTTTTGTTTTACATAATTTACCATTTATTTGATTACTATATAGTTCCATAGATTTTAGTTTTGTGTGCATATAAAGATACACACATACACGTTTTTTCCACTTCATCTTTGAGCCATCCTTTTCTTTCTGACTATTCTTACTACTATTTCACGGAGCTAGCAAGCTGTACAGCTGTACCAAAAACACAGAAAGTAGTAGTGTCTTAAACAGGAGACATGTTTTCTCTGACATAGTCTTAGCAAAGCCTTACCTCTGTTACAAAATTAAGAATTTCAATGACTGCATGAATTTCCAGTTTCCTAGTTCAGAATATGACATACACAGCTCCCTGGGGCTGCAATAGGCTGGCCCACCCTGAACTACAAAAGACAGCAGGAGAGGACACTAAAGGAATTCACTGTTCTTCTTGCCCCTCTAAAGGGCACAGATGCTCTCTCCTTGCAGCCAGGCACCTCCAAAGACCTTCTTACAAAGCAATGCATTCAAGGCTGAACAAAGTGTTTTAACACAGGAAGAGACTTTAAAAGGGGGAAAAAAACCCCAAACTCACAACATCTTTAAGGTCTATAAATTGTGAAATATGAACAGCTCAGAATCATTTCACAGGCAGCATAAAGTCTTTGCTTATGTGCCAGCAGAATAAAGCCTTTGCTTATGTGCAGAAGGAAATCCAAAACCCAAGCTGAAGCAACCTATTCCTCAGCCAGTATTAAATTTATAGACACAAGTCACTTTCTTTCCTGTGCAGATAATGTTACCAATAAAGCAATTTTCTAAGTATTGAGGTCTGTCAGGGGAGAGTGAATCCATCCAGTGAAGAAGCATGGAGAATTTCACAAACTTCTAAAAAATAAAGGCATAGGGAGACAATTGCAAAGGATGTATTGTAAATATTGGAAACCATTATTAGGTCAATTATCAGCTTATCAGTGTCTGATACTCATTTATCTGTATAAAACAGAAGGTACTAATACAAGTCATGAATACCTCACCCACTCTTTTGCTTCCTCTGCCAAACCTCTCCATTTACTTTAAATGTTTGTGAAGTTTTGACTCAGAAACAAATCCAGTTTTAACAATAATTTTTTAAGCTTTTGGAAGAAAGCAGTGGATTAATCATGAAAGAAATGTGTTTATCCTGTGTAGTATTTGGCCCTGCTTCCGTGATCAGGAAACGGAGTATTTAAAAAGGATGATGAATTTCTTCCTAGCCATCCATCTCTCTTACTCTCCCACCAAGATGAAAAGCTCCATATCCCAAACATAAAGATTTGACATTTAGGAGAGCAAGAGATAATTTAATAACAAGGCCAGGTGCAACATTGGCCCCTGGCCTACTTTTCTTTTCATTGTTCATAAATAGCAACTACAGTGGTCCAAGGAGGAGCCCTTCCACCAGGACTATCACAAGACTCATCTGAAAACAGACTTTGTTGGTTCTTTTTTTTCTCCTCTCCTAAAGAACTTGTGTATTTTTATACTTTCATTTTTGCAGGCTTTGAGCAAAGACAGGCCATGGAAATCAGAATGCAAAATATCTTCTATGTTAAAAGGGGAAAAAGTAATGAGAGTTCATCCCCCAAAGTGGCTGTACAGATGTGACTTTGCTGTTTATGTCTCAGCTCTAACCAGAATTATGTTGTTATAGTTCTGCCCAGAAGCTCTTCCCCAAAGCAGGTGCTTTGTAGAACCACAAGACAAATCCCTGACCTATCTCTCAATGTCTGAGAAACAGTCAAAATCACACCTGTATAGCAAATGAAGGTGTGTTAGAAGTACAGGTAGACATCATTCCAGTAGCTCCAACCCCTCATTCACTGTGAACAGTAGCTGTTTAGATATGACAACAGGAAAATTGGGGTTGTACCATTTACCAGAGATACAAGAGATTAGGTCACTTTTTATCTATCCAGTCATTTTCAACACTGCCCACAGCTGCTAAATTAAAGCTGAGAGGGTCAGCTAGCTTTACTACAATCTGTCCTTTTATTCCGCTTTCTAAAAATGCCTAGTCTGACCAGAGCCTTGTGTAAACTCACTATCTAAAAAGCTAAGTCTTGTTTTAAAAGAAGAATTACCTGTTCCCCCAGCAACCCTGTGTTTTATTTAACATGCATTATGAATCATGCAATGCTCCTGTGTCACTGTTTTGCATCAGTCATTCTCAAGGATTTACAGGGAGTGGGCACAGATGATGTGACTGGATGAAGTAACATGGATTTGCAATTATCCCCTGGTATACACTTTCAGTCACTGGCATTAGGAAATGAGAGTTCATTGCATAGAGCTAAGCTGCTTTGGGAAAATACTCAGGAAACATGTGGAGGAGATATTAACAAAAGCATTTCAGCTACCCCTCATTGGTGCCAGATGCTGAGTAGCCAACAGAAGCAAATTATTTTTAGGTTTTTGCTCATCATCTGTCCTCAGGTCAAGAGTTTATGCCCTTCAGAGAGGGGAGGCTTGGCACACTGGGAGGCAGCAGGGTGATGCTTCTCCTGTAGATTGAGCTTCCTTCCCTTTCCTTTCAAGTATATGATAGTCTTTAATGAGAGTACTCTAGAAGGGAGAAGAGTTAGCGGATAGAAGCAAAGTCAGAGAGTTGTGAACAGACAATTCACTCATTTCTCATGCTGATTTCTATTCTGTGTATCCAGGATTTTTCTGCCATGTTCCTACACCGTGTGCTGTATTAGATTTCAGGGCCCAGTTAACCAAAAACATTCCTCTATATGGATAGATCAGTCATAGCTCTAGTTAATTTGCCACTAGGTCCCGCTCTAATGATAATAAAAACCAAGACATTTTTCCAAGATCAAGTGAGTCCCCCTCAAATACTATAAAATCCCTGAAGAGAAAACTTTCTGGAGAGACAAGAGACTGTATAAGAAGCTCCAGGGAAAGGAACTACTTAAAATCCCTTGAGCTCTCATATTGAAAAAATTCTGATATAACATTTTAATTAAATGTTATCAAATGTGCTTTATATATATTAAACACATACATTTACACTTTCAGCAGGTCTGTTTTAACTGATACTTGGTGTGCAAATGTTATTATTTGTAAAAGTGCTTACTCCTGTGCATGGCTTCACATTACACAAAGACGAGAGGAATGCAAGGGTCTTAGGGTGAGAAGGAGAACCAGAACATTTTGTTTTCAGTCACTGACTCAGCTTAAGGTCAGTAGCAATCAAAGTTGTTTCCAGATGAGTGGAGTTCAATGATTCATGTGAAACAAATCATCACTCTGGACAATCAGATCCACAAAGCCAATCAGTCATGTTCCTACAAAGCAATGAAGAAAAGAGAATCCAGAAGCCTGTTCCTGAGCACACATGTCCTGCAAAATCCCTTGCTGCTAGCCCCTGTCCTGAGCAACACTGGCATGATGGGAAAGAGGAGCCATTTATCCCCTCAATTTCTTGAACCTATTCCATGAATCAAGAGATTTCCATTTCCCAGCATGTGAGACGGTCCTTGTCAAGGGAAGCAACTCTTCAAATAAATAAAAACTATTTTGAAGGAATAGGGACTTGTACACCTCAGGAAGTAATTTGCATTGCAAAAATTAATTGCACAAAATTAGTGAAAAATGCCATCAGGGTCAGTAGCATCACAACTTTAAAGGAATGCAGGAGGTGAAAAATGCCTCACCACTATCAACCAGTCCCTGAATGCTGATCACATTTGTCTTGGCTGTCTCTGGGGGAAGCTCACCAAAACAGATTGAGCTCTTCTTCAAGCTAATAGTGGCTTCCAATATATCATTTCTCTGCCATTGAACCACAGTCCAGATGTACTAGTGACAGCAATCCAGTGTCATGGGCCAGCATTTGGTACGAACCATCCGTCACTAAGAAGGCAGTGGCCAATGAATGCCTTTCTTCAAGGGAGCAGATTGCAAAATCCAGGTGCTTCTACTCAGGGCTCACCTCTGCCCAGCTCTGAGCTCCCCCTCAGTCTATGAAGGCCCAAAAGGATGAAGGAAAAGAACCAATGAAAATGGGATGTAGAGAATGAGTAGAGAGGAACCTTTGATCCTGGCCCCCTGAAGCTCATAACGGCATCACTGTGCAATGCAAGGGAAAAATTGATGTGGACAGATTTTTAAAGGTACTTATCAAGAAGTTGAGCAGACCTGATTTGGGAGTCCTTTGTCACACACTCAGTCTGGGTCACTTAAAGGTATTGCTGCACATAGCAGAATTCCTGAGAAATTTTATTTTAGGCAGATGCAACTTGGATAAGCCTAAATGTTAACAAAGTAAACTGAGGCCAGTAATTAAGGCACACAAAGTCTGTGATTTCTGACAACAATCAGAAGGCAAACTAGCTTAGTATCCCAACCAGCAGTCTTTTCCTCCAAAAGGGAAAAGACTGACTCACACCCCATGAGAATCTGAGAAAATTATAGCAATAGGAGGAAGACAATGAGCATCTTTTGAAAACAATTTGTACAAATTTCCTGGTAGCTTCACACACTCAATTGGAAAAGCTATAGACGACAAACTTTCTAATGACCTTTCTGCCATAAAACTCATCTAGGTGGGGTCATAATTCATACAGTTGTGTTTCAAAACAATAATGCTGTCTGATCTTACCGTCTCAAGTTTCTCCAAATTACCCTTTTTATTGGTAAAAAATTTACAGAGGAAGGAAGAAAAGTAGCTGACAAACTTCTCAAGGTGTTGTATAGAGAGTGTAATGAGTTCCTGGTTATGCTGTACCTCTCCCTGGAGAACGAATCAACTCAGAGTGTCTTCTTGTGGCAGACACCTGCAGTGGAGATTTTATCACAGGCTATCAAAAAGCACTGGGGATGATTCTTTCTGGTTTTGTTTGATATTACATCTTTGCTTTTTAAAAAAAAACCTGATACACTGTGGCAGTGAGAGCTGCCAGAGGAGCAATTCAGAGAGAAGAGCACCAATTACTGAGAGCTTTTAGTTCACACTGGGTTTAACAGACATAAGCTCAGCACCCCAACATCAAGAGAAAAGACATACCAAATAGCGAACACGAGATACTTCACAACCAGCCCAGTTTTGTGTTAAGCCTGCCTACTTGGTTGTTTGATTGACTTAAGTAGGTCAGACTTAGTCAGTGCTGAGCAGTGAAAAGGGAATCCAGCAGGAGTTACACTGCTTCCCGCACAGATAGGCTGGCAAGGCAATAGGTTGACAGTTTTGTACAACCAAGTGTAAATGACTCAACACAAAACTTGCAACTTGACACTTACAATTGCTTTGGCAATCCATTTCTATGGCAGCAGCTACTTTCCTGCACCTACTTCAGTGACTAGTAATATCAACAATTATTACCAAAAGATGCCTCTTCTCATGACTCAACTACCAGAATTACTGTGTGTGCTAAGTGTTAAGAAATGTTATGTACACTCCTGAGCAGAGTCCCTATTGACATATGAATAAATTCAATATTTCTATACTTTCAAACTTTTGTAATGAGTATTTGAAGGTCAAAGAAAGGAGAATCATCTGAGATTTACACAAATAAGCTCAGCAGTTTCTATGGCACAGGGAAAAATAACCATAGTAATTCAAGGAAGAAAAGGAGGCTCAAGGAGAGACTTTATCATGCTCTACAACTACCTGAAAGGAGGCAGGTGGTGAGGGTTGGTGTCTTTTCCCAAGTAACACAGGAAAGGACAAGAGTAAACAGCCTCAAGTTGTGCCAGGAGAGGTTTGTATTGGATATCAGGAAAAAATTCCTCACCAAAAGAGTTGTCAGGCATTGGAACAGGTTGCCCAGACAAGGATTCACTATCCCTGAAAGGTATTTAAGACATGAACATGTGGTTCTTGGAGCATGGTTTACAGGTGGGTTCGGCAGTGCCGGGTTAACTCGATGGGACTCGATGACCCTAAAGACTTTTTCGACCCAAATGGTTCTGTGGTTCTATGGTGGCTCACAGAAAGTCATCTAGAGACTGCAGTGTGAGCAGGAAGAATACAGCAGGGGCAGCACTGAGTGAATCAGTCTGAACACTGAGCACTCCTAGCCGAGTGAAGCGCTGAGGACGTGAAGAAGGCAAACAGAACCCTACTGGTGTCACCCTCCTTGAGACAGGACCTGTGTTCACATCACATCTGCCAGCTTACCTGGTGGAGTTCCTGTACGGTGCAGTATGGATGCCTTGAGAGCTGCTGCCAAATGGTGCTGCTTTAGAACACAAACACAGTAAAGGGGAGGAAGAGTCATCAGAGTCCTCTCTCTTTTCAGGCAGATGATGCAACCAATAAAAACACATCACTTGGCCAGCCATCCCTCACAGCATTCTTCTGATTTATTTCCCAAGAAAAAATGTTAGTTTGTTTCTGGTACGCTAAGGTTCAGAACCTTGTTGGGACAAGCTCTGATGACTAACTACAGTCTGTTGTCTTATTCAGAGCCCACATGAGGTTTCTGGGTTTGGGAATTGGAACAGTTCAAGGAATCTTCTCTTTAGTGAGGCCTTTACAGGAAATGTTCTGCAAGATTCATGCTCTAAAAAACAAGCAGAATTTGTTTTGATTGAGAATAATTTTTAAAATATTAAAAATTCTGCAATATTTATTCTGATTTCCTTGAAATGAAATTTTAAAAAAATGCATTTAGTTTTAAATTGAAGCATTCTGTGTTGAATCAAACCACAAAAAGTGGATTAATTTTTTTCCATTTTGCTTCAGTTTTAATCACAGATGTTTCCTTTTTTTTTTTAAATCACCACAATTTTATCCCAGGGACTTAAGCCTAAATAACAAATCAATTTTAATTAAAAGCTTTAGCTATTTCCCTGCAGGTTGTTTCAACATCAGAAATAGGCGTGGAAGTTACTGGCACTATTCAGCAAAAAAATTTTTACTAAAAGGGTAGAAAAATTTGGGTTGGAGGAAATCTTTAGAGGTCATCTGGTCCAATCTCTCAGTCAAAGAAAGAGTGAGTCTACTCAAGGTCTTCCCAAGCTATGTTTTAAAAATCTCCTAGGATGAGGAGTCTAACCTTTCCAGCATTAAGATAAATTTGCTCCATGAAGTAGATTTTGTGGTGGTCTCCCACCATGGGATGTGACCTGCACAGTTATCAGAGGTAAAGTTATAATGGCTGCAAGTAGAACAAAGTTCACCTGTTTGTTCCCCTGGATTAGAAGGACACATGGACAGCTTTTAAGGAAGCTTAAACCTTCAGCAAGTTTTCCTGAGCTGCAAACTTTTACAAATTCTTCCTCAGGAAAGCAGAAATTCATGTCCTCATAAACAGCAACAGTTCATTAGCTTACCAAATCCCCATTCAACTTCCTCTTAGCATTATAATTAAAGAATCCTAATAGCTTTTATCTAGCACATCCCTGAAGCAAGATCTGAATCAGACTGCAGGTATCGATCTCCATTTGCTGTGGAAGGAGCTGCCAGTCAATGAGTGGGCAACCTTGATTATTGGCCCAGATATGGTTAGGAGGAATCAAGGTCAACATGCATGTCTTTGATGAAACATATGCCCTGTACTGGCATCCAGCAGTTAAAAAGGAACTGACAGTTTGCCATTGTTTTCCTTCTTTTCAGCTGAAAGAACCAAGCAGCTGTAACTACAACAGCATAACAGGAAAATACAAGACCATTTAAGTCTTTGCTCTTGTTAAACATTTCCTGTTCATTTTTGGTGTGCTCATTTCCACACAATTACCAAAAATTTCTCAAATCTTCCAACAGTACTGTCATAACAAGTTAAAAAGCAAGTTACATCCGGATTTGTCAGATGCCAATACAGACTCAACTGTTTTTCATAAATCTTTAAAAATAAGGCCCATGACTCCCCACATACTGATAGTGCACAATGGCCCCATGATAAGCAACAACATATAAAAATTCTGATTTTTTCATCTGTACTCTATTTACCAACCCCCATCCATCAGGAATCTTCAGATTCAAACCTGCAATGTGCTTCACATACTGATAGTAATATCCTATAGATGTAGGAGCCATTAAGAATTTCCTTCCCTTGATCTCTCTAGATCCTTCATCTGGCTTCCTTTATTTCATATTTCTTTCTGCTGATGTTTGTGGTCCTCCTCACGTCCCCTGCTTTCCTTTGTTACGTCCCCTTCTTGTCAGCCATATATCCCAACAAACTACTTTACTGTGCTTTTCCCAGTACTTTTGTCCTATGCTTTTTAATTCTCTGTCCATAATTGCTGCTCACATTCTTTCCTGATGGGCATGTCATTCACTCTGGAACATGCACTTCTCTGAAGATGTTTATAAACCATAGCCCTACCCCTAAGAAAAGGAGTTACAGAGAACAGATTTTCTTGGGGGTGAGACTGGGGTCAGCAGAGCACAGAGCAGAAGCAGCAAGTGTTCAATACTCCTTTCTTTGAATACAGTGCATGTGCCAGCAGGTTTCTAAGATACTAATTTCATAACTGTCTGTAAAATGCCTCATTAATACGAGTAATATCCACAGTCATCAATTCTGTCCAGTTACTCAAAATTATCAGTCTTAAAACTTTCAGGGAGGTTTTTCTGAACTGAAAACTGGCAGCAGTGCACAGGGTAACAAAACCTCAATGCTTTAGCACTCCTTTCTTCCCATTTCTGGAACAGTCATCCTACAGAGCATCTCACCTTAATAGCCTCATGCAAGAAGGATCAGTGTCTTTTCTAGTTTTAATCAGCTGGAAAGTATTTTCCTATTCTCAAGCCTTTGAGTTCCAGCTTTGCCAAACAAAGTAGTCCCAGCAGGATCCCCTTGGTTATTTCTGCATTGCTTTATCTGAAAGGCTCATTCACTTGAGAATGAATTCTAACATGTGATAGTAATTAGCTGCAGAAGTGTCATCAAATTCTAAATCAATTCCTTGTGATCAAAATCAAATTAGGTAAATAAATACAAAAAAAATTGATAAACAAAGGCTTCTGCAGGAGTTCATTATATGAAGAAAAGTTAATTAAAGTACTGTGTCCTCAAGAACTTCCCTAAAGAATGCAAAAACAGCAGAAAGAGAAAGGCAGCAATAACAGCAGGATTAACATGCTCTTAAAAGGAAACAGTAATTAAAATAAGAGAGAATTGAGGAGCTGGCCAGAGGATGTGGATGGCAGAAGGTTGACTCATTCAAAGATTCCTGGGCTTGGTGGTTATATGTTCACTCCTCAGCCTCCTTTAAAAGCACTGTGATGAAGTAGGCTGGATTATTTAGTGCAAAAAATACAGGTCTGCTGAGTTTAGTCAATAGGGTAGTACAGTTTTACACCAGATGAGAACCTGTCCTACTCGTTAGACTCACACTTCATACCAGCAGGTTGTTTGCTGGATTTACACCCAGCATCAGAGGACATCACTTGCCCATTTAATCCAGATTTTGAAACAAAATAATCCAAATCCATTTGGAGGTTTTTTAATTTTTTTTTTTACACCCCATGCAGGAAGCTGGGGGGTGGGGGGGTGGAGGAAGGGCAGAGACAGGCTTTTTGCAAAAGGATGAAAATCATTTGGATTTTCTATATTTTGTTAAAAAGAAGATGAAGTATGAAATTTAGAGGAAGAAATTTTCTCAGTGAAAATCAAAATCCTCTGGACCAAAACACAGTCTCAAGTTATTCCTACAGGGATTCATAAATCTTCAGTTAATTTGAGCAGAGATACCCTCCAGGGGGATAATACTCCTAACAGAATTGACAAAACAAGTGGAAAATGTCTCTCCAGTCAGATTCCCACTATTCCTTACTAAGGCGGAATGAAGACACAACTGAGAGCTTAAGGGAAGCCATTCTCCTGAGGTTTCTTAAGAACTGGAAGCTGGAATAATCTTCTTAGTCATCACAAGATGAGTATTTAATTGGACCAACAATGTCCTGGATTTTAGAATCAGAGCATGCAATGCTAACTATAAGCCATATTTATAAAAACAGCTTTGTCATTTGGAAGATTATAAATAAAACCCTCCTAAAGTAGAAGAATCTTCTGTCCAAAAATCTCTTTTCTAATTTGAATGTGGAAAAAAAAAAAAAGTATAAATGCAAACAACTGAGGAGTAGAAGATAAATGAAAGGCCTTTCAAAGGAGTATTTCTCCTCTTATTGCACAAAGGTTTCATGCTGTTCATCTAACAATGAATGACAGGACTTTCAGTCTAAGGATATTTTCTCTATGGAGAGTGCTATTCAGAAGACTTCAGCTCCGCCTCTGAAGCAAGGTACCTAGATCTGTGTCAAATAAAATAATGCCAAATTTGTTGCTGTGATGATACAGACAGTCCTACAACAAAGATCACACACAAGATAAAGCAGCTTGGTATCCTGAATGGTACTTTCCCAAATCACCTACCTCTGGGCATCAGGGAGGAGAAACATTGAAACATTTAGCAGGGGAAAAGAACATTGCTCTAAAATGTAGAGGTGAAGTACTCAGTCCATGCCAGGGTCAGATAAATTCAGCCACTGGAATGCACTGGTGCTCTTTGCTGCATCTGTGACCTTCGTCAGGTGAATCTCTATGAAAACATGATCAAAATCTTGATATTTGGCAACCAGCTGACTGGATTTGCTAAAAAATCAGTCAGTGCATTTATAAAGATCTTTGTGATGATCTTCAGGACTCCAGAATAAAATTAAAATTTCTTTGAATTATGTCTTCAAACCAAACAGACAAAATAGATTCTCGACAACCTTCTTTCAAAGCACAGCTTTGGGTTTTCAGCATGTTATAAACCTTTCCTCTTACTGGAATATGGTATTCAAAGCTACAAAGCACTTTCAAACAATATTATGTTTAAATCCCAAATCTCAGAGCAGCAAGGACATACTCAGAGTTAATATAGCCAAAGCATTCTTGACACCACTTCATTTTTCCCAGTTGGTGTGCACACTGTCTGCATGCCAATAGATCTTACACAGCAAAGTTTGCCTGGAATGAGTCTCTAGGACAGCTCTCAGAGCTGCTGGAATGATCAGGCATGAAGGTTTTGCTGCTAGATCACTAATTAAGCACTAGTCTCTAGATAATAATGACTAATCTCTTTTAGCTAGTGTTTCAATACCATGTGCAAAGCAGGGCAGTGGTTTCAGCCCTGTTTCTGGCAACCAGAAGCCACAACACAGAATGCACTTGCACACCAGGAAATTTGTTAGTTAACTTGTTTGTTGCATTGAAAGCCTCCAAAGACAGAAGGATATAAAGGACATGAAAAAGAAACTCTTGTCAGACATGTGTGACATTTGCTAATGATGCAAAATGTTAGAATAGTGGCATGGGTGAGCTTCAGGACTACCCATAGGCCTAATTAGTTGTCCCATTCACCATTATGCCAGGGCAAGAACATGCATCCTAGTTTTTTATACCAGGGCCCAAGAAAATCAGGCTTTTCTTCTATAGATGTGTAAATAGGGTCAGGACCTATGTTCCCACTCTCCCTTTCCATTGTCCTGTGGCAACACAAGTCCTGTTCTTCAGGGATGTCCTCTCTCATCTCTTGCCTAAAATCCACCTTCTACACCTCCAACTCAGCCCCATTCCTTCTTCTTTTTGAAAGCAACAGCTTTGCCTTGATTTGGAGAAGCCCTGAGCTGCAGGTAGGAGACCTGACCTGCTCCTGTCCCAATCAAGTGGAGAGCTCACCCACCCCAGGCTATGAATCTGTCACCCCACTCACCCACCCCAAGCTGGCTGTCAGGCATCACTGTCTGATGTCTGTCAGTCCCTTTGCAAAGGTTTCACTGTAAGAGTTCATTAAGTAACTATTCTAGGATAAGAGCTTTGCACTGCCAAGTGTAACATTAAATCCCACAACTACATAGAACTGTAAAGGAAACTTCTGATCGTGACAGTAAATGTATCTCTAAATTCAATTTGAAATCCCTTTGGCATTTCTTCTGGTATGTTTCCCTTTTTTTTTTTTTAATAAAGATTAAATTGCTAGAAAATGTACTTCTGAAGACTTGACCTTGGAATGAAATTCAAACCCTTGCATGTCTAGACTGTGCAGTAGAACAGTTACTTCCTCTTGCTAACTCCAGCATTTCTCAGAGGACTGCAGTTGAAGATAAAGGCAGCTGGTGACGAGGAGCAGTCAGAGAAATGTGTACACTTAGGATATTTTCTGTCTAGAGGATTTCAGCTTTTTTCCTACATTCCTTAGATGAAAATATGGAAATGACAAACTCCCGAAGCAGCCTGGACGTTCCTCTGGACCTCTTAAGAGATAAAGGCACTGGAGACTTGGTTAGAAAATGACCTTTAAAAAACCCACCAGCTGTACCCTGCAAAAACTTACCTGCATCAAAATCCCTGCTTAGGCAAAAGAAGGGAAAGAACACGAGTTGTTTTTCAATATCAACCCTGTTAAATTACATCTTACAAGCACTTCATAAAAGAAATCCACTCGACTATACAGCAGCTGTAGAAATTTACTTTGCTGGCATGCATTAAGGCACACTGAAAGCTGTGCTCAACATTCCTCCCCAGTCACATGGAAGCTGGCTGCTCCTGTGGTCACACACGTGAGGCAGGAGCACTTGTGTGCAGCCTGTGGAACACTCACCCGTAACACGTGAGGGTGGCTCTCCCCCAACACCAGGCTTCCCCTGGCTTTTCCTTGCTCCTGCAAATGTCAATTCTGCAGTTATCCACTCCTTAAAATATTTTCATTTATTTATCACTGCTATTTTGAATTATATAACAAATTCTAAACCAATCTCAGCATATAAATGAAGGGATGTTTTTGAAGAAAAATCCCGGAGGAGCCAGGGAGCCTGGAACAGCCATCTTAGTGCTGAGGGAGCCTTGCAGCACAAATCCTCACAGCCTGCTTCATTAATGATCTGTAAGCATTTACTTGGTACCCCTGGATATGTTCAGAACATAAAAATGACAGTCTGAGAAATAAGGCAGCAGGGGAAGAGCTCTTTCAGGAGTGCTTTTCCTGTGAATGTTCCTATAACATGTAGCCTGACACTTTAACAACAAGCTCTCCCTTCCACATAAAATCCAGGGTGCTTCTGTGGCATACGTACATCTCACGCTTACTTCAAAAGCTGTTGTCAGAGTTCTTGGGGCTGTGGAGCAAGAAGACAGGCCCACCCTTAGGCCTTGCACAGAGGTCCCAGAGAGCATGGAAAAGTGCCTGTTCACTCTGAACACAACTTTTCCTTAGCATACACTCGATATGGGTGGGGGGCTTTCTGTGTAAAGGCTGGAGGGTCTGCTCCAGAAAAGGGTTTTGGTGTCAGTAAAATCCTACCCAGTTGAAGGCCATGACAATGCCCTTAAGAAGTCTTTTATTACCTAAGAGTAAGCATTAAACTTTTTGAGGACTCTTCCTAAAGCATCAAGGGAGAAGGCTGAGTCCCATTAGGCACAGGAACATCACCTCCTACCCTTCGTCTTCCTAAATATGTGTATGACCTAAAAGCAAGAACTTACCTCCTTTTCTGAAAAATACAACTGACCAATACAAATTAGGGCTGCTGTGAGTGGGATTGGAAAGTATCTTGGTAAACTTACATCTTCAAGTAAATATATAAAATGTTCTTTGATTCAAAATCCTTCATTAAAGTACTGCTTTGCTTCCTCTACAAAAGAAACCATGTCCCTGCATTGAGGCAAACTCCCAAAGGACAGAGTGTAGGAGTGTGAGCATAGCTGCACCTTCCCAGCTGGACTGGCAGACATGCCAGTGCTGGAGAGGCAGCTCAAAGCTCAGAATTAGAGCTGCCACCAGGCCAGCATGGAAGCTGCCATGGTGCCCACTGCAAGACCAGAAAGACCTGTGACACTGGACACAAAGATGTGAGAGGTGGAAGGGAAGATGCTTGCTGCCTGAAACCTCTTCTCAGCTGCTTGCCTCAGAACAAGTCCCCCTGCACACAGCAGGGACAGGACTCCTTCCCCCTGCCATATCTCCAGGAAGACCTGAGAGGACTCAAAGCTTTGCCCTGTGGAAATTTGTTGAATCCAAAACCTTTCAAACAACTCATTGTAGTTTGAGACAAGACGTGTTTTGGTTAAAGTGCTTTGCCAGAAGGTTTCCAAGTAACTCCAATTACAGCAAGAACTTTCAAAACTCAACAGCCCCCAGTTTGTTGAGTTGTTTTGCTAATCTTTTTCACAGCCTCTCCTTCAAACTTCAACTGGGCCATAGCATCTCTAACACTGATCCTCTCTTCCTCTGCTAAACTCTCTAATTTGAAATCTTCTCTGTAGTTTCCTTCTTTCCCTGTAACCAGTATGAAACCAAATTTAAGCTCTGTGCCAACATGATTCAGGTTTTTGCTGACCACAGGTGTCTCTGTGCTATCTGACCTGCTGACTTTGGCTTTCAACTACCCACTCACCATCTCACCCAGGGCTTTACACTCACAGCTAAGAGAGTGATTCAGCTTCTGGGTGACGTGAAATGGTTTCTCTTTCACTTTGCACCACCTGCAGCCTGAGAGGGGAGCTTGAGCCCCACTCCCTGCTCTGTGAGCAGAGCATCAGGCATGGAGCAGGCTCTGGAGAGGAAGGGTGTGGGCATCTCCAGGTAGGGCAAGTGTGGAGCTGCTGATCCTGCCTGTCAGTGTGCTCAAGGCACACATGGTGGGCATGCACCTCCAGGTAAGTTATCCTGCATAACTCAGGTTGCCATACCCAAACCTGCTTTTCTATTCATGGCCTTGTATTTCAGCTGGGCCTTTTGGAACGCTGGCATTTCCCTGCCTCAAGTGTGACTCATGGCAATATTGAGGTGAGCACAAACTGCCTGGCTTCCCAGATCAGGGCACTTGTCCCCATATATCTGGGCTCAGACACTCAGGGAGGGAGCTGTGCTCTTGTAAGGAAGGATGACCAAATTCAAGGTTGCGTTGAAGGGTGGGATTGCTTAAGCTGTCTTTTCAGCTAAATTACAGCTAATTACCACCTTAAGTACTTAAGGTGACAGTCTTATGTATCAGTCTCTATGCTTATTTAGAATTTGTATGTACAGTTTGCATTAGCAAATCTGATGCATTCAATTACCAGAAAGTACCTGGCAAATATAAGGTTAACGTGAAAACATAAAGACATTCCTTTGAATGCTCTCCAGAAGTGGTTAAGGTATTTACACTATTTTTTTCAGAGGCATTACCTTATACCTGCTGAGTTATGACAAACATGTATAATAGCAAGGACATTCTAACAAAAAATAACTCCTGCTGGGGAAAATAATATTTGTTCCTAAGATAAGCCAGGTAGGGTATGTTCTGATTTGCCTGGTGACAAGGCCTTGTAAGTGTGTATAATAACTGCCACAGGCATAATTTCCAGAAGGCAGTAATATGTTCTCAATGGGAGACATATTTCTAATCCTTTGTGATTTTGCCATGTTTTTTCTTATACACTCACTATTATATTGAACTTTGTGATAAATACTATTTGTGGACAGAAGCACTTAAGTCGATCATAGCAAACAGTGGTCACAGCACATTAACACCCTTACAGACCATAGGGCAGTACAGCAGAAATTATTACATATTTTTTATTAGACACTCATAAGATTTCTTATTAGATTGCACCCACCTCATACCTCCTTTTTCCCTGCACACCCCCAAAAAGAAGACAAAACTAAAAACCAAATCACAAAACTACTTTGGTTTTACCTTAAACTACCTTTATGAAACCCATGCAACCACTTTCTCTCTCATGAACAATTATAGGCTATAGGACCACCAGTTAAATGTGTTAAATGGCACTATAAGTGTCTTTTCAAGCAAGAAAACATCTGATAGGTAAGCAGTAGAGAAGCAAAAGGATCTTTTAAGGATATTGGAGATTGTTTTATACATGCTCTATTTTTTCACATAATGCTGTTTCTCACAGATCTTTCTCTAACTGCATTTTAGAGAAATTTACTAAGTTTTATCTCTGTTCACCTTTGTGTTGCATACTTCACATGCCACCAACTCTTGACCCCTGCTTCACGGTATGGTGACAGACTGCAGGTGCCTTCAGATTCTTGCTGAAATTCTAAATGCAAAGGAGGGGAGAATTTAGAAACTGCAAATGGACACATCAAAAAACAAAGCCGACAAAAAAAATCCGTGCAAGTTGTTATTGTTAAATTTATTTTTTTTCAGAAACCTCTCTTTCTCGCCTGGCTCATGGCATTTGTTACACTGATAGCTCATTTCCAATAATAGCAGCTGTAGAGTTTGTCATACATGATTGGGTCACACATGCAGAGCTTCACCAGCCTGTCTAATTCCCTGCACTTATCCCTTCCTCCAGCCTAGATAACCATTTTTTCATTGACCCAATTCTTTCTTTCTTCCTTCTCTTTTTTTTTTTTTTAATTTTAATTCAGGAATTTCTGCATGCTTTCATTCATCTGAGGACTTACATCTGTGCTTAGGCTCAACTCTGTTCTGGAGGTGCAGCTCTGTGTACCCAGCTCTGCTCCTTGCTACACAGACTAGCCCAGTCCATAAAGGCTTCATTCAACTGGAAGTCCTTTGAAATAATCAGCTCCCTAATAGCAAGGCTGGCTTCTTTTTCCTAGAGATGCAGCTGAGAAGTTGCCAGAAACTTTAATTCCTAGAGATTTAATAACCAGTTTTAATTTCAGAAATATCTGAATTCTGATGACTTCAATGGGAAGGTTTCTGGCTTAACATGTACCTACACTTTGAAGGTGACAGCATTACCTATCTCAGCAGAAGTATCTGCTCTATAAGTGCCTCTTCTTGCCTTGGTGGCCAATGCCACTGACTTTGAGGACTTTCTTCTTAGACACAGGAGGTTGTAAGACACTCCTCCTGAAGCTGGGCCCAAGCTTCTTCAGCTGCTGGTCCTATGTAGTGGCATAGGATGGCACATCTTTTCAAACAATTTCTGGGTTGTCTGCTCTCCTCACTTCTGAATCTATAGCCCAATTCTCTTCTGACAAATTTGTAGTACAAATTTGTTAGTCATAGTTCAGGGAAGCAGCTGATTTTAAGGGTAATTTTAAGGGGCAAATATCTGTTGCTCTTAACTGATCAATAACCAGTGATTTACTGCACTTCTTATTAAAGAAGAAGCAAGTTCACAGTATCTGTAGGTTCTGTTCAGTCAGTTCTATCAATAGAACTGTTTAGTTCCATCCTGCTGAACTTCCTGAGCTACATACTTCATGAAAAAAAAGGAATTAATCGGGCCTCTGGGTATTATTTGTAATGCTCCATTACTTGTGATTGAGCCAAAGTCTTGGACAATGTTATCTGTCTAACATAGTCTTGTAATTCCTAAAAGTTTTGCTATGGGGCTCACCATTTGTTAAAGAGATTTTCAAGATGCCTGTGGAGCAGAGTTCATCTGTCAATAGCTATTGCAATTCTTTGAGCTTTTATTGTGAAGAATTGTGCTATTGTCTTTTGAGCATCTCTTAACACCAGGTTTTAAATTGTTCAGCTAACATTATTAACTACTTTCCTAAGATCTGAGTCACCAATGTTGTACATCTGGTGCTGTCATTCACCTTCCAAAATAGTGATAGATTATGAACTTTCACTGTTCTGATTGGTAACAAGCCAAGAGATTCATTATATTATTCATCCAGTTAAGATGCAACCCTCTCTCTAAAAAAAAACAAAACCAAGATTACTTCAGCTGGCATAACATTCATTTGCCCTAAAATTCCTCTAATAACTTCTGCTGATCCATGTATTACAGATGAAAAATACAACTTTGGCAATCTGGTGCAGGGAAGTTTAAACTTTAATCTAAGGAAGCAAGATTTTCACTGAAGTATAGGGTGAGTGGTAAAAATGTTCTATATCAAAGCTGATCACAGGTTTTTCAGAGCATTTGTGAACATCTCCTACCTCTGCCAATTTAAACAATGCTATGCCTGCACAGCAGTTACTGATCTCACTTCTTGAACAGCAGGTTAGAGAGCTCCACGCTGCCTCACCTGCCCATTCCCCAACAGCCACCCAAGCCACCTCAGAGGGCTGGCAGGTAGCACAACCCTGTCTGACAAACTGCTCTAATGAACTAAGCAGCATTGTTGGAGACAGCCAGAGCAGTGAAAGCTTCATGTTTCCACAGAGCACATTTACCTTTTATTTCAGTGCTGGCTTTTAATGGTTCATCTAAATTGTGCTGGGTAATTGTGATGCTGTTCCTTGAAACCAGGTCCAGATGTTCCCTTGCTTGGGTCCTGTGACCCCCCCCACACACACCTATCACAACTTCTTCATTCTGAGCCAGCTTCACATCTTACCCTCACACTCAGCAGTTGCTGCCAGCACTGCCATTCCCTGATGCCAGCTTTGAGCCTGCTTAGTGGGTCTAGGTGACATTGCAGCAGATGTCACCGCTTCATAAAGGACAGAGATTATAAATATATATTCTCCAATCCTAGAAGAAAGGATGGCCAAATGTATATGCAAATAGCATAGAAGTGCATTTCATCCTTTCATAAACCACAAATTATTGCAGTGCCTTGAGAAACTGAATTCAATTAATAAACATTTGCATCACCGTTTTTTGCTCTGATCCTCCTGTGTTACAGTTGTCCTTGGAAGTCTGCCTTCCTAGCAGAGAGCTGCACTGGTACAAGCACTTTGTAAAAGTACTTTGCAGAGGCATCCACTTCTAACTTGATATCTGGGCTAGTATAAAGCAGTTTCATGAAAGCGTATTAATTCAAAGGAATAACAGAACAGCTTCTTCTCTCTTCTTTTAAAAACAAAGGTTTTTTAATGATGGAAAGCAGACACATATGCCCAAGGGAAACCATCAATTCCACTGTGTGCAGTCAGTGGAATATATGAAACCAAGAGCAGCTATGAGAAAGCATGAAACATAACAGCTGGTTTTGTATAAAGGCTTCTTTTGGTGTTCCACTGCTACCTGATTCCTCAGTGGTCTGTTTTCCACTAGACAAACACGGGATAATCCACTGTTTTCTCTAGTGTCATATGCGATCATCTCTGGAATTTAAGATTATTATGTTGTTTACTCTAATTGCCCATCCCTACAGTTATAGATGGAGAAAAACTCTTTCATGTACTTAGACAATCTGCCAGACACAGGACAGTATGAGGCAAGGTTCAAAGTCCAGTTGATTCCAATTCCACACTCTGGTGATTTTCACAGCAGCTGTCCTCTGAGGGTCTAGCTGAGCCTCCCTGTATGTTCTTGAGAGTTTGAGAGTGACATGAATACACCCAATACAGTAGCAGAGAGTGTCTTGCCACCCATACAGTACTCCTTGCCTAAGAAGGACACATGCTCTGAGGAACATCATAACCATCCTGATTACTGCTTTTCCCACCACACTGGCAGCCCCCAGAGCTACCAGGAAATTATGAAAGAGTTTTGATGAGAGAATACTCCCAGTAATAAGAGTAAAATACTTGATCCACATAATTTCAAGCGAGAAGAGACACATCCAAAAATAGATGGTTAACCAAAACGTGAATCAGATGTTGAAAACTTAGAGAACTTCCCAAAATCTGGGGACAGAACTGAATTTTGGTTCCCAGCTTCTAGCAGTGCTCAGAAGACTGCAGATAACCTTCCTAAATCCACATCTACAACACAGTCTTCTGCTGCAGCATTAAACTGTATACAGATTAGTCCTGGCTGCTGCTGGCTTTGCTAAGTTACAGTAGAGGCTCCTCTATTTTGCTTACACCCAGGCCTGTCAGCCAGACCAATGAATGAATGCCAACGTGTTTGCACACATTCTAATATAAGCTGTATCAGAATGTACTGTAGGTATAACTTGCCATGAACATGGAAGTAAATAATTAGCTCAGACAGAAGTTTTTAGGGCCAGTCTAGGTGAGGTATGTGGGATGAATGACCACCTCCCAGGATGGGACTGTGTGCTCTCCCAGTTGTGTCCTATCTCAATGCTAAAAGGAGACGTGGTTGTGACCCCTCTCTCTTACACCTCAGAATGCCTCTGCATGGCAGAAGGGAGTCAGAGCATATCCAGGGCTTCTTTAGTTGTCAAAACACTCCCTTATTTCTAATAGAATTGTGAAATGCCTGGGTCTTTTCCTGAGTGCTGCCATCTCTCTACAGCTTCTCATAAAGCCATCTGGCATCAGAAAAACTGTGCAGCTCTCAGTGTTCAGCCTTTGCATTAGGGGTGATCTATGTTCAGTCTTTGAGGAGGCATAATCCAGCAGCACTACAGCAGATACCCTTAGAAAATGACCATATGCCTCATAAGAGGAGAATAGATGTAGGTCCAGATCCTGGTTTTCTTATGGATCTATTGCATCACTGTATGGCAAATGTCAGCTATGACAAAAGTTGGGATTTTCATATACGTACTGATATAAGCAGCAAATCTGTGATAATGCAGACAGCAGAAAGTCTTTAAAACTATGTCATGGAACAGCTCTCTTAGTGAGCTTGTAAGACAAAGGTGCACAATAAAGTGTGCATTTCTCTACCACTGCCACATCCCAAGAACACACTTTTGGGAGAAATCCACTCACTGGCCTGCTTCTGATTCTCATTTTGAAGTTATTATTGCAAGTGCAATCCCCAGCAATGAGGTAACAGAGATATTTTAGTTTCTCTGTGGGAGGCCTCTACATATCAGGCTTGTGATTGCAGGGATATTCCAGAGCATTGCACCTTCCCTGCCTGACAAGTGTATCACGTCACAGGTGTGCTGGAGGGGTGGAGAAAGCAAAATGACACTCCCACAATGTCACCCACAGCATCACTCTGCTCTGGTCACATGGATTGGAACACCCACAACCAAAGTGGAAGGAGATGAATTTCTATAAAAGGGCACAGCCTCAGAGCAGGAACCTTACAAAAGGAATCCTATGAGATATATATATATGCACATATTTATATATATGCATATGTATACATGCATGTGGATATGCATTTCTGTAGGTGATGCCATATGGGATGCTGTGCCTCTGGCTGGCAGCTGGCAGAGAGGGGCTGTTAGAGCCTGGTTCCCCCTCCCAGGAGTGAGAACGCTGCCAGCTTCCAGTGCAGGGCTGACTTTCATGCAAGATTGTCCTTGAAAGAGATAAGGAAGCATAAGGATAGTTAACCTGATCATAAGTGGGTCAGTGAACTGTGTTACGATTGAGCAGGTATTACAGAAGTGTTTTTCCTTTAGTTAAAATTCCAGTCCCACAGGAACAATTGAAATTTCATGGATACATTTTTTATGTGTAACGTTTGGCTGTAAGAGGACTGGAAAGAAAATCAGTTCTGCTTCAAACCCACAAGCTTTCTACAGTTTCTTATGACAAAATATTGTTACTGAGGCACATTGTTTCATGGAAACTGGAAGGGTCTGGGGGCTCAGAAATAATCAAGAATAAGACAAACAAATAATGACCATTAGGTTCACCAATCAAGCTAAGAAAGAAAAGAAGCTTTTGAAGTCCTTCAAGCCACAGTTACAGAAAAAAGACAGTCTTCAGTGATGACTGACAGTTCTGTCTATTAATCCCAAAAGCTGATTTTTCAAATTCTAAATCTTTATGCAATTAACTATGGTCACAGAAGGTTGTTTGGGGGTAACCTGATCAAACCATCAGTAAGACATATCTGCCTCTAACAAACAGTATAGAGTAATTCAAATAAAACATTTTTTATTAATTGGATTATAAAGGTGAATGCCTGTTTTGACTGTTAACAGTATTTAGCTTTATGTCATTATTTTTTTCCTTGAGAAATAATCAAAGGCATTTACAAATATGAGTGAGTGAAGCCTTGCCATGGCTTTGCAGACATTAGTCCCAGTTCCCTGCTGAAGACACCATGTCGTGCTCTGTACACCAGTACAGAGGAGAAACAGGACCTTGCAACAGCAGCAGAGATTCATTGTCAGGCTAGAAACAGGACCAGGGTAACCAGAGTCCTTGGCAAGCATGTTACATGCAAAGATTCAATGTCAGTGTCCCCACCAAACATGGGCAGAAATAAAATGAAAAATGCCCCAAGGCTTCAGGCTACACCTTATACTAATATACCAGTCTCTCAAATGGCAGAACTCTCCTTCCTTTGAATCACCCAAACTGGAAACAAACAGCAAAGCTCAGTTGTGGCTGTCTGGTGGCAGCAGGAGCACACCAGGCACACAGTCAGTCCATTACTGAGCACAGCTCCTGAGGAGGATGTGCAGAATCCTCATGGCAATTTAAGCAACCTGGCCTGCCACCAGCACATTCTTGTTACCAGCAGGAGCACAGGGCTTGTTTCCACAGTTACCCAGTTCAGCCCCTGGCACAATGGTTATTATGAAATGCAACCTGAAATCAATAACATTTAATAGAGTGTAACAGTATGTAAAAGGGCTGGCAATGGAATTCAGAGATAAACTTCCAGTTCTTCTATTTACAGGTACAAGTATAGGGACTTGAGACAGACATTTAACATTATTTCATCTACCATCTCTAGATTTCTAAGCACAATTCTGCATTTCTCGAGGCCTTTCCGAAAAGAAGAATGAAAGTCAGCTTTATGGCGATGCCTTGGATTTTAACTTTCATATTTTTCAAATCCTGTAGTGCTTAGTGTGTAACTCTGAAGTGTCTTGTAGCCTGTGAGCTGCTGTTCTCTTATGTTAAGATAGACATAACAAAGCCTCTCCGAGCCTGCTCTCCAAGGACACCCAGATTGTCCTAGGCCCAAAATGTGTAAACCAACATCTTGAGAAGGGGGAGTAAGCTGGAGAAATTACATCATTAGCTAAAGTATTAATTGGTGAATTTATGCTGATATGCAAATAGACCAAAACCTATAAAGGTGTGAAGAACTTGTGACTCGCTGTCCATCTTAGGGTCCAGTGTGTGAGCAGCCTCTGACTCCCCAGGGTGGGCCTTTGAAGGTCTTTGAATAAATACCCACTTTTATTCCCTTACTCCTGTCTAGTCTCTGTTTCTAGGTAGCCACTTCAGGCATCAGTTTGACAAGAAAATGTCATCTGGAGAAAAAGGGCCATTTAATACTGTGAGAGAGCAGAGATGTGTAACTGTATATATTATTTAGAGCAGGGAACATGGTGAAGCAAAACAAGGAAAACTAAAGCACAGGGCTATCAGTATGAAATCTTCTCGTTTACTTCCCATGTGTAATTTATTCATGTCATAGCATAAGGGTACATCTAGAGAAACAAGGAAAATGTGTTTTATCAGAGTTCAATCAGTGTTGTCAAAAAAGGAAAAGCAGTCGTTATCCTCCAGGCAACCCTTAATTGTGAACACAGCCCAACATTCTTATAAGGATGTTCATTGCAACTTCTCAAGAATAATTAGTGCAGATGATGTTCACAATTACCAATTTTTAAAAGGCCAGAGGAACTGAGGCATCAGTGTGAATCCCGGCTTCCTGCCGCCCAGCACCGGAACAGCAGCAGACCAACCCAGCCTGTTCACCTCCTTACGCTGCTGATGGGGAGTGGTGTCCTCAACATCCCCCCCCTGCTCTCACAGCGAGGGGGAGGGAAACAGGTCTGCCGTAAGGACGGTCTCTCTTTGTTGAATATTTTATGGGAGTGGAGGGATCCAGGCACTCTATTTCCTTCCTCTGCCTCCAGTGCAATGAAAAAGAACTTCAGGGCAGCAGAGAGTAATGCCCAAAGAATTTGATTCCTCAATTTTTTATGCCTTTTAAAAGTTTTTAAAACCCTGCTGCATAAGGATAATGGCATTTTCTACCAAAAGTGCATTGCTGCTGACAATGGCAATGCATTGAGTATTCAAACCCTGCTTTTATCCGATTCCCCTCTGTAATCTCCCAGATAAGAGCAAGCAAAGCGTTTTACTTGTAGACCTTTCATATCCCTCCTGGGAAATTAAAAGTTGCAAAAATCCACCGTGGGATACTGGGAAGCTTAAGGGAGAAATAATGAACGCTTGTTAGCAAGAAAGGGAGAAAAGTCTGAAAACCTGAGGACAGAACTGTAAGGAAAGTCAGCGATGACTGAATGGCTCTGGAGAGTAGGATATTAGCCAGCAACAGTGAATGGATGGTTATGTGTATGGCCTTAAGGGACTCCACCCAGAGGAGATAGCAGGGAAAGTTTCTGCAAGACAAGAGGGAGACACAAAGTTTCTTATCCCTTTCTTTCAGATTCATGAGGAAAAAGGAGCATCACACCCTAAGGATGGCTCCATGCTGAAGGATACCAGTAACCCATCTGGCCTGCAAAACTCTTGGGAGGAGGGTCAGACTTTTCAACTGAAATTCATTTCAAGTAAAGAATTTACTTTGAAGAGCCACACAAACTTGGCATCCCTTCATTTTTATTGTTGAAAGTTATTTGCAGAGGAAATAAGGAACAATGACAAAGAGGATATACTCAGTTTTTGAAGGAATTTGTTATTATTTATAGCTAAAGAATGAACACCAACATGTTTTACATTTCCCATTTGCAGATGTCATTTGATGCCTGGAGTCAAGTGCCCAGGTTGCCCACTGCAGCCTACCTGTGGTCCTGGGCTGCTGAGCAGTGCAATATTTCCTAAGAGTCCACTCACATGGACCGGAGCCCAAGGTGGTCCCAGCGCAGCAGAGGTGAGCTCCATCAGCCCACTCTACAGTGCCCAGCACTGTATGAGGCTGATGGAGTAGAAAAAAGCAGAGGGAATATGTATAAGGGAGGCTGAAATCTGGGAAAAAGGACATTGGGAGATGAGGGGCAAAATGAAAAGCTGAAGAATATCAGCTGAGAAACATCACCTCATGTGGTACCACATTCCTTACTTTTACCATTGCTGATTGTTCCTAGTGCTCTAAAATACACACAGATCCACATCAGGCATGGTCTCCAACCATGAGTGATTAGTGTTGAACAACATCCTTATGTACACAGTTCAGACAGGGTCCTGCATGCTAGGACAGGCCAAAAGGAGAAATCATTCCATGTGTGTCAGTCTATAATGAAATTAATCTGAAAATTCAGAGTGTGTTATTGAATAGCATGTAGCCTCTAGTGAAATATGAGTATACTTTTCTAAAACCTTATATGACAAGCTGAACACAGACAGCTATTGACCTTATTATAGCAATACAGGTATAATGAGTACTGAACACAGAGAGTAACAATTTCCTGGGTACAACATATAGATGAACAGGTCATTTTCCCCTGTACAACTTACCCTTGCTTCATAAGCAGGAATCATGATTGAATCAAAGTAAATCAGAGAAAGTCCAAATCAACAGTGTTCATGCTTCTGTTTTCAAATAGCTAATTTGGGGAAAATCACAAGCTGACTGGGCATGATTAAATACTTCCAGTTAATTTACAGCCAAGTAGGAAGAATATTATAGAAATTTAATTGGAGAGAAATGGATGAGTAGATCAAGACAATTCATACCAAGGAGTGCCAAAAGTGGTGGATGAGGTGTTAGTTGTTGAGAAATATTCCGTTACGAATGAAAATTTCAGAAGCATGTAAGTGTTTTATTTTTTACTAAAACAGAAAGTGAGGTAATTCATTTAACCATAGCTGACATCAATTTCAGGCAGAATTATGGCAAACTAGGCCAGCAGTTTATGACTAACAAGATTGGAGTGCAATGGAAAAACCAGCCTGATCCTACATTCCAGTGAGATTTCACTTCTGTTTGATAAAGTTACCAGCACAGTTAAAGTTACCAGTACAAAATTCTGCCAAAATCAAGAGAAGTTGTGGTACAGACCTGTGATGAAGGAAATGCAGCTGTAGCCCTCCAGCCCCACAGGCAACAGTATGGCTGTCAGAGAGGGGATGACACAGATGTGGTTTTACATGTCCTGTGGAAAAGGGTTGCAAATTCAGTTTGCAAACTAAGGTGCAGAATGGCAGCCTACCACTCTTTATGGTCTGGATGTGATGTTTCACATGGTTATAAAATTAAGAGTATCATGGAATGTGGAAATGGGCTTTGCTGCCAAAGTTCAGATTGACACAAGAAGCTATGGCAACAGCATAAGAAAGGAAAAAGGAGGAGGGAAATATGCTGAAAATTGCAAATTAACAGTTATTTATAGGGATGGTTTGGTTGATAAGAAATGAACTGTGTGGAAGATATACAGATTGTCAGATTCTACCAGGTTCATAAATCCTCCCCTTTTGACTAAAATCCTTAGCTAATAAGCAAAAGTCTTAAAGATGTATGCACACTTGGGAAATGAGCTTTTCAATGCCCATGCGGTCCAAACTCCAGAGGGAAACAGCCTCACATGGGACTGAGACAGGGAAGCGAGAGGACACCTGGGACCTTATGGTGCTCCCTGCAGATGGGAATCTGAGAAGTCCAAGCCAGAAGAGATCTGCAGCTGCCAGTGGAATCTGGCAGATAAGACTTGAAGTACTCCCACTTTGGAATGGCTGACCTGACTACAGGCTCTGAGGGAACTTAAAACTGTTGTGAGGCTGAGTTCATCTCTAGATTCAGACATGCTGGTCATAAGAGACTTTCTGCCTTTCTCAGTGAAGAATTTACTCTGATGTTGAAATTTACTGTTTAAAAAATAACTAATGCTATTTCACCTTTATAGACAATGATTACAGGAAATTATTTTCCCAGGCACTGGTTTGTGAAATATGTAAAATAGATAGATATTAAATATATATAGCCAGTGATTATGGGCCAAAAAAGTAACCTTCAGATTCCATTTCCAGTACAAATCTGCCACAATAATCAATAAAGGCCTGTTAAACACTAGTGAAGAGAGAGCAAATGGGGAACCAGCACGCCAGAAAGATACCACTTAGATTTCAATTAGCTGTCAAAACCATTCTCTTTTTAACCCATGGCCTCCAGCAATTCAGCATTGTTTGGCATTGTCATTTGTCTACTTTACTTACACACTCCCTCTTTGAATGCCTGCAGCAGTCTGATGGGAAACATTAGTGGAAAAAGATATTTCTGAAAAGACTTTCTTGTGTTTGGAAGAACCCAATTCAATAGAGCTAAGAAGACAAAGTGCTTCAGGAGGGCCACATAGATGTTTACATTTTTATTTGTAATCACAAAACCAGAAGGAGAACTAAAAAAAGGTTTGAAGTGTTGCCTTTTTTTCTTTCCCAAAGAGAATTTTAGTGGAGAGTAAGGAAAAACTGACTGAAACTGGTTAAAAACAGTGTATCTGACCAGTATTGTCTTCCTGCTACCTCGGGTTCCCTCTTCTGAGTATTTTTCTAGCTATTCCAGCTATTTAGCACATGCCCAGACTACAGAGCACAGAGTAGCAGTGAATGCCTCCAGCTTTGAACAAGCTTCCTCAGGCAGCCCAACAAGCAGACTGTGCAGCAATTCATGCTCCCACTCTGGAGAGATCAGGCTCAGCAGCAGTGGGTCACAATCCCAGCAGCAAGATGGTTGATCACAGACTGAAGCTGTCCACGGTGATGCCACAAGTCTGGCACTCCCCAGGACATGGAGACTGTCCCCACATGGCACCAACAAAGTAGGATGTGCTGAGTTATAGTCCTCCCAAAATTCAAGATCTTTTGAAGAATTCGACCAGCCTTACAAAATGCCTCTCTCCTCAGACAGATTATCTGTTATAGAGAGCAATTTTTCAAGAGGGAATATTCTGCATTCAGTGGGTCTCTGTGATATAACTAACCACAAACATGATGAGGAGATGAAGCCCCTGAGGATGGTGCAGCCACATACCATTGCTCATTAACTACCAACAGCAATGCAAACCAAAGCCTTACTATAGGTTTTTCTAATGTTGATAATTTGACATTTAACAACCAGGAAATGCACCCTCAGGAAAAGGATTGGCGAGTCAGGGTGGTCACCAGGGAGCAGGATACTAAAAAAGAAAACAAGTCATGATTCATAAATTGCTGTAGTGCCACTGAATGTAGCAGAACTCTACTGGTCCCTGTAAGCTCAGGCTCCGTCTGACAGGACCAGATCCTGTCAGGTCTCTACAACAAATAAGTGGGCCCCACTGCCCACATGCTAATTCCTCATGCTGTCCCACAGATTTTCCCAGTCTATCCACCCCTGCACAGTCCTTTCACAGTGTGGTTTTACAGCACAAATATTCACATGAAATACTGCTCACTGCTGAAAAAGGATCACATTGTCATTTTTACCCAGGACAGGTGCCAGGGAACTACTGCTCAGTCTAACTGGGGAAGTAAGATATGCTTCAAGGAAAGAAATCATGAGCAGTAAATTGAACACACTGAAAGTCCCCTTGAAAAGTCATCTGCAAGCCCTTGTGCTTATCCAATGCTGACTACACAATGAAAACTCATTTGATTACAAAAAAAAAGGCTGACAAATCCATGTGACTAAGAAAAACATGTCCTGAGGAGGCTGTCCCTGCTACAGTACAAGAAAGCACATTGTGAAACCACCATGATGTGGGTGGGAGAAGCAAATTCCAGAATTGCAGATGGTATGTGGCAGCATATTGATCACTCCCTGATAGGACTGTCCCAGCTCCACACAGGCAGTTTGCTTGAAGGAGACAGAAATCAGAGAAGCAAATATTCCTGCAACACAGGAACTATTCTAAACAGTCAATTCATCATCTGCATGAAATTGTCCACCATGGTTAGGGTTGTTTAGTTTCTTCAAAAACCTTTCATACTCCTGAGCTTTGGGCTTTGAAACTACAGAAACTGTGAAAAGGACTTTCCAAACCAGCTGTTAGACTGCAGCATATTTACTTTAGTTCATTATATAAAAGTACAGGTTCTGTTTTTATTATAATGTAGATTCCTTTGTTTTTCTAAAGCCCTATGCAAACTTTGAGCTATGTAGCACTGAACTTTGGAAGACTTGACCTGGTTCTTCATAACAAAAATTTGTGGTAGGAAACCTCTAAGATGAAAGGCCTTCATTTCAACCCATGTGCCATATTCAGCTGTAAAAACAGTCTTCACACTCCTCTTGAGAGCTATTGAGCAAGTTTAGCAGTAGAGGGCCTCAAAAGGAATTGCCTTCATGGTCCAGAGAGCCAACAACAATGAATTTTAGCTCACACTCTGGGAGAAATCTGAAGGGAATGCTGCTGAAAGGCCAACACACACTGGTAAGTGGAAATGGGAACAGATTCAAGTACAAACATAAAGATTTTGCTCCTCATGATTGAGGAGCATATGAACTTTTTGCCCACATTTCAGGCTTTGTTTGCCCCAAATCTTCCCAAGTTATACACCTACAACTCACAGCCTGAGTTCAAACACTAAAGAGATGGCAGCATCACTTAAGTCCAAGAAAGCAAATTACATCTGGAAATTATTGCCATGTTTTCTGGGAGACCTGTGGTGAATCCTGGACCTGCCTCCTATCCATCCAGACTGCCTAAATAAGCAGACTCAGGTCTGCAACATATCTTCAGTGTACTTGATGGTCTGGATCTCCAGAGACTGAGATAGATTTCAAGTTGTGCAGAGGTGGTGAACAGATCCATTCTTTGGTCACACATCCAGAAATTATCAAAAACATTTTCTGCTTCTCCTGCCATGTCTTGTCTTACTTGGCTGCCTGGTGGTCTTCAGAGTTCCCTGAGGTAAAATAACAGCATTTTCCTATCACGCTACACACACCTTTGTAGATAGTTGCAGCGAAATTTTCTTGTAAATGAACATTAGAAATAGGCTTTATTGGAGTGAAATACATGCCATGAACAGTGACAGAGAAATTCAAGATGAGGTAGTATCTCCATCTCAAACCAGATCTTGTCAATGCAGATGCAGATTCAGGTTCTATCAATCTATTCCCCAGGCTCTATCCAGATCAGGCAGAAATGCTATTCTACTTCTAGGAAACAGCTGGAAGCTATTCAGCTATTCAGCTTCAAGCAAACAGCTAGCCAATAAATAAACACACAAAACTCAGTGATTTACTTTTGTAATGGACAATTCTGCAAAACAACAATTCATCAACAATAGGGATGATGTTTCATATCAATACATCAGCTATATACAGGCACCCTGACACATTTTTATAAGGATAAAAGATAAAGCCTTGTGGTAGATTCTTTCTGTTAGGTAATTGGATGAACTGACAGAATTATCAGATGCCATTTAACTTGGATGCCTCAACATATCGACACAGGTTTTCAGGTTTCAGGCACCAGGTGGTGGCCAGATGGTTTCAGACCTATGGAAAATGCAACCTCTCCACACCTCAGAAAGAGTACTGAACTCTTTATGTTTTATACCAGGTGATACAGTTAGGGACAAAAGATCAGACAATCTTTCAGGCACACAAGCTTTTGAATGGAATGAAAGGAAACTCACTCTATTTTCCTGATGCTGTGCACCTGCAGACTGAGTCACATCCCAGTGCAGACGTACTTTTTTATGGCCCAAGGACCTGAAAAAGTTGCTTGATTGTCTTACATGACAGCTACTGATGCTCTATTGAGAAAAAGAACCACTCTCTTTCAATCTTCTTTCTTTGCTTTAGTCACTGGATTTTGCTTTCTCTATTGGAACAGCTCAGTGAAGAGTGGGAGGGCTGAAACATAAACACCACGCGGTAGGACATTTCCTCCAAGGGTGCTTTAAAAAAGTAGAAAGTGACAGTGATTTGAGCCAGATGATAAAATAGAAATACAAATGTGCTACATCGCTAGAACAGTGGGGAAATAAATGAAGGCAATCAAGGATTCTGCCTGCTCAAAATGTAGTCATGTCCAGGTAAAAATGCACTCATAGAGGGCAAGGCAAACCTTTTCTTCTATCACAAGTATAAAACCTTATTAGTATAGGACCTCACAGACAAGTATTAGCCCTTACTGGAATAATTTTAAGTACTTCTGATGATGTGTACTGAAAATTTCTGTGGTCCAATTTAATGGTTAGGCACTAGATAACTTACATTTTTTTATTCTAAATGAAGAAAAAAATCCTCTCAATTAATTCTAGTGCCCACTAAATTGTTCCAGTACTAGTTTAACACCTTCCCAACTAGGCTGAGCCATTCAGTATAGCTCACTGCAATACAGATCATCATATTATCCTGTGCACATTGTTTGTTACCTCAAAAGCTTTTCATTCAGCCAGTGAAAACCAGTTACAGATGGAACAACAGGTCCCAGGGCCTTATGGGCTTGGAGAGGGTAGAAAACTGGCAGAGAGTTGTGCCCTCCCCAGCACAGCAGCACTGTGACTGCTCTGGGCAGGGAGAAACCCTGCTCACAGGTGGAAATACACAGAAGTGAAAGCATCTCTGTGCCATCAAAGATCTGACTTATGGCTTTCACTGAAGATCTGTAAATTGGGCATTCTACCAATTCCCCCTTCATTTTTAAGAAATAAAAATGCTTTCTTGCAAAAAATCAATGACTCAGGGAAAGGTTTGTTTGCTCTCGAAGCGATTTGGGAAGGCAGAGGAAAATGTTGTTGGGGAGTTCTTGGCATGAATTTACAGTGTGGAGACAACAGCCTGCAATGGAGGTTGGGAAATGTTTAGAAAGTCTGACAAGAGATTGCGTTATATTGTTCTTTTCTCAAGTGATGTGTGGATGGCGTGCACCTCCAGCCAGGAGGGAAGCAGGTGAATGGCTGAGGAGCACACATTTAGAGACAGCCAAAAATTTTTACCGTATTAAATTTTGCTAAAATTTTGCCCAATAAGCTGTCATTGTTTTGACAGGAAGGAAGGAAGAAGGTGAGGTAGGGGAAAAAAAAGTAATGAGAGGAAGACAAAGCACATGAGAACAGATACATGTAACACTTCCCAAACAGTTCCGAAAAATATGCATAACCTAAGAGGAATTAAAGTACTTCAGAAAGTTTTGGGTTCATCTAGGATCACCTGTCAGTTTAACCAAAGCAGTCAGTCCATAGTGACCCCTAGTAAACCACCCCAGATTATTGCAGTATTACAAGAGGGCATTTTCAACATGATTGTTTGCCTTCCAGTTACAATCAGTGATGCCTTGCTTATGTAAGGTTACCCCTCTTACATCAGGTGTAAAGCAGATCAAGGTCTTAGAAAAACCAAAGTTCAGCTGGCTCTGTTTCTAAGCAGAAATCTTATATTTCAAGATCATTGCAGTTCAGGCTTCCAGGACTTCTCAGCTCAGAATGCAATGGGTTGACAGCGGCTGTAGAAAGGAGCCATGTTTTCATCTTCCCTGCCTGCCACTGGCTGCAGCAGTCCCAGACACACGACAGGAAGGGAACTGGAAGTGCTACATGGGGTTACAGAGCAAATTGTCTTTGCTTGATTCTTAACATCACTACAGGCCATTGCTTAGGGGCAAAGAGTGTTTAGCAATATCTAGGCATCTAAAATTTAAAGTCAAGAAGGAGTCAGATGTGTGCTCCTCAACACCCTGTGCCACGCAGCAGTTCTACATAAACCTTCCCCTCTCCTAGACTGAGAAGGAGCAGGCACTTCCCTGCCTAGTGCACTTGCAAGTACTCATCACATCCTGCTCAACCAGAGGGACCAGTGCCAGATTTCAATATTCACTACCTCCATCAGTTTATTTCACTACACTTACGTGATCTATGGAAAGCATTAGGGGACTGTTTCCACAAGCTACTCTGAAAAACAAGGTCAGGCAATGCTAATCTGCTGAGAAACTGGCAGCCCTATGAGCTCGTAGCACCAGAACTCATTTGCTTTCAAAAGCAGCTACGTCAGATGCAAACAAGGTCAGGTCAATAACCTCCAGTTTGGTGTCAGCCTACATCATGGTCAGACTAGAATGTCTTACTAAATGTGATAAAGTGCTTTGTCATATCTACCCTGGCATATAATTTCCATGTTAACCCCTTGCTGAGTTCTGTATTCTCAATCCCTTAGCTATTGTCATGATGTGTTATTAAATATGGAAAGAGTCAGAATTAACATAGTTGGGGAGATGGGAATGTTTCCATGGTAGAGTTACCAGTTCCTGGTATTTGTTTACTGTACACTAATTGTGTCACTCTATGTGATGCACTGGCTGGTGTCCTTCAATGCACAGTAAACCTAGAGTAGCATTAGGTATTGCTGGTTTTGTGGCCAGCAAAAGCTGTGCAAAAGTTAGGGTGAAAATTGAGCTACTCTTAAAAAAGATAAGTTGTCTACAGCTGAGTTGACACCTTCTTGTGCATTCTTACTGGCAGCAGTCAACCACCTATTTAATTAGGTTACAACACCAGCAGAGGTGGAGCTTATGCTCACACAGGCAAGGGTTTGACATTTTTACCTCACCAAGTACTCACACCAGAGACCTGGTTGCAATTATACTCTCATACTTGAGTGCAAAGGAACAGTATCTCTTACCCAATCCAAACTTTCAGTCCTAAGCTACAGGGCTTGCATTTTGCATTCTCAGCTCTGAAAACATAGGGTCAACAAAAGCCAGGAACAAGTTTGTGAAATAATTTTGATTGATGACTGTAAGTTTGTTCACAGTCCATTGCCTCACTGAGGAGCTGGAGGCCTTTCTGCAGTGATGAGTCAGTGTCTGTAGCTGGAACTAAATGCCTAACAGGAGGTTAATACAAAATCTAACACAAAGGGACCACCAAGGACTAAAAATCATGATAGCACCTTCAACAACAAAAAGTGGCTGCAGGAAAGGGGCACAAATATCCTTGAGAGTGCTTTTGTCACATATCTCATGAAAGCATTTCTCCAGACTGGCACTGTATGGCTTTCTGAGGGACCTGCTGGCAATTAGGACTCCCAGACCTTTATTTGGGGTTCTGATTATAGGGCTCAGCTACAGTACTCTCTAAAGTGCTCTGTGAGTGGCAGCACACAGAGAGTGTCAGTTGCCTTGAACTCCTCCCATGCAAACTGGCACATGGACGTGGTGGTACTCTCTGAGAAGCATCTGAAAGCAAAAAGTGATGTAAGCCTGCATCATAATGAGATATTGGATGGTTAGAGGTACATCAGGTTCTGCTAGTGGGTTACTAAACCCTTAAGGAACAAATAGTACATTTATCCTCTACTTCCTGAAAAGATCAGGAAAGCAAAATGATCCAACTTATTTCCTTTGCTCCCTTACAGATCTTGCTTTCTAATAACCCACATTTTTTTGGCACAGTTGTCTTGGCAAAATACAGTGGTTTTGAATACTTAGTACAAATGCACAGTCACAACATTTTTCATCATATACACATTTGAATACAGACCTCTCTATTTTTCTCTTAAGAATGGATGGTAGGTGTTATCATTGTTTCTGGTTTAAAATTTTAAAGAAAAGTCAGGCGCAACATATGCCTAGAGGGACTCTCCCTCTGAATTAACACACAGCTTTGAATGAAGCACTAACTGTTATCACATGTTTCACTTGTATATGCCTGCTCAGTTCTTCAATGCTCATCATGGAATACCCATTGCCTTAATTTCATTCAGCCCAACTGGGCAAAAAGTTTAGCAGGTAGAAAACTGCCTGCTTTACAGTGAAAGCTGAGAAATACATGTTGGTTGGATGTTTTCAAGTATCCAGCTTGAGAATGTTTTCATCTGCCCAGGTTTAGAGCTGAGATAATCATATTTTCTTTGCTCTACACTAGAACAGTTCTCCCAGTTGAAATACGATAGCTAGAACACTCATCTGCTGAAAAACTTTCCATCTGGAATGATGAATCATCAGCTCTTGTCTGCCAGTACCCACCCATAAAAAACGTATATGTCAACCATACTTTGGATTTACCAAAAGAGAATTTACCACTTTTTTTTCTAAGGAATCCACTAAATTAAAAGCCCATTCATTAAAGTACAGCTTTAATTCATTTCAGGCTCTTTCATGCCCCGTCATGTTATGGATATTCCTATTTCACCATCCAAGAAAGCGAAACAGAACAATCCATCCTTTGATTTGCCAAAACATTCACATGAGTTGATGACAAATATCCATCATTGAAGAAACAGAGCTTTCACATGATGCCTAAAAAAGAAATGTTCAAATGGAGTAACTTCAGTAAACAATTTAAGTTATTTTGAGCAAATATTTGTGCACATCAGGAAACAAAACACCCATTTTGTTTTTCAGCTACTCGTTATAAACAACAAAAAATGAAGAAGTTATGCGAATCTAAAAACACCACCAACTCCCTTCTTTCCCCTGATGTTTGTAAATTGTCTGCAACAATGTCCCACATACACTGAGCAAAACTGCTGATGGCTGTCGAAAACAAGACAAATGACTCTACAGAGAAAAGCTTAGAATGAAGAGGAGGTGATTGACCCTTCCATCATGCACTGTCTGAAAGGGGGCTGCTGCTGCTTTGTGAAGAGGCAGAACAAAAGAGCAGGTTTTCCTGATTCCTGGGCCAAAGAGCTTGCAGCACAGTTTATATCTCTACCCTTCACTCAGAATAAAAGGCCAGAGCATGCTGACCTTGTCACTCCTGGCTGCTCCTCAAGCCATGCAGCAAATTCACATAACTCCAGTTATGTGGCTCAGAAAAACAATGTAATTGTTACAGGATACTGGTAAAAAAATGAGGGGATTTTAGAGTATTTGAAGAGTCTCCTCTCCTCATATATCTTTTTTCCCCTTTCTTAATTTTCTGACTGAATGTTCTCTGGTGGTAACAGCTTTTGGTCTTGACTTTTTAAACAGTGAACAGGATGTTTTAAGCTCTCCTAAGTGCACTAAGATCCCTTAAGGGGTTCAGTCCTGAGGACATTGACTCTCTATAAACAGCAGGCCAGTGATCCATCTGTTAAGAGGGAATTGTATTACAAAACCACACACAACAAAACTGTGGTTTTGTATACATTCCATGTCTGAGCTGCCACCATTTTCTTTAAAAATCCTTTTTTTTTTTTCCTTTAATTTGATCTACAGTTTGCTCCTTTACATTCAAAGGCTGTTGGCAGAAAAGGAAACTGGAGAGGAGTTACAGTAAACAAATACAAGAACAGCAGAAGTGTCTTGGTACACTTTTTGCTCCTTATCTTCAAGAAATTCTACCCTTAGAAGGCCAGCAAGAGGGTATATACTGATCATACTGGACCTCACTACTTAGGCAAAACAACTAACCTTAAATTAATTTTTACTTTGACTCATAATAATTAATATGGGAACTTTGAAATAGACTCCTCTTGCTTTGACTCACTCTTTAAATTGGCTGAGAGCTCAGGGCAAGGGCCTTCTCCCCAACAAAGGCATAGTCAGATCAGCCAGCCCACGGGCAGCAGAACTACCTCCTGTAATTATTCCATTAAAGGACATGCCCACAATGCTCCCCACCACAATTGTGTCTGTTGAACTGCTTGCAGAAGATGATGCAGGGGATGCCTGTCTGACACCCTCTGGCAAACATCTGTCTGACAACCTGACACTTCACTCACCAATATAATGAAAGTTATGCTATGGGAAAGCAGCCCCACAGTATAGAAAAAGAGACTTTGTGGTATAAGTGGGAGGGAAAGAGCTCTCTAGCAAGCAAGCTCAAGCCCACTAGAAAAGGTGGCCTTGGTTTTTCAGCTCAGCTCACCAGGGATTAAAAGGGAAATTACTTCAGCCACTTAGATCATCAAGATTGTATCTAACAGCCTCAGGTGGGAACCATCAGGCCATAGGGAGTCTAGACCAGTTGAAGGATGTCGGAAGTATGTATGAGTTACACAGATGGAATAAAGGACTTGAGTTAGATAGACAGAAAGAAGGATTTAGTGCAACACCATTACTCTTTATCAGAGCAGTTTCCCTGCTCTGCCTCCACTCTTTTCTCACCAAGAAGTCAAGGCAAAGCAAGGGTCACAGTGCTCCATAAACCCAGACAGCTGCTGCCAGTAAGGAGGTAAGAAAAATGCAGTTATGTAATTTTATGAACATTTTGCTTACACAGGAAATTTAATCAGCAAAGACATCATGTACTTTAGGACTTCCTAAAGAGCAGTGTTATCTATAAAAGGAATGAATGCTACTACATTAATTCCCCTTCCAAAGGCAGAAGTACATTTCATCCCCTTTGCCTTCTCAACATGCCTATAAACCCCAAAGTATTTACAGGTAATGCATTCCAGAGCTACTGAGCAATGAATATTTGATTTGGGCAGCTGTTAACCTCTTAAGCTCTTCTGAGTACCATATGTATCATGATTCAAGGGGTGAGTTTTAAAAACTCCAGGTTCTTTCGTACTAGTGGCTTCCCAATCATCCATTGTTCTATAGATGTGGTAACACAGCCCCTGCCTTGTGTTCTGGCTCTTGGAAATACCCTAAAATCTCTCCTCTTTCAGAGCTACACAACTGAAAATCACATTATAGGTCTCAAATAGTAGAGTCTTGTGCTCTAAACTGCAGTATCCCTGAACATTTCCCAAGCCCTAAACTCCTTTTGGTGAAAAGGAAAGAGGAGGCAAAGCTGTGTCCATATGGTCCTTGGAAAGATATAGATCTAGTCATGATTAAGTTCATGCTTCCTTGTCAATATCTTATGGACCCAGAGGAGACACCAAGAGGGGAAAAAAGAAAAACCAGAAAGGCTGCAATAAGCTGACTTACCCTGTGTTATATTCTTCTCTTGAGGGTTTTACACAGCTAGCTTGCTGGAGAGTTCCTTAGGCAGCTCCATGTCTCTGCCATGCAGGAACTAAAGAGTTTCTCAGCATGTCTTATAGGGCTCTGCAAGTCCCAGGGGCTTTACTACAAAAATTAAGATACTATGCAAAAGACTGCTAATATTGTCTTTGTAATATTCCTTAAAACAACACTTCTCATTTCTGGTTTATCAGGGAGAGAAGAAACTAGAAAGAAATAATCTACATATTAAATCCTTTGAATCTCCCTCTTTTTAACAGTTAGACTACACTAACAGTACCTGTAATGTTTGAACAGGAACCTCTCCTACCTACATATCCATATTATATATATAGTATCTATATGTAGGAGCATGCAAGTCAAGCTCATGTCATGCTCATAAATTCTTTTCAATTTTGTCAGAAAAAACACATCCTCTCCTTTCATTCCTGATCCTGAGGACCCCCACTTTAGCTTTACACCTCTGCTGCCCTAATTTCCAGGGCATTTGTTTCAGGGTTAGTCCTGTCTATGTATTGTCTGATTTCTCCCCACCTGCCTCACCATATTGTGAAGGATGTTTATACACAGACAGGTGAGACTTGTTTAGCTTCTCACATTATTGACTGACAGGATTTGTAACAATGACTACAGCTACTGCCGTGACTGGTACCCCAGCTGGGATTTATTTCTATGGGCTCCAGAGCTGGTCAGGAGAGAAAATATCACGTCAGCTAGAAAGCAGGCTCTGCAAGGGGACTGTAATATTCTTCCACCTGTGTGATCCAGAGAGGACAAATAAGAGATCCTCTAATCCCAGTATGTGACAACAGAAATGAGGAATACAATGCTGTCACAGGAGATGAGTTCAGCCAGTGACCAAACAGAGAAGCAGATCAGTTTGTGGGCAAAACTTATTCTGTCTTCATGCAGAGTCTGTGTAAATAAAAACAAACAAAAAGCAGCAGGAAAGACAATTAATCTATTTAGGCAAAATTGTTCATCTGCATTTGATGGAATTAGCAAGTCTTTAATAACCCTGGCACTCATCAGGCCATATATCCAGTAAATGGCAAGGTTGAATGTAGCCTTTTCTAGATGTTCTCAGTCCTTTTATCCACTTGAGCAGTGAGCTATTACCCATTCATATGCTATAATGTCAATAACTCAGTGTGGATATTATTATGCTTGCTGGGGAATTTCCCAACAAAATAGATTTTTATTGGAGAATATTGACTGGTCAAAACGAAGAAATTTTAGGTAAATTTTGGCGAAAGACAAGAGTTTGTCCAGAATTTGTCCTTCTACTTTTCTGTTGGGGCATCTAATACTATCAAAGGTTCCAGCATCTCAGTTTCTTGAGCATTTCACCATAACCAGCACTAGCTCCCCACCAAGTCTCAAGCTTTCAGGCTCCTTGACTTGATTTTGGATTGTAAGGAAGAGCCTCAGCTACCAGATCTCTATCAATTTTTCTCCCTTTGTTTGTTTCCCTTGCATATTCCTATAAAAAGCTATGCCAGATGACCAGCTTCACTTATTTCACATTGCATTTCTCTCTTTCAGGTCTGCGCTTTAGTTTTACAAACAACCTATGCTGCCAAAACAACAGAGACACTACAATATGTATAATTCAAGGAGCTTTCTGCTTGAGAGCAAGTTAACTCCCAAGATATTGAAGGACAAATTGAGAACACTTCTCATTTTGCCTTATGTGAGTGTAATCTTTGTCGCAAATATCTGAAGAGACAATTTCTTTTTCTCAAGATGAACATTAAAAGCTGACAGGCAATATGCTGGCCAAAATATAACCACACAGCCTTGTTAAGCCCTCTTAAGGCAAATGAGCCCTGCTTGTTAGGCATGCTGTTGAAAGAACCAGAATGAGATTGAGAAGTGTTTGAAGACATCCCCTCAGGGCTAAAAAGAGCAAGTTGAATTGAATTTGACTTGTACCATGAAAAGTACACTACCTAGAGCCCTAGCAGCAGAGAGCCACGCCATGATTGGCCACCACAGGAGAAACAGAACAAATGTAGAGCACATTAATTATGTCTGCATAATTGATCATTAATCTGAAAAGAGAGAAGTGATGTTCATCACTCATCTACTTCAACATATGACATTAGAATAAATCAACACTTTCATGAGCTTGAAAACATTGGGGAAGAAAACATTGTGTTCTCAAACAGAGAAAGCCTACAGATTCTAATCCAATCCATCCTTGTGAGTGACAGAGGACAAACACAGGTGTTTGGTGCCCTGAGAATTAGAATAAACCAAGGGCACAAGGGGAAAAACAAGGAGGGCTTCAGCATTTTTAATTGTTTTTAGATTACAACAGGCGAAAAAAAGAAGTCTGAGTTTTGATCTTAAGAGAAAATTTACAACTTCACCCACCTAAGCACTTTGCACTATTATTATTATTTTTATTAGTTTAATTCCTGTTCTCAAGTGTTGATATAAAACTGGAAGAGAAGAATAGGAAATTAAAGTTATCACCCTGGAGTCAAGGGGTCAACTACTATCACACTTTACTACACATACAACTATGCCACAGTAAAAATCAATTGCTGGTTAATGGCATCACTGTATAAAACAGAATGACTACAAACCTCTTGGTAAATCTGAGGATTGTAGTTCTCCTCACATAAGTTGTCAGGATATGAAGCTAAAAGGCACAAGCCAAAGCTCTTAAGCAGGCTCCTACTAATAATTTGTCAGGTTGCATCAAATAAACACTCAACACTTCAAATTAATTCCCCATATTCTAAGGGAATATCAGTGTAGAAAAACTCTATTGAAATTTTTTTCCAAATACTGGCCAATTCAGACCTCTCTTTGTGTGTGTGTGTGTGTCCTCAAAAAGAAGGAAATTAAAGTATTAAGATCCCAGCTTTTGAACATAAGTGTGCTAGACAGAAATGCTTCTTTTCAAAAAATAAAAGTTATTTTGATATTTCTGTTAGGAAGCAGTAGATACTCTTCAAGACAGCATCAATAATTCAGTTCTTAAACAGGAGGAGACCTTTTATTGTTCTGCTGCCAGTTTACTGGTCCTAAATTCTTCCACAGCCCCCTTCACACATCTCTGAGCACTACAAAATCTTTTAATCTATTTATCCTTATGGCACCCCTAAGAGACAGCAAAGCACTGTTATCCCCATCTGCCAGGTGAGCTGATGAAAGGAAGCCAGTCCCTTGTCCACTTGCCATGAGCAGACCAAAGTCCAGGGACAGAGAAATATCCTTCCAGCAAAGCACTGTGAGAGTTTACTCATGGCTAAGATACCCCACCAGCTGAGGAAGACTTTGAGTCTTTTCTCCCAGTTACGCAAAAACTGAATTCTTCTCTTTGTCATCTTGCATATTTTTAATGTAGTCTAGCAGCTACTCATGCATATTGTTTGGTACAACATTTGAGCTGTGACCACTTCAGGAAAAAGTGTGAACAGATAGGAATTCTGTAAAGTACGTATCCACTTCTGATGAGGCCCTCTATGCTGGTGCCAAAAACCTTCCAGTGTGTTTTGCTCCCTGTTGCCTCCACACAGGAGGCTGCTTCTCTTGGCACGCAGCAGAGGAAACATGCAGTTTCAACTCAGTGCTTGGAGTGGCCCTGAAGGAGCTGGCTCTTGCAGCATTGAGGAGAAAACCTGAGTACAGCACTTCTTTGTAGTCTGCCAACAGTAATAGGAAAAAGGTGGTTGAAAATGAAGCCGAGAGATAAATTTAGACATTCCTGAATTTGCTTGTAGATTCTGGTGTTCCAACCCTTGGACTATCCTCACTGCTGGGCCATATACATTTCTGAAAGGAGATGAGAAGCATTCCTGCCCTGACCAACCAGGACTGTTTTTATCCAGGAATATATTAAAAATCTCTTTTCTCTACCATCTGTCAACAAGATGAGCACACATGGGGTGGGAATGTTAATCCATGACCTTATCTTCCTTCACCTCTTCCAACTGACACCTAGAGTATAACCCTAGGTGAGTCTGATTTATGCAGAAAGAATAAAATCATTAAGCATGGTTAGCTTGGCCAAAAAATTTCTAAAATGGAGGTAGCTGTAAGCATTTGGAAGGCATAAAAATTAAGTAAGGAAATTAACTGGCAAGGTTAATGCAAAGGAGTGGAAATTGTTCTATATGGTGATGGTTAAGTATTGTCAATTTTTATACTAGACTAATACAGAGACTAAAAATTGCAAAAAGCCCTTACAGCTCCCAATAAGACATATTGCTAGAGTAAAATAATGTTGAGTTGTCTGAGTTTCAGTGTCAGGCTCACAAAGGGCATAAATAAAGGACAAGTGTATGGCAGAAATGAAGAGATTCCACTTCTGGACCAATATACACAGGGTCTAATATATTAAAGGCCCACATTTCTGCCTGCATCTTCTCCACCCAAAGGCAAAATGGGCTGCAGTCATGCCCATTAGCTACTTTGCCACATTTCACAGCTCAGTCAGCATAAACCCCAAAGGTTTTTGCATTTACATGGAAGCAAACACTTCTTGAGAAAACAGCAAACGCTTCTGTCTATCTGACCACAATGTTACAGGTTTTCTTTCCCCTTCTGCATTCTGTTCTCTAATTTCTGTTGTATTTCACAGACTAACAGGCTGTCAAGGTTGGATGGGAACTCTGGAGGTGATCTAGTCCAAACCCCCTGTTCAAACAGGATCATCTAGACTTGGTTGCCTAAGTCTATGCCCAGATGACTTTTGAATAAATATATTTATATTGTCTAAGGTCTTTAATCAGCAGTAAAGTATAAAACAAATTAGAGCGAGCATATATTCTAGGAAGTAAATGCTTTATGCTTCTAGGCATAGCAATCATTTAAGTTACAGATGTCCATAGAGAGCCCACATATGGCAACTGACTATCCACCTACAGCAAACTTGAATATTGATGGTTACTGACTGCCATCTAAATTAAATTCCCTTCAGGTTTAGTCTAAAAAAGTACAGTTGATGAATAGAAGATCTGCCCCTCTGAAAGTCATTTGAGATTTTAGGTAATATTGAGGGATTGGACCTGAATCTCTGTCCCAAGATGTTACAGTGTAAACAAAGCTAATGAACATGAAAAAGGAGAGCCAGAGATGTCTCTCCCATCTTTCAAGAGAACAATGGCACATAGAGGAAATGAGCTTCAAATAACTTGCACCTAGTTCAGTGCCTTGTACATTGCCCCAGGTGCCTGGATCACCCAGTTTGAACTGAGAGCCTTTCCCAAACCATCTTTCTTTCAAAGCTCTTGAAAATTATACTGCTTACCTATGAAATATGGCTATAAATAAACGTTCAAGTCTCAGACACATCATTTTTATGAATAGTTCTGTGAGCACATACTGATGGAGCTTTTACAAAGATTGATCTGGAAAAGCATTTGGACAAGCTTTACTACTGCATCTGAAAGCTTTTTCATTGAACACAGCACACCACAGCACAACAGGCCCCAGGTTTCAGTCAGGTTTCTACATAACACACACTACTTTCTTTATAAAAGCTTGGCTGATAAAAAAAGTGTGCCTCCTGAGCCAGAGAAGCACATTAGCAGGAAACTTTCCATGTGTTCATAGGCAATGGCTATAAAGAGCAGAATGATGGAACAGAGTCAAACAGGCATAGCTCACAATCCATGAACTGATTATGTAAATGTCCTCTGATTTTTTATTCCAGCCATTCTAAGCATAGTCTAAACACAAAGCAAATGGAGTTTGTCACATGTGAATGAGACTCTACTGGACATCTAGACACTTTCTTCTTGGAGGTGTTTTTCTCCAGTGCATTTCACTTTCTCAAACCAGTCTAAGTAAGTTAAACATGCAATTGCCACTGAAATGAGGAGCCAGATAGTGTTGGTATCCTTTAGAAACCCCATTCTTCTTCAAATATTTCATAAAGGAAAAAACAAGTGCATTGTGAAGCTTGGAAGGTAGCTATTGTAATTCTTGATGCTGAAAGTGATAATTTCAAACTACTGATCCATTCTCCTATAGGAGGTTACAGTGGTTTTAGTGACCAGCTCTTTCATACTCCCAGAGAGCTAGCTTTAAATGGATAATCATACTTCATAGATAAAGTTAATAAAATGTTGGAAATTGTGAGGTACAGCTACAGTACTGTGGATGCCCAGCTTACATTTCTGCAACTTATGTACAAACCCTCCTTCCCTTCTCTCTAACCAAGCATATATTCTTTTTCAGCATATGCAGACACTCCACAGGATGTACCTGTCCCACCTAAAGCCCCAGTCCTTCAGTATTCCTGTCACTCCCACATAACAGATGTCAAGATCAGAGGTTCATGATCCATGGTCTGCATGCAAAAAGTGGTATTGAAAACTCTTCCATGGTGAATACGGGGCAGGTGGCAGCAACAGTTCTTGAAACAGCTGCACAGATGTTTCCACAGGACTTGCTGGATAATGTTTCTCACAGAACAACTGGGAGTTGAAACAATTAACAGTCAACACAGCCATGCCTTTAATGACAATGCAAATGTCAATTTGGCAGAATGAGGTAGGGATCACTGGATTGGGATGGAAGGAGGGCTACATTATATTCACCCCTGAGGTGAAAGAAGAGCAATTAAGAAAGAAGAAGAATGGGATTGGATTCCTCATTTTGGCAGACAGAAAAGAAGGGAAGGAAGAGGCCAGAGAGTGAGCTGCTGCTCAAGGGTGTGTAAAAGGAAACAAGGAGCTTAAAATTGGGACAGGAAGGTGGGTGGGAGTGAAGTCCTGTTTTGGAAAGCAAACAAGGACAAGCAGCTTGCCCCAAAAGCTAGCAACTGCTGCTGCTTTGAGTAATGTTTCCCAAACAGAGTAAAAAGTGAATTTCAGAACAAGAGGTTTATGGCAGAGGACTCCCTGCCCATTCTCCCATCCCTTTTCTCTTATAGGAAGAGGAATCAAGAGGAGGGTTCAGCTCTGGAAACATGGCTCCACTCCCAGTCCAACAAGTGTCAGAACCAACACTCCAAAGTGCACCCACAGGACTACAGTGAGCCAGAGCAGCTCTGAGGAATATCTATCTATCCCATATTCCCTCTCTGGTATGTTGCCTACTGACATGATTTTCCATTGAGCCTGGACTACTGTGAGAGTACTGTGGAGCAGCTTCCAGGTCTATGAAAGCAGAGCTACCATTTCCAGTAAAAAAAACAACAACAACAAAAAAGCCAAACTCACAACATGTGTACACTGGAAATAATGCCAGGGAATGGCAATCATCAATTTTTTTTCATTGACCACTAATGCACACTACAAAAATTTGATATCACTGAAGAAAAGCTCTTCCACAAATACTTAAATGTAATTAGGCCTAGTTAAGCAGGCAGTTCTTAGCCCTGAGTTCAACAGAAATCAGTGATTAAAGGTAAACCCATCCATAAGCATCTGCAGGATTAGAGACTGTGTCCCCACAGTCATCTTTTTCCAGTACAGTTCACAGCACTGCCAGAGAATCATATTTAAGACTGTATTTTAGTACATCCAATCTATTTAGCTGGTAAGTTGTGCATCTCAGAAGAGATAATTTCCACAAAATATCATTAAAGATTTGCTTTTCTGACTCACAGTTGTCCTGATAATCTGCTTCCTTTTTTTGTCAAGATGTGATTCATTAAATTGATTTAAATGTACTTTGATTTTTTTTTTTGTTTACATCAATCATGTTTGCTGAATTCCGTGTTTGTATTATTTGTGATATGCATAATGTTTAGAAACACATGAGCAATGCACTCACTAAGGATAGAAATTACCAGCTCCAAAGGCAAGAAAATGATGTTCATTCCATTATCTAGATTCACCAACAGAAATCTCATAGATGAACTATATTCTAATACACAGCCAGATAAGCAATCTTCTTATATTGTAACGATTTCTTCTCATCTAAATCTCCATTACTTCTGCCATTTCATTTTTATGTAATTTCCTTCTTACAGATGCTTTTCTGTTAAATTTGCCCAAGCAGACAATAGATATTAGGTTTTCTTGATATCTATTTCAAAGCCTTTTTCGTGGAATGAAAATAAGGGTAGAGAAGCTACAGGAAGGTTTTGTGTTCTCATGCACTCCCAAATTATACATATTCTGTACTGCAAATTCCTTCTAGATGAAAACCCTCTTCTCAGAAACAGTCCCATTTCCAAAGGTAAGGATTAGGAAGCTAATTTTCAGGCTTTAAAACTTCTGATATAATATTATTGCTCATAATACTGGGGAAAAAGAAAATCCAGAAAGTCTGTACAGCTTATGAGCTGAACTATATTCCGCAGATCTGATGCAACAATCGCATTCCTTTCTGGCCACCAGTACAAATTTCTTCTAACAATCCTATGAACCTCACCACATTTGTCTTTTCAAGGTATAGGTTCTGGAATCTGTCTCTAAAAGATGGAGGAGTTAAACCAAACCTCAGTTAAGTGCAACTTGCCTTTGACAACTACATATCAACTAGACTAAACTGATAATTTTTTGCTGTGAACTTACTGAGATGTTAAACAGGACTGGGCCCAATACTGAGCCTTGGGGAACCCACAGTAGTGATTGGCCACCAGCTGGATGCAGCCCCATTCATCATCACTCTCTGGGCTTGGCCATCCAGACAATTCTTAACCCAGCAAACAGTGCACCTGTCCAAGCCACGGGCTGCCAGCTTCTCCAGGAGAGTGCTGTGGGTGACAGACAACACCCACAGCCTTTCCTTCATCCACCAGGTGGGTCACCTGGGTTGATCAAGGAGGACCTGCTTTCCCAAACTCGCGCTGGCTGGGTCTGATCCCCTGGCTATCCTATACCCACTACATGAGAGGATTCAATCTGTTCCACAATGTTCCCCAGCACCAAGGTCAGGCTGACAGACCTGTAGTTCCCTGGATCCTCCTTCCAGACCTTCTTGTGTCACACTGGCCAGGTTCCAGTCATCTGGGACCTCCCTGGTTAGCCAGAACTGATGATAAATGATAGACAGTGACTTAGCAAGCTCTTCTGCCACTTCCCTCAATACCCTCAGGTGGATCCCATCCAGCCCCATAGATTTTCGAGTGTCTAAGGGGCCCAGCAGGTCACTGCCTACCTCTTGCTGGATCATAGGGGGTCCATTCTGCTTTCCACCTCTGTCTACCCGCTTGGGGCCAGTTGGCCTGAGAAGAACTGGTCCTTCTGTTAAAGACTGATGCAAAGAAGGCATTAAGTACTTCAACCTTTTCCTCGTCCATGGTACCAACGTCCCACCCGCTGCATCCAATAAAGGATGAAAATTTTTCTTAGCCCTCCTTTCGTTGTTAATGTATTTATAAAAACATTTTTATTGTCTTCCATAGAGTGGCCAGATTGTGTCCTAGCTGAGCTTTTGCTTTTCTCATTTTCTCTGTCTGTGATCCAACAACACCTTTGTACTCTTCCTGAGTTACCTGCCCTTTCTTCTAAAGGTTAAAAACTCTTTTTTTTCCCTTAGTTCCTGTGAAAACTCTCTGTTCAACCAGGCCAAACTTCCCTGATGTCTTCTCTTTCAGCACATAGGGACAGGCTGCCTCTGCATCTCTAAGATTTCCTTCTAAAAATATGCCTGGCCTTCCTGGACCCCTTCGTTATTAAGAACTGTTTGCCCAAGGGACTGTCTGAACCAGTGTCCTGACTAGGCCAAAGTCCACCTTCCATAAGTCCAAGGCAGAGGTTTTTTTGACCACTTCCTTAATCGACCAAGAACTAAGAGCTCTTATTGCATTGTGGTCACACTGCCCAAAGCAGCCTCTGACCACCACATTTCCCACCAGCCCTTCTCTGTTCATAAAGAGTAGGTCTAGCAGGACACTGCCCCTGTAGGCTCCCTCACCAGCTTTGTCAGGAAATTATCTTCCAAATGCTCCAGGAACCTCCTAGACTTCCTCCTTGCCACTGTGTTGGGCTTCCAGCAGGTATCTGGCAGGTTAAAGTCTTGCACAAGAACAAGGTCTGGTGATCACAAAACATCAGCCAGCTGCCTACAGGGTACTCCATCTGCCTCTTCACCCTGGTTAGGTGGTCTGTAACAGACTCCCACCAGGATATCTGGCATTGCAGCCTTCACCCTGATTCTCACTCCTAGGCACTCAACCTTATCATCATTATTCTCAAGCTCTGTGTACTCAAAACACTCCCTGAGGTACAGAGAGACTCCACTGCCTCTCCTTCCTCACCTGTCCTCTCTGAAGAGCTTGTAGGACCCACTACAGCACTCCAGTCATGACAGTCGCCTCAGCAGGTTCCCCTGATGACAACTACACAGCTTTCCTGCTGCACGATGGTCTCCAGTTCCTCCTGTTTGTTACCCGCACTTCGTGCACTGGTGTAGATGCAATTGCTACTTCTCCCCTCTCCTCCAAAATCAGCTTCCACGTCTCAGGTTCTGCACCTGAAGGGAATTGTAAGCATTTGAAATAATGGTCCTTAAATCAATGAATAATTCTAACCACCGCATGTTGCTGAGAAACAAAGGTATGTATGACTCAGATAAGTTCATGTATGTGTTTTGAGACCCTGCAGAGAAGGAGGTTTGAGTTAACAGGTTAGAAAAACAGTATAAAGAACATCCTGAGGGTGAATGATCTAACAATTGTGTCATGACATGTATTTTAGTAAGAAAAAAAGATTAACTGCCATGGTGAGCTAAGTGATCATTTAGACATTTACAGACAAAAGAACCACTGCCCTGCTGAGTTTTTAATGACTTGAGAACAAAAGCATCTCCGTTTAGACACCAGAAGCATTTGACCCCCACCACCCACTGTTGCTGTGTTCACTAGGTTGTGCCCATACTGCCCTTCTGGTTCAGTGTTGAAGTGAAACCTCGACTGCTCCAATTCACCATCTGTCAGTTGGATTTGCAGAATGGTTTTAGCATATTCCAACTAGATTATCTGAGCAAGAAACTCATCCAAAAGCTCTTTTCCATCCACCCATGCACTGTATTTACCCTGTAATGGAGACAATAAGTCTGTAATGGAGACAATAAGTGGCTAAATCGATGACTTGTCCTTCAGACAGCCTTAAACTACTGAATGATCAAGACTGCTGCGAGAATTAAAAGATACTGTATCAAAACTTGCAGGGACTAGAGACCAGGTTTGAGTTACCCATCCCAGTTTGCACAGGCAGACGCTCAGAGATGTAGGTTGCATTTTGGCCTTGGGAATATTTCTCAGTGTTCCTATTACAAAACTCTAATGGATGTCTCCATTTCATCTGTCTAGCATTACTATAATTTTATGGCTAAACATGTCTGGGTTTTCTCCTTCAGCCATCAGTCTAGAATTACTCTCACAACATGCAAACCTGGGTCATTTCTTGTTTCATCTTGTCCTTTTTAGCTGCAGCACTAAATCATGACACCTTCAGACCATGTAACTGGTTATGCACATGGATGGCAAGTAGCCTCACAAACCACATGATGCAAGATCCAAGAAGGGTTGCCTAATGCCAAGGTGCTGCTGCACCACGGTACCAGGACAGCCCTCCTTGCTGCTGCTGCTGCTGCTTCTCTGTGTGTCTCTATCCTGAGTGAGTTCTCCCTACACCCCAATGAGCTGAATATGACTATACTTTGCAACTGAGCAAAGCCTGAATTCCTTGTGCCCATAGCTCTCCTTCCTCTCTTGGGCTCAACATGACAGTCTCATCACCATCCATTTTCCCCCTGAATAATTCCCCAGACTGCCTCAGCCCAGGCTCTCTTGGTGGTGGGTCTGGGACACAGCCTGGAATGGGAAAGCACCATAATGTTCCTGCAGCAATCACACAGACACAAAGCACAGGTCTCTGCAGCACCAGCTCCCCAAGCACATGGTCTCCAACACAACATGCAGCCAGATCCAAGGGATGCTCAAGGTTTAGTGACCACTGAAAGCAACCCTCTTCCATGATAGTTCTTGGCTGCAGCCCTAGGAAGTATCATCCACCAGAGGTGAGGGTAATGCAGGGCATTGTGAGGGCAGACCACTGCAGCTGCTTTCCCACAGCTGCTTTGTGCCAGGCTGCACCCGTGCTTGACCCATTTACAGTTGCCATGGAGAGAATGAAGCGTACAGAATTATCACTCCTCCAACTGCAATGAGATCTCATGGAAATAAAAATCTATTTGTGAATTTAAAGGGGAAATACAATAAAATAATTGGGAAAATCTATGTCCAGTGACTGCTGACAAACACACGTTATTTGACAAAGCTAACCTATCATCCTTTCTTATCAGCAGGCTGCAGCTCTAGCCTAACCAACTCTTTTAACAAAAAAAGAGAGGAAATTGGGCACAGTTGTGGCACCATTCCTTTCAAGACTCTCACATTCAAAACTCAAATACTTTTCATCCTACTGGTCTTGTAACACAAAAATGGATTAAAGCAGCCTTAAGCCAGGAATCACATTTTTATTTGCAGTGCAATTTCTTGCAAATTCCGTGAATAGGTTGGCCTCCCTCCCAACAATTACATTTCTTCCCTCTGTAATTGTGTTGCAGCCACAGCAGCTACTAAAGAGAACAGCACAGTGAGACTGATTCTCTGAGATTGCAAAGAAGAGCACCTTCCAAGTGCTACTACTCAGCAAGGTTTCTTAAAGAAAGAAATACAACTATATTAAGATTTGTTGATTTGACAGGAAATGACCAAAAATATTTAATGTAGGCTTCAGTAAACATTTTATACATTTTAATGATTTTTTCATTCATTTATTCTCTTTTTCTGCTAAACTGTGAATTTATGAATTTCAAAGATGCATAAAAATGTTAAACTATTGCAAGCAAATCTGCAATCATGAGACAGCTCAATTTTGCAGGTTTGAAGGCTGAATGTTATTTTGACCAAGCCTCCAATTAAGGATATTTGCAGCACATAATTGCAACAATTTATTGAAACTACGGCTCAGTGAACAATGCTATCTACACTCATGTGTCAGTGGATGGCCTTTGATTAGCCATTTTTGTCCATGTTGCTAAGCACATTCATTAGTTTTTATTTTCATTTGTTTAAAGAACTTAGAAACCTAGCTGTGGACCAGCAATCCCAAACATCACCTGCATTTGGGGGAACTTAGTCTTCAACAAGAGATCTGATCCCACTTTCTTTCACAGAGCCTTCTGAATATATTACATTTGTGATAGCAAGGAGAGGAAAACAAGTGAAAAGAACAGAGTACAAAAATCAAAGCTTACAAAGTCTATTATTCTAACCAGAGGGTCCCACAGGGAAATGATTCAGGGCTAGCAACCCTGAAGATAGAGGGGGGGAAACCGTGCTAAAGCACATTTGATTGACACAGACCCAGGCTGTGGGTTTGTGCGGGTTTGGGCTTGGGTGGGTGTTGGTTTTTTTTGTTTGTTTGTTTTTGTTTTGGTTTTTTGTTTGTTTGTTTTTGTTTTTGTTTTTGGGGGGTTTTTTTGTTCATTTTGTTTCCTGGTAAAGATTAAAGCAGACAGCTGAAAACTCAGAGGTAGGCAATGCCTCATCCATCTTTGAGACAGAGGGAGGCGGCTTGTCTTGCGGTAATGCAGTGCCATCTAGTGATGCCTTTCTTTGAGGAAAAAAGGAAAATCACACTGAAAATTGTATCGTCGTGTTAAAGAGATTTTAAAAAATAAATTTTAAAAAAAGCAGATACAAAACCAACAAAACGAACCTAAATTACCCCTCGTGGTCGGGCAGGGAGTCTGGCAGGCAGCCTGTTCCCGTAGCGGGGTGCGGGTGTGAGCAGGATTCCCTCTCCCGGGCAGCCGCTGCCGGGGAGGTTCAGGTGGAAGCCGCGGCCAGCTCCGCCGGGACGGGGACGGGGCGGCAGAAGCCGGGGTGTCCCCTCGCTGCCTTGGCTCCCAGCTGCAGGCAAGCAGGGTTTGCGGGTCCCCAGGGCCGTGTGACAGGCCAGCACAGCTGCCACTAGCGTGGGTTCTCTCCGCCGGCACCTGGGCTCCCAGGTGCGATCAGCGGCCGCGGCGCCAAGTGAGAGCTGTCCTGATCCTTACCGTGAGCTTTGCAGCACTGCAGCTTACCTGGCTCGGCTACACATGGTTAACTACAGCTAAAACCAAAATATTTATTTCACAGGTGTGAAAAACTACAAAAATGGGAAGGAAACTTTTTTTTTTTTTTAGAAGAAAGTAAACCCAGAATTTCTCATCACGGAAGACTTCATGACATACAGTGGTCTCTGTATGCTGGCAACTACTCTAAATGTGATTTATCCCCGTCCTGTGAGTCGAGGTTCAGGTGCAGGTGCCTTCCAGAAGCCACACGTTCCCATGAGCTAAGTGCTGGGCTATGTGCCGGGAAATTCCACATATTTCACTTCTGCTCCCATTTGGCCTGAAGAAAGCCATTCCTTTGTATTGCTGTGTAGCTGCCCTTGGCCAGGAGACAGCTGCAGGCTGCACATAAAGGTGGGGAATGGGATGCAGCTGCATGGTCGTGACTTTGGCACGGGGACCACGCTGTGTGTCCACTGCTACAGCAGGTGCTACGTGGGACTTCTACCTTTCCCCCACCAGCAAATCTGTTTTATCTTCTTTATTCCTAACTGAGAGGAGAATGAGTGAGGGGAAGACCAGACAATAAGCTTGGGATTTAGGAGTGCTAAATATAGCTCATAGCTTGCCACAGGTGGTTTTTTTCTCTATATTCTTTTGGTGAGAAAGACCAATTCCTAATGCAAAAACCAAAGAGAATCTTTTGCACACTTTTGATTGAGCAAGATTTTATGCACAGGTGCAGCATTTATCTTTTCCCAAAGACAACATTTTTTTTTCCCCCTTTAACTCGAAATACTTTCCTGACAACTATTGTTTGAATAATGGGCCATAACAACACCACAAACATACAGAGTCTGAGATGGTGTACTAAAAGCAAGGGTGAGCAGCCTTCTAGAACAGTAGAAGAGCAGATCCTGAGAGCTTTAATAGTTCAAAGCTGATCTTTATTCACCACTAAACACATAATTTTCAACTTTCAGGACACATAGGAAGTAGTCTTTTTGCCTTACTCTGTCCTGGCAAGCTCTCACTTGGATACCATAGCCAGGATTTGGCATCACCTTCGCAATGTGAGTGAAGAAATCCAGTGGAAAGCAGTGAACAACGAGAGATCCAGAAAGCATGGCATACCAAGGAATTACTTTGCATACAAGGAGTCAGAAGCAAAGCCTAGACAAATTCATGACGTTCTTCAAACCCTCCTTGCTCCATGAACCTCTGATATGAAAATTCTAACCTAGAAAAAATGCCTTCCAACTGCTAACACAGAGTAAAAATACAAGTACAGCCTGATTTCACACATACTTGTGTAAATCAGGAGGTACTAAACTAGGAGCAGTGGAATTACACCGCTGTATAGCCCAAAATGATGGCTCTTAAGATCATTAAACTAGTGGGTTTTATTGTAACAAAAGGCAGTCTCTATGTATTTTTGGTACCATTGTAGTTTCTTTGTTATATTCTATTCTGGGTTTTATAGCAATAATGATATCATCACCTCATTGCCCTGGTATCCAAGTAGTGTAACAGGTGGAAAAAATATTAGCCAGGAGAAAAGTAAGTTGATTTGATGCCCCTGCACCATATTTTAAACCTACCAATAGAAGAATGGAGATTAATATATTCTTTTTATTAACTCTTGGCAAACCAGATTTTCTGCCTTCTGTGGTTAACAGTTTCACAAAACTCTCTTCTTTAAACTGGCTAATTTTGTATAGGATAAGTGGTAATTAAAAATTAAACCAAAGGGCCTGACTAAAGCTTTGATTTTCTCTGTGCCCTAGTTTCTCATCTGTAACACAGAGATCACAGTTTTCTCACCCCAGACATCTGCTGTATGATTCATTAAGATTTGTAGAGTGGTTTGCATATTCCTAAGTTATTAAAATAGACCACAGCAGATGATCCAAACACTACATTAGAAATTAATCTCCCTTTACTGGACTTTTGACAGAATTCAGAAAATGACTGGAAGATTTTCTTCCAAGATATACAGTTGGCCAGTGTGAGTGCCCATGCTGAGCCCAGCAAATAAATCTCTCAGCAGCCTCAGTGGGAATGGGATCAGCTCATACTTTCCCCACTTTTTCTACACGAAGCCTGACACCTTACAAACACAATGAGCACCCTCCAAGAGGTACCTCTACTTCTGCATTTGCATCCTCTCCCAGTGGATCTCCCTTACTAGCACCTCCCAAAAAGCTGGGCAGCCCCTTTGTACATGGATAGACAGCTTTTATTGCACACAGGAGTTTGTAAATGTCCCTTCTATTTAGCATGAAGGGCAAGCAGTCAGTACAACTTTGGTTTTGAAGTAATTTACTTCTTGATTGACAAGGATCAGCGTAGTATCACCAATTACTGGATGGAAATAGGTTCTCTTTGGGGTAAAGGGGATGCACAGTCTGCCTGTCTGCATGAAGAGCATCATCCCTTGTAGTTGTAGGTATTTAACTGCCCATGTGTGGACACCCTTATCCTAGCAGTAACAAGTGCGTTTTCATATTTAATCCACTTCTGAAGATAAATGTTGAGTGTGAGTAAATTAAGCAGGAAGAAGACATTCATATGCCAGGAGCTGATAAAGCAAAGTTTATCAGACTCAGCACAAAGACAAAGCAAGACCTGAAGCTGTGGGTATCAAAAGCCCAGGTTCCAGACACGAACAAATCACCTTAAAACATCTGACCACACGTGAGTAGCCTGCAAACCAGGAAACAGGTATTTGGAACTGTGAGGCAATGGCCACTAATTTGCCAAGGATATCTGGGACAAAGTGTCCTCACTTTCAACTCTTGATGCCACTGACCCCAGACAGCTGGATGTGTCATGGGTGAAGCTGTTCTCTTCCCCATAGCTGAGAGGGCACCAAGCAAGGACAGCTTCCACTGAACACTACAGCAGTGCTCTTGCTTGAGCACTGCAATATCTTTGCTATTTCTTACATTATTTGATAATTGTGTCCCATATTTTTGCTCTATCAAAGCCCCTTATTTTCCATTGTTTCCAAATATAATTCTGAAATAAGCAAGCCTTAACTTTGGGTTATTAACTTTGAATGCCAGATTATGATTTCCATTGTTTATTGCCACTATTAAAGGGGCACCTCCACCCAGATAATTTTAAGATTTTGTCTTCAGGCATAACAATATCTCTGAGAGCTGCTTAGCTCTAATAAATATCTAAACATATACTTAAATTTAAGCATGCATGTTGTCCTCTGACGTCAGTCAGGATTCTGTTTAAAAGTAAATCTGTGGTTAGCTCACGACACAAAGTGTATTTTTTTCTCAACGTGACATAGTTGCTATGGCAATAATCAGTAGCACAGCACTTGTGGTGAAAGGCAGAATGTTTTGATTGTCATGTGAAGATTCACACCTTCAGAACTAAATTCTTTTAGTAGCTGCTACTGTTCCTCCTGCTAGCTCAACAGACTGCAGTGAGTCTTTATTAGCTCTGAAAGCAGCACCAAGACAATGATTGTCCAGCTTGCTCTGAAAGGCCACTCAGCACTGCAGAATTAACAAGGTATTCACTCCCTGTACAAACAAACACTCCAAAGATGATACTGTAGAATAGGTGTTTAATCTACGAGGAAACTGTCTTTTCCTTGGTAAGGAAATCTTTTAAATCATTTCCTCTATAAAGAACACCTGATGAACTCTTACACAAATGCTAATCACAATCAAAGCAGTTAAAAGAAGGGATATCCAATCCACGATCATAAGTCTACAGTCTTCCTGTGTGTGCACAATATGTAATCAATACTTATCAGAGTTTTATAGGGCAAAGAACAAACAGCGTACCAGCTTGTCCACTAAGAACAGAAAAATATCCCCAACTAGTCAGAAGGAAAAACAGGCATGAGGAAAAGACTAAATGAAAAAGTATCAAAGCAGACAGAACAGGAAGACAGAAGTTGCTGTTCAGCCTTAAGGTCACAGGCAAGTTTGTACAAATTTCTGAAACCACTTTTTGTGTTGAAAAACCTGAGACCTCTTAAACTACCTGCTTTTAGAAGATGCCCTCAAGGCTGGTCCTGAGCTACTTCTTGGGTAATTTTAGGAGGAAAACTCAGTTCCTCAACAGTGTCCTTATGACTCAGTTGAAGTACAGATAGGCTTTTGCAACTTCCAACTATTCCCTCCGCCCTTTCAGTGACCATGCCCTCTACAAAATGTCAGATGTCTTTCTTTGAGGTCACTGTAGGATAAACAAGGACTCAGTGTCTTGCTACCACCTGCCACAAAGGCTCATGGCCTTTATATGCAATCTGAATACAAGCTGCTACAAAAGACAACATCCCCACAAACAGTGAGGTCCCAGGGGTATCATGGGATTAAGCAGGCTTTGATGGTGTTTCAAAAGTAAAGCACACCCAACATCCCTGAAATTCAAATCAAGTACTTCTCTGATAGCAAGAAACACACACTAAGCCTTCGAGATTATAGCTGAAAAAAAAAAGGTAGGTACTTTCCATAGCATGTTCCTAGCGAATCTGTATTTATTCTGACAGTTTTCATGTAAAAGAATGGTCACACGTTAATACAAGAAAGTAAATAAGCAAAAAGACTGAACAGTGTTAATAAGAGCTACGTCACAGTGGATCCAAAAAGCCACCTTATCTCAGTTTAACTCAGCTAGCTCTGAAATTGGAACACACCAGTGGAAATTTTTTTGCTCTACTACCTATTTTTGGACTTCTCAAAAGCATGTCACCTGGCTTTTTCCAGTTTCCAGCTGATAAAATGATGGTTGCTTTTCCCCACATGCTTTCATGCTGCTGAGCTTTCTCATGCACAGTAACTGAGCCTGCCTTACCTCAGTCACACCCTGTTTTATAAAGCCTGATGTCTATGGTCCATTTCATAATGTTAGAGTCAGGTCTTATACAACTAACTGTAAATGTCCTGCAGCCTTCCACTTAAAAGACACTAGTTTAAAGTCTAAACATAGAAAGTGGAAGCTGCAAAAAACCATAACAGAATATGCCACTAGAAGTGTCTGGATATTTCGACAGGCACAGGTGGACATCAATTTCAGGCAAATATCCAAAGACTTGGTATTTCAAAGTATATCACATCTGGATATGCTCTAGTACCTGAACTTGAAACCTTAAGCACAAGGGTTTCTCACAGGAACAACTTTCCTGCTACCTTTTTAGTGCTTTGTCCTTTTGCTGTTTTGTACGTAAAACTTGTAGAGGCAAAGGTAAAGCAGACGAGAAAAACATCACAGTAAAAAGATGAGAACAAAGGGGATTTTTAATAATCAGAACGAAATTTAATTTTCAGAAGTTGGTGAGCTTCAGTACTACTTTAAAAAAAATCCTTAGTAATGATTTCAAAATATTTTTTAAGTATTTCACTGTCTTTAACACTGGACCCTGACCCCAATGATAAAGACAAATAAGCTTTGAGATGGAAACCAATACCTTCTCTTTGTCTAGAGAAATGCCTGAGAACTACTTGCTGGGAAATTATCTGTGACAGTCACATAGGAAAGCCTTGTGAAAATGTTAGTCACAAATCCTGGGTTTCTTAACTCAAGAGTAGGGAGGCCCTCCAGCCATACACCTTCCACAGTTTTAATGGGTATATGTGACCCAGTATGAGAACTTGATGTTCCTTTTGTTTAAGCATTAACCAGATTTTGAAGAAATAGCAGAGCTGTTTAATTCATTCTCTTTTCAATTTGTATAAATATTAGACTTGTAAAACATAAAAAATCATTTTGCACTCCTAAAATTTAAATTACTACAAACCTGAAATGTAATTTCATACAATACTAGGAAAAACCATAACAAAAGCAGGAGGGAAAGAACAGAGCGTACTTTCCTCTCCTAATAGACATGATCAGGCAGATAAGTTTTCTACAGCTATCAACAAATTTGCTTCAAGAAGGTTTCATTTGCAGTTCAGCACTACTAAAATGCCCCTAAACTTAGTCCTCCATGCCACGTATTGCCAAGAAAGCTACAACTGTCAGAATTTAGTCTCAATCATGAAAACACATATACCATCACCACTCCCTGCAAGTTATTATTTTCATAAAATTTTTGTTTTGCTTAAGGTAAGAGATATAAAATTGTCTTAATCCTGCAGACTAAGTCAAACCATTCCTCCAGTAAAGAGCCATCAGGTAGAAAGGAAAATTCCCTTATTGGCTCAGAAGTTTGTGAATGCTGAGAAGGAGAGAAGACCTCTTCGGGCAGGGGTAGTTCCTCAGTCTCCTCCCATCCCATCCAAATCAATCAGCAGGACAGCTCTACACACCCTTCGGGGCTGGTTTATATTTAGAACTCAATAAAGAATAAAAAATAGCAAATCATACACCCACTTTGCTTTGGGGAAACAAATGTGCTAGTCAGCGGAAGATATAAATAATGGCACGATGACACAACCAAACGCCTCATCCGGTGGCTTCAGTGCAAGCCGCTGTCCAGGGGCCAGCAGAGCTGCTGGATGTACTCCATTAATCTCTTTTCCAAAGTGATGGATTCCTTTTTTTGGGAACAAGCCCAGTTCACCGAGGAGTCATTTTTTTCCCCCCATCAGCTGAGATCAGTCACCAGTAACTCATCACTTCTCATCCAGGCTGTGCTCTTCACTTGTAACTGAGACTTTCCAGTACCACAGCTGGCCTGCAGGAAACAGCCCCGAACTCCCTATTCATAGTCTGGGAAGGGCAGAGGAAGGAGAGAGCAGGCAATCAGATACACAGCCATAGGAAAAGCATGACCTTCCTTGCCCTCGATAGTGACACCATTTTCTCCCTCAGCTTTAACCTTTTAAAAACACCCAAGAAGCCATGTGAAAACCCACAGCCTCCTGCAGTCTAGGCATAGCAACTCCAAATTTTTAGATGCGAAAGAAAATCCATAGTGCTGGGTACAGATACTAGGCCAGAGAAGGTGAATGTGACCAACAGCTCCAGGGAAGAGCCATTCTGGTTTATTACTCCACTAACTACAGGCACTTCTGTTAAAAACTGGTTTTATGTTTGATTAGATAAGTTGGGCACGCTGTCCTGGGAGCAAGAAAACAGGAGTTTTGTGTACCTAGCTCTCCCACTATGACACAATTTATCTTCAGGGAACGTATGAAAAATAAATCTTTATTAGGGACTTCCATGCCCTCTCCTTGCCAGCTGCAAAAGAGGTTGGCATGAGGCAGAAGTTGCAGTGCTTCTAAACACTCATGTGAAAGGATGGAGAAGCCTGGAATATTTGGATGCTAAATGCACAGAGATGGAAGCTAAGCAGGGCCCTGGGAAATTGCAACAAAAGCTACTCAATGTCTGCCTTGTCCATCCAAAGCTGTCTCTGTAAGTCTACTCAACTTCACAAGGACTTGCAGACACATGTGACTGGGGGCGTACAGGGACAGAAGAGCAAAAACCTGTGATGGGCTTATAGGGAGGGATCTGAGAAGTTTACTGCTTTCCAGCTGTCTTATAAGAAGAGTGCTTGAATGGCAGGCTTGTGCTCTCAGGGTGGTCCACAGCAGGGTGGAAAATTGTTGGGGAGTTTATTTACATGCTGAGTCCCTCTCTCTGACCTCTAATAGGACCAAAAGCAGCATGAAATGAGGTCCCAGCTACTGTGAAGAATTGCCAGATAATGAGATTTATGGAAGAGTAAACATGTTTACATACATCCCTCAGCAGTTAACCACTGTATCAAGCAACAGACATGCTGACACTTCAAGGGTTAAAACAGATTCATAATCAGAAAGGAGACAAGGCCCTGGTGCAATCCTGCTGTGCAGGACAAGGAGGAGGGTGGTGAGTGTGTACACATACCTCCTTCTCCTCACAGCAACAATATTTTTATTCCCTTTCCCAGATAACAGAATCAAAGAATCATAGAGCAGTTTGGATTGGAAGGGACCTTTAAAGGTCATCTAGTCCAACTCCCCTGCCATGAGCAGGGATACCTGCATTTAGATCAGGTTGCTCAGAACCCCTTCCAACCTGGTATTGAATGTTCCCAGGGACCTCAGAGCAGCTATAAATTGCAGAGCTTTTTGTTAGCAGAGCTGTCACTGCAGTCCATGAGGACTGCATCCAGTTAGTGCTGTAGCTCAAAGCCTGCCCCGTGCCTCTTTGAGGACCAGCACAAAGTGAATGAGTTTGACCCAAGCCTTGGCACTAACACAGATGCCAGCACCTTTGCTGGCAGTTTCTGGGCACACAGAATGAGTTTCTTCTTAGTCCTAGGAGGTCAGAGCTGAGGCACTACTGCAGAAGACATTGCTTGATCTGCCTCCATTTGGGAGGAATGAATGTCAGTCTCTTGGGCTGTAAATTCTACCAGCATTTCTCCATATTTTACCTATGGTTTTCTCAGAATTAGGGGTGGTGGAGGAAATAACTCTAAAAAACCACAATGCAAGCATTTTACAGTAGAAAGAAAGCACCACCCAAAAAATGGCACAGAGCCATCATTTAAAATTACACAGGGCAAGAGCAATGCCCCTTTGGAAAGTGTCATTTCAAGGTAACGAGGGTGTTGAGAAAAGAGTGTGTGACCCTGCCCGTATTTATCTTCCCGAATAGGTGGGGATGTGTCACGAATCGCTGCTACCAACCCGAGCCACTCCTCATTCCCGCACGGCAAGCTCTGCCTTGCCACCAAGGGACAAAGCACGGCCGCCACTACAGCTGCTCCATAGGAGCAGCTCTCAGCCAGTTTATCACTGTGAACCTGCAGCGGGGAGCCAGCTGTGCCAAAAGACAGAAATAGCAGCACTCCTTTTATCACCCAGGGTTTCACAACGCACAATGCGGTGCCAAAAGGTCCGTGGATAGGGTGGGGAGATTCCCCTCACCTTTTCCCAGGGCTCATCACTTAGCCTTGATGTTTACAAGAACTGCAAGAAAAGGTTTCTCATTTCCAGGTGTGGCAACATGACCCTCGCCTCTCAGTTCAGGGTCTGCTCTTTACAAAGACTGGGCTGCACGGGATGCGTCCTGAGGAAAGGGTGCAGTGCCACTCGTGTGACTGCTGCCTGAGACCATGAACTGTATTAACCTTCTGGAGGGAAAGGGGGAAAACCAGACTGCCCCTGACCTGAGATATACAGTCAGCTTTAAACAATACTTTGGTCGCACAGTCTAATGACTGTCTCTTTACAGTTGCTCCATCCCACTCCAGGGCGAATTGCAGATCTAAGTGGAAAGTTAAGAGCCGGAGCTGTGCTCGGCCAAACTTTCTATTGTGATGACCAGAAAGGGCTGAGTCCTCTCAGCTCTGCAGGGCTGGTCTGACCTCACCCCCACGCTTACCCATACAGACAGTCAAAAGGCATCCACTGATGCTGGAAGAATAAAATGCTGCATTCAGCCTCTTCCCTAGGACTAGAGAGCACTTTCCTCATTCACATTTTTCCATCAACAATGTATCAGTCTCGCCTACAGAGAAATAAGAGTTATTACCATTCCCAGTGTTTCAGATACCACGTGTTCTGTATGGAGATCTATAGGACCACAAATCATATCTGTTCAAAGCATGATAAATTGTTCAGGGCCACATAGAAAAAAAAAAAAAAAGAAACAAACCAAATTTCATGTGAGGTTTGTGAAACCCCAGGCAACTCCCAGTTTAGTTAAGACAGCCCTGATTTGGCATGCCTAATGCACATGCTGCTCTGATCATGCAGGGCTTAGTCCATGCACAATCACTGCTTTGAGTGTTCATATTTCTTAAATTTAACTCAGACGATAGCTAAGTACTCACATGTGGAAAGAGTGCTGTGAATTAATCACAAAAATTACCTGACTTCACTTCAAAGAACAGAGCTCTTTCAAGAGCTCTCAGAATCTGACAGCATCCCAGTGACAACTCCATGGAGTACAACTCCAGCTCTTAATGGCTGTTTCCTAAAACCAAAATAAGTTAATTTCCTTCATGGCAGTGAAATCCAAAACAAAATTTTATATTGTTCAGAATATTAATGTAGATATATTATTTTCCTGCACACAGATGAGTGGCAGAAGTTGCTTTTTCTGTGTACATGATTTAAACGATCTCAAAGGCAAAAGCCAACACCCCTATAAAAGTTATTTAATTTCTTTCTGTTCTGATCTTCACCCGAGTCTAGTACTCACTTATATTCTGCTTCTTCATATCTGCTGTTACTTTAAGTATCTTTATTATTCAGAGGTGTATAAATTGATTTACAAGATTTACCTATAGTGAAACAAGAACTAACAAGCCCTCCTGAATTAGAGTCTGACCTCCTACTGATGTACACTGAAATCTTTCACTCTGCCTACCTCAGCTTTGCTCTAACTCATCCCTACCAGATACCCAGCAGCCAGAGTACACACTTGTTGACACCTTTTTCCTTGAGTTCCAGCAGTTAATTTTCCAGGATGCCTGAAGACAATATAAATCATATTACCACCAAAGAAAGGAACAAGCAAGAAAATTTCAGACAGGAACATTCTGCCTCTCCCTTACAAAGCAACTTTCTCCTCTGGTGAGATTAGTCAAACCTTTCAGAAGATGACTGCACAAGGGGAAAAAACTACCCTCAGCTCACTTTGAAGAAATGTCTTGCAGGCATTACAGTATAGTCTGTCTTTAAATTGCCTCAGCAGCAAGATGAAAAATGCTTCGCACCTCCAGATGTAAGATGTGCAAAGAAGGTTAATTAAGTAAAGTACATCTAGTGCTTTGAAGGTGGAAAGACCTCTAAAGGAAGTGTTAAGAGCAGATAACAAGAATCCATCTTTTCCAACCTCATAAAAAGCAGATTGATGCTGCACAGAACATGTACAACAGAGAAATTGTCCAATTGTAGGATTATTCATCAAAGTTTTACTTGGAGCCTAAGGGGTTGCTTGGAAACTGGTATTACCCAGCTGTATCTCAGTCAGAGCTGTGATTTCACTACCTATCTTTGACAGGTAACCCAAATGGTAAATAGAGTACATATGGTAATAAGAGTAAATATGGTTGGAACATTATGACATTTTCTTCAGCATCCAGGGCTCAATAGTTTTGATATTTAAAAATCAGACTTCTGACAGATCTCTCAAGAAGTAAATTCTTTCTGTGTCTGTCCAAGTACATAACAGCCCAGCTAAAAAATGCTGTTTCTGCAGCAGAGTATGCCCATTAAATAATTCATATCACTGACTAACTCTAGTGAGAAGTGGTATGTTGTAGCAAAACAACAAGTGAATCTGAGTACATGACAGCACATTTCTAAATATTAATCAGGAAGGAAAGAATTACTATATTTAAAAATCAAACTGAAATGTACCTCTTGCTGTATTTTGTCCTTGGAAAGAACATGATCATCGTTACATCCAAATTTCATGAACTGCAATAACTTAGCCAAAACTCAGGAAGAATGATGGGAGGAATTACTTAGATGTTCATGTAGATGAACAGCTACATCTCTCAGGCAAAGAAGCACAATTTGCTTTGGTAAACAATGTTAAAGTTCCACTGTGGAAAAGAGGTATTGGTCAGATCCTGGGAAGAAAAGTGAGTCTTAGGCAGGATGACAGCAAAACCAGAACCAAACCATCAGATGACAATCAAAAGTAGACGTTGATTTGTATCAGCTGAGAGGAATGTGACCTCTCCTGAACCCTTGTTCTCAAAATAAGGTAGTTTTATTATTTAGATGAGTGGATTGTGTTAAGCACTACAAATACATAGCATGTTGTGCTATAAAGAGCTCAGAAATCTAAAAATTTTGTTTTCTTTTAGGCTGCTCATGGAAGAAACTGAACAGGAAAGTAAAGTTTCAGACCAGAGGGAGATTTTCTTTGGAACCACTTGGATCAATACCTCAGCTTGCCCTTCTTACTGAAGCACCACACTATGGAAACTGCATATCCAAACACTTATGCACATGCACATACTTATTTTTTAAACATAAAGCAAAGGTTTCAAAACATATCACCAACAGAGGAAGCAGCCTGAAGCTCCTTGCAGGGGTCAACTGATTAGAAGAATCTCACAGCGCTGTAACAGCAAATTTCTCTCTGAATCACCAACAAACTCTGGGGCATGTGGCTCTTGCAGGATGCAGGTTTTCCCCTATCCCATATGACTCAAAGCCACAAAGGCCAGAGACACATTTGACAACCTCAAAAAACCTCTCCACATTATGCATTTGAATAGGAAAAACTGACAACTCTGGAAAAAAAATTATTAACTGCAGGAATATAATTATGGGTTACAAGGATACAAAAGAATCCTTTCCATCCTCAAAAAGCTTAGTGCAGTTCTGGAAGCAAACCAGCTCAGGAAGGAGGTAATTTCCTAATCAAACTTCTAAAGCTATCTTATCATACCTACTCAATGTCCTCTACTTGGAAAACTGGCTCCAGTGTCTCCTTGGAAATGGGTGACTGAAATATAGCCATTCAGCAGGACTGAAATTACCTACTTTCAGCTAACAAGTACCCATGTGAAAACACGGATATTTCTCTACAAGAATCCTAAAGAGAATCCCAGACAGACATGATGCTGTTTCCACCAACAAACATTTTGGCATTCATCCTGAGGACAAAAGCTCATATTTTCAGCAGTTAAACACAGTCCATTCACTGCAGCCAAGCAAGTGTAAACAAATCAGTTTTAAAAAATTAAGGCAAGATTAGGAAATGTATCTTTTCTTTTTTTTTTTTTTTTTTTTAAGTCAACCCTTGAAAATGCCATTTTACAGCTGCAGAAAATGAGGCTCTTGCCTGATTTTTTTGTTGGGTCAGGCAAACTTGAAAAAGAACCATGAAACCTCTCCATAACCAAGGACAGACCCTTACTTTAATATGCACTGTTCCCAAAGGAAGAGAAAATCCAATTACTAAAATGAAAGCATAATCTTTTCATTATTATTTCAGGAGCTCAGAGTTAATTGGACAAGTTTAGCACCCTGTGAATGACTGTGTGTCCTCACTCCTCAATAAATAGTCTATAATTACTTCCATTTCTCTGTAACCAGGAGATAGCTCTCATTAGCAACACCCTGGAAGAAGCCTTTTGCAGGTTTGGGTAATATTACAAACCCCATCATTATCATATCTGGGCACCCCACAAGAGCTCTTACACACAGGGAAATGTTCTTATTTCATCTTTCACTTAACTGCACAAAGGCCCCACATGCCTACGGGGAAGCTGCACAAGTGCTTTTGCCTCAGCCTCCACTGCAGGTCAGCATCTGTCTGTCTCCTCCTCGTGTCCCAGTGGCCTCTTCAGACCAGGCACTCCTGCCTGCACTTGAGCTAAGCTTCAATGTCCAGCACATCTTCCCAAAGCACAGGATAAAAATGGAGTGGTGACATCCAGGTGAGAAACCTTGGCCTGATCGACCTGACAGGTCACAACTTCCATCTTCCTTTTTCCATCTTAACCAACTGCCCATCCTGGATCCTTGTGCTCCCTTCTGGGGGAGCAGCTGCATTTTCTAGGATATTATTAAGGACACCTGGTGCCAGAGAGAAACACCACAAGGCAAGCTGAGCCATGGTTAACCCACCCGCCACCAGAGAACACACCTGTGAGGTGTGCTCCACCACCTCCTGTGTTTTAGGAGACAAAACTTGCTCTTAGACATGGCAGCCCAGGAGTGTGCATCTGCCCTTCTGGACTCACCACTGACCCCTGAAATTGCTTTCCTGCTTGTGAACACACACACACACACCCCAGCTGTCTTGCTGAAACAGGTGTTTGTGAAGCCAAAAGGTGTTGCACACATCATCCAAGTCCCACGTTAGAAGGATTTCTTTCAAAATTCGGAATAATTTTCCTCCCTCCAAATCTCGCTCTTAAGAGAACAGAAATAGCTGCACAACATGACATTAATATTACACACAAAGGTAAAGATTATTTGCAGATTCAGCACACTTCTGCTTATTCTCTCCAGGATTATGCTGGCTCTCCTGTTAATTGCAATGCTGTAGCAGAGCTCAGGCTGAGTTCTACACTGTGGGGCTGCTTTGGCTGAACTGGTATTCTCACACTGATTGTGCTTTCCCTCATAATCTCCAAATCCTTTTCAGCTGCTCCTTTTCAGGAGGCAGCACCATACACATAGTTTCTGGCTGCATAACTAACCTTCAACTGCATTAAGATGCATCCTGTTTAACCAGTTATAATACTGCAGGGTTTCCCTCTTTTTCTTGTTATGCCCTGATCGTCACCTAAATTACAGCTGTTACCAAGAGAGATTTGATGTACTCTAGAAAAAAAACTTTGCATTGTTGTCCCTTAAGTACAAACATCACCCTTCAAGCATAAAAACAAATGCTTGGAAAGGAGGGGAACAAAATTCAATTAAGAAAATGTCCCAGAATTTCCTGCAACTGTTGTTGGTTTCCTTTATTCATTATATTTAGCTTTCTACAGCACATTTAATTACCAACTAGGGTGGAAATTGAGACCCTGGTCGTATTAAAACACAAAGAAAATTTCAGTTCATTTTCATTTTTTACTCTCCTACCACACAGAAAATCCACAAATTTAGTAAGAAGCTTGAGGATAAGTACTTGGACACTTCAGCCAGCATCCCTTCTAGAGCTAAGACAGGTGTTGAGCTCAAGCTTCAAGCCTCAGGAAAATCTTAAACCTCAGCCCTGAAGACAAGCCTGGGAAGAAACTCCTCACTGTTCCCTCACAATCCCACTGTCTTTTTTTCCCTTTTTCCTTTTTTTTGTGGTTGTTATTAAGAGGAAAGTCTCAAGTATCTGACTCTACCTGTGAAGCTGAACCTTAAGGTACAGCTTTCTGAAGTTTGGAAATTCAAAGCCAGGGTTTTAAAATCAGCCTAGCTTACATTCTTGTTCCACATATTTAAGTTAGGCACGAAACTTTCTTTGACCCAAAACGTCAAGTCTATTTTCATCCCTGAGAGTTTTACAAATATGTCTTGCTTTGCCTAGGTTACAAACACTGTGGGAACATGGACATAGCTTGATTTGAATATAAACATTAGAGCTGATGTGTCCCCTCTCCAACTACACCCAGAGTCTCCCTAAGCAAAGCTGCTTTCAAGCATTATACAATAACTGGATACAGACATAAACAGGCTGAGAAAAGATCTAAAATAAAACAAAAATAACCCTATGCTAATTGAGAGCAGTAAAGGATGGCAAGTATACTAATACCTCCCCATGTAAAGTAATCATCTCACACCAGCGAGATAATCTTCCAGTGTTAAACAGAACTGCACTCACTCTGTCAGTAAGAATTAACAGATGGAGCAACTCTTTCAGATTTACATAACAGTAATTAAACAAATCCTCACAATGGTCACATGATTTCATGCACAAGCCAGGGCAGTTTACAAAAAAAAAGCTTTACTGTCGTGTTGGAAAATTCCAGAACGCGTAGCCTGAAAAGCTCCACAAGAGCCATCAGCCTCATGATTTGGATCAGCCTGCCTTGTCCTCCAGGATATCCTCTTTATTGTCCACTTGGAGTGAGAGCAGAAGACTCAGAAATAAAGCAGCTGTAATAGACACATTCATTATCTGCAGGAAGAAGTCCTTGGACTGCTTCATCTCTAAGATGAGAGAGTTATCCATACACATTGCTACACTAGAAGTCAGTCTGAATAAAAAACATGGGAAAGCTTATATCTCTTGGTATGTAGGAAAATTCTGTGTGCCCACAGAGAGCTCCTGGTACAAGCAGGTAACCTGTCCCACGGCACCTGTTTCACTGCCACAAGCACCAGTAGCTCCCTTTGGGACTAGGACCTGAGGCTGGAGGTAGGCATGGGAAATGCAAGAATTACCCATTACTACAGGCAAAAAAAGAAATTTTCCCACTGGGTAACACCCTCACATCTGTACATGTGCAAATGTCTAATAATCTAAAAGGGTAAGAAATAGCAGAATAAGCAAGGCACTTGAACTGCACATTAACCAGAAGAGGAAGGAGTCCATCCATTAGAGACAGAAAATGCAGAAAGGGCAATATTTTGTATCTTCACATGGGCTCTCCCTCCTGCCCAAAACTCAGCAGCATCATTAGCACCAGCAGACCTCGCTTACCTCTCTGAGGTGCTGGACACAGGGATAATGGAATGGGGCTTCCCAGAAGTTCACCTCTGAGAAAGCTTCACAGCCATGCTGGACACAGAGCCACCACCTCCATACTCCATACCTGGGGGTCCTGCAGAGCTCTGTCCCCACCCCATCCACTACCCCACCTCTGATGTCGTGGACCAGAATCATGTAGATGACATACAGGCCTTTGCTTCCAGTATGTGAAATACATATAGAAATCCCCCATCACATCTAATGAAAAAATAAAATCAACCCCTGAAAGCAAATTCATCTCATTAAACCAAAACCTAGACCAGACCCAGCTGGGGGAAGGTATCCATCCATTTCTACTAATTGTGCAATATTCCATCTGCTGTTGCTGAAAATGTCTGCCCTCCGCATCACCCTGTCATCCCCCAACTAATGAAGTGTTTCACAGCTTTTGGGTTCTTTTGCTCTTCCAAACACGATGTGTAAATAGAAAAAAAATTGGCCAAATGAAACATGCACTGTTATGGTGGTTTATTCCTCTCCCAGCTGAGTGACTGGGGATTAAAAACACCAAAGCAGGTGTTCTGCTGCCACCATATGGTCATGAATAGACATAGGCATCTTTAAAATAAAATTTTTACACTTCTTCAGTGTAACATCAATTCACTAAGCCTATCATTTTTACCTATTTCCTTAACATGCCTTCAACTTGGGGTTCTTGTACCAAATCCATCAAATACCCACAGTTCCAACCTGGCTGCTAGGTCTGCCCTGCAACCAGGTGGCATCCAGAGATGTCAAGGAGTATCCAACTCTCTTTCTCTTTTTCTTGAAAGCAAACAAGTTAGTGAGATACCCAATTAAAAAAAAAAAATCTCTGCAAACAAATGACGAAGAGTTGGAAGTGGTTTTATATTTTGGTGACAAATACTTCCAACAGTTAGTTCTCAGGAGTAAATTGTAGGTTTTATTAATGAAGAGTGAAGCTGTCTGTGATGCAGCTATATTTTTGTGCAGGGATGTAAAAATCACCATCACTGAGGTCTTGAAGGGACAAAAGGCTTTAATTTCAAAATAGCCAGAGAACAGGTATTCGGATGATTTAGCTCCCTATTATAGAGAAGGTTATAATTAAAACGTTTATTGTCTCCATGAATATCAAGCTAATGTTATGACCCCATGGTTTAAAACCACTTAGTAGGTTAAAGGTAGTTCCTCAGGCTTTCAGTATAGTGTAGTATCAATCCTTGTCTGATATCAGTGAAGTGCAATATGGGTGGATATGTAGACAACACTGATTAGAGTGAAAATGTGCTGATTCTCCTTTACAATATCAGCCTCACCACATGCTTGTTGCTTTGTCCCTCAAGGTAATTCACCAACCAGACCTACTATGATATATTACTCTTTCTCCAATCTGCCTTAAAGGGACAGATTTCTGAGACAGGAATATCTAAAGGATTTAGGGTCTGTAAGACAGGCAAGTCATCTGGCTTGGGATGGGTCGATTGTGGAGTCCACACTGATCTTCCCATCCAACATGAAAAGCTGATTTTAACATTAGCATTTGGGATGATAGTTTTCAGCTGTCATTGACATTACTCGACCAAAGTTCAAGAAAAGAATGGCCACAATAGCAGCCTGTGTTCTAAGGAGCCATTTTTGGTAACTCAAATTGCTGTCATTTATTTCTCTCTAAAATACTTCTTTTGACATGTGTCAGTGCTTTATTGTGATGGTTTTGACCTCAGTGAAGAACTCGTAGGAATCCTTTGCTCCCTCCCTGCCTACGCCTGAGGCTTTCATCCCACCAAATGGCAAGTTCAGGTCCCTCACAAGCCAGCAGTTTGTCCACACTAATCCAGACTGCAGCTTGTGTGCCACCCTGTGAACACGTCCCACGTTGCTGGACCACACCGTGGCTGCCAAGCCATATTTGACACCATTGGCTCTTTTGATCACCTCTTCTTCTGTATCAAATGCTACCACACATGTCACAGGACCAAAAATCTCTTCTTGCATGCAACAAGATTCATCCTTGACTTCAGCAATAACTGTGGGCAACATGAAATAGCCTTTCTGGTTGCCAGGTGGGAGTGCCAAAGGATCCACTCCCTCTCCGCAGAGGACTCTGGCTCCTTCAGCCTGGGCTTTCTTCACATAGTTCCTTACCTGGGGAAGCAGCAGAAAAACATCACTGCTAAAGGACACCAAATCCCAAGGGTTCACACATCAGCAGGAGCCCCTGAATGTCACCAGCTGGAACATGCTGCCCTCTTACAACAGAGGGCGGCATTCCCTAATTTTTGTTGTTACGTTTCTTTGTATGCAAAGCTGTGTATTTCTTGTAGAAAAAAAACATTGTTTTCTCTTTCCTAACTCTTACTAGCCTAGCAGGCAACACTGCTGGTCCTTGCCACTAAGTATTGTCAAAAGGGTAGGGCCCTTGGTGAAAACACAAGTGGTCCCAGAGCCTCCTTCCCTTCTCCCAGGAGCCTGGGCAGTTTTCCATGTACCCCAAGCCACGGCTCACTCATTTACTCCAAGGGATCAGTAGTATTTCCCTGCCTCACAGGCAGGGCTTTTCAAATGTTTACATGCCCGAGGGATGATGAAGCCATGAATGCTACAGAAAATCTCATCAACAAGTAATTAAAGATGTTTCCATGGCTGCTTGCTACCTTGAACACATAGGATGTAGTGTTGATCTGCTTCTGCTGTTCTGCAATCATTGCAGGTTTCTCTCCTTACAGAAAGATCACAGAGATACCACAGGGCTTCCCTGCCTTTTTCTTCTTTTAGCCACCTTGGTAGATTAAACTTGGAAGTTCTTTGTGGTGCTAGAGACTAAGGACCTCAGGAAATGGGTGTTTCTACCACTCTACTTCAGAACAGCAGAAGCTGGAGGACCCGCTGAGGCATCAGGAAGCATATCAAAGGTCTGGCTTTCACTCTGTGGTTTTTCAATCTGCTTCTTGCGTCAGAGAGTTCTGGGATATGAGCATCTGCTCTCCCTGAACTCTGACACCACAACTTTCATTTCACATAAACCTCTAAAGCAGACTGTGTCTAACTGTGCACCATCTCAGCTGCTCTCCACACACAGACCATTACAAATTACTGCAAGCTGTTCTAGGAAACTGTGTTTTGTACACCCAGAATTTGCCAGAGTTCTATAAAAATAAGACTTTTACCTTGTCAACTAACTTATTAGGCAAATTAGTGATCCTAGCAAATGCACTATTAAAATCCAAGAAAATGTTGTTGAACTCTCAGATTTGTGAGTATAAATTCAGGGCTCAGAAATCATTAGAATTATCTCATTCAAACAGGAGGAAATATTCTTTTGTCATTTTAAATTATCTTCCCCAGGGATTTTGATTTTTTCAGAGTAATCACATGATCCCAGGCCACACGTGACAGAAATCTCATTAAAAAGACAGCTTATAATGATTTTGAGTTATCATCCCTCAGAGTTAATCTTGGAAGATGACAAGATTCTTTCCCACATACTCCTGAAACTATCTTTTGTAGCCCTCTAAAAGATGAGATGAAATCACATAAACTCCACATAACACCACCTTTTCTAGATGCTCTTTACTTATTAGTGCTCCCATGTCAATTGTAGGATCTGAGGGATTCCCAGTCTTCCACTTCTTGGCCTCTGCCACAAACCTCTTCAAAAACTCGCTGTATATTCCCCTCTGAACAAAGATTCTGGAGGTGCAGAGACAGATCTCACCCTACCAAAAAGAAAGAAACAAACAAGAAATCAACAATATTGTTTCATATTACATTGCAGTATTGACATGTACTAGGAATTACAATCCAGATCACCTGTGTCCCTGCATCTTTGGGAGTGGAAACTACATTAACCAGCACTGCAAAGCGGGAATTTTCCCAGATAAAAAAGGAAAAGATAAGGAGAAGACAAAACAGTATCAGGATCACTCAACCAATACCATAGGTAAATTTGATTTTATCACTGATTACATGTTTTCTTCTCCAAAATTTTATAGGAAATGTGATTTCCAACTCTGAATGATCTCTCTCTTCATTTCCTAATAATCTCTCTCTGATACCAAGCTATATTTCTAAACGTTTTCCCAGATATAATTTCCTGGCAAACATCCTCTCTACATCTCCCAAGAGTGGTGATGAGGAAAGAATCACAGAACCACTAGGTTGGAAGAGACCTTTAAGAACATGGAGTCTAACCCATGCCCTAACATCTCAACTAAACCATGGCACCAAGTGGCACATCCAATCTTTTTTTAAACACATCCAGGAACAACGACTCCACCACCTCCCTGGGCAGATGATTCCAGTACTTTATCACTCTTTCTGTAAAAAACTTTTTCCTAATACCCAGCCTATATTTTCCCTGGTGCAGCTTCAGACTGTGTCCTCTTATTCTATCAGTTGCTGCCTGGAGAAAGAGACCAGCCCCCACCTGATCACAACCATCTTTCAGGAAGTTTTAGAGAGTGATAAGGTCACCTCTGAGTCTTCTTTCCTCCAGGCTAAACATCCCCAGCTCCCTCAGTCATTCCTCACAGGGCTTGTGCTCCAAGTCCCTCACCAACCTCATTGCCCTCCTCTGGACACATTCCAGCATCTCAACATCCTTCCTAAACTGAGGGGCCCAGAATAAGAAGAATAGTGTTGGTAAAATTTTGGGGAAAGTTCCCTTATTTAGTTCTAGCAAATAAACAAGCCTCCCACTTACCTCTTGCAGTGGGACTTAAAGCAGCTGCTTCCCTGAGAGATAAGAAATTTATCTACTTTGAGAGGAGTAATAACACCTTGTTATCTTCCGCAGGAGAGCATGAAGAAGAGCCTTTTACTACTTTGTTTCCCTCCTTGTGGAATAATGAAACCTTTCTCATATTTTTCTACTTAGGATTCTCTCAAACACGATCTTGAAACAGACCTTGACACCTTGAGATTCAGATCCAAAGGCAAGTGCACGCAGGCACACAAACCCTCAGACACGCTCCCCTCCTGCTGCCAGTGGGGTTTATGTGTTATAGGGGTGGCAGGCACCTGGTTGGCAAAGCTGGACCTCACGGTGGTGGGGATGCACTGGCTCAGGTCAGCATCATCGAAGATGATGGAGGGGTTTTTTCCTCCCAGCTCCAGCGAGAGCCGCTTGCAGTGTGGAGCGCTCTTCTCCGTGATGCGCTGGGCCGTCAGCGTGCTGCCCGTGAAGGAGATCAGCGGCACCTCGGGATGGCACACCAGGGCCTCTCCTGCCTTGGCACCCGTTCCCAACACCACATTCACCACCCCAGGAGGCATTCCTGATGGGAACAAAGGCACACAGTCATCCTGCCCTCCCCTCGCTCAGAGGGTGTCACTTCGCTGTGTTTTGTCCCTAAAGTTAGAAAGTTACCAGCAGCTCGAGGGTGAAAAATACTGACCCTTAACTTTAGTAGCAGCTGAAATCCATGATGTTAGACAGCTCTGTGGGTCATGGGTTAAATGATAAAACCAATTCCACTAATCAATCAAGCTTGTCTGACATGCATGATCAGAGATGTCAGTCATTCAGGGAAGAAGCAATTGTTCTCCCAGTTTTAATTAACAGTGGACCTAATAGGCCGTGACACAGTTACCAAGAGCTGATTCTGACTCTTTTATTCTCTCACGGCTCCTTTGCTTGCACTACAGATTTAGGACATCCGTAAGTGGAGTGCAGGAGGGGCAACGCTTTTCGTCAGAAGATAGTGGAAAAAAATGAGCAAGCAAGAGCTGGGTTGGGGAGATAGGGTAGTATGGGGACAGAGAAAACCTTTTGTTCTCCAGTGCAACATTCAGCTACAGCAGTCTTTCCCAAAGCCTTTGAGCACCTTCTGATTTCTGCAACTAAAAAAAAAGTGGTGCACAGACAAGCATTTCCACTCTATTCCTCCTCCTTAGCATGCTACAGGACTTACCTGCTTTCTCCAAGAGCTTGCACATCATCCAGGCTGTGACAGACGTCATCTCACTTGGCTTGGCAACCACAGTATTTCCACATGCAATGGCAGGAGCTATTTTCCAAGTCAACAGATACAGTGGCAAATTCCAAGGACTGATTAAACCAGCTACAAAACAAAACCACAAAGACAGGAAGTCAGTCTGCTGGGATATAAAACTCATTTCTCTGACCTCAAGCAGCTATATACCAATCCAGATCTATGAAGGGAATTTGGCTACGGCTTTTATTTCCAGATAATTGTACAATAAATTTGCAGCATTTCTCACAGGGAGATAACTTCTTAAAAGATCTGTGCAAATGTTTCTAAAAGTGATCAGCTGAACTCTCTGAATAAAATTTGCTGCTTCTTCAGGGCAGAACCTTATATTCTCAAGAAGTTTTTTAGTGTATCACAGGAATATTAATGCAAGGTTAGGCATAACAATCATTTACAACAACTGGTCTGTGGTAATATTTTGTGTTAGCAAAGAGCGAGTGAAAGTAATTATAGAATGGTTTGGGTTGACAGGGTCCTTAAAGATCATCTGGTTCCAACCCCACAGGGACACCTTTCACTAGACCAGGTTGCTCAAAGCCCCATCCAACCTGGCCTTGAACACTGCCAGGGTTGGGGCATTGTCCATTTCTTCAGGCAACCTGTGCCAATGCCTCATCACCATCACAGCAAAGAATTTCTTCCTATCATTTAATCTAAACCTACCCTCCTTCAGTTTGAAGACATTACCCCTTGTCCTATCACCTACATGTCCATGTAAAAAGTCCCTCTTCAGCTCTCTTGTAGGTCTCCCAAGAGCTTTCTCTTCTCCAAGCTGAATGTGCCAGCTCAGGTCGTATTCCTGCTTTCTATTGCTCTTTAAAGCCGTTTTTTATTTTTCAATTTTAACATTAAACCAACTCTATAACGTATAGTACACATTTTCCAGATAAGTATTATTCTAACTTATGAGTGCCAAAATTCATCACTTTATGAACTGTTGTTTCCATGAATTGCTGAAAGACCAGAATTACTTTCAGTAATTTCTTTTAGGAATATTTTCACTTTACATATTTATAGGAAATTATGAAAAAAACCCCTGTAATTGTCAGGTGTGACTCCTCACAAAAGCCATAGGCTTTCTTTCTGTTTGATAAGGCAGTTGCAGTGAGGGACTTTTCCTTATGAGAGTAATTTTACCAGAAGTCATGTTCTCCACTGCTCAAGAGAAGTTTTTAAAAGGTCCTCTAAGTTAGCCAATTTTAATTAATTCAAGTGTAAATGTGGAGAACTCACATATATTTAATATGTTATTTGTATTATATATATGTAACATAACCTAATAATGAAATCATTACACCATTACTTGTCAGTGCAGGACATCCACTTTATTTCTGAAGCAGCAGCAGCATCTAGTGGCCGAGTTCAGCAATTCCCCAGCTAGAGTAGTTTTCACCCACGTGCACTCGTGCCACAGACTCAGTGCAAACTACTACTGCTTTCCCAAAGGAGAGGGGGATCCTGCTCTCCCCACATGAGAGGTTTTGAAGGTAAGAGGAACAGGTTAAGCCTTTTAGGCATGCAATCTTTTTTTTTTTTTTTTTTTTGCCATGAAATAGCATGACTGATTTTACATGGAGCTGTGTATGCTTTAGCAGACAAGCCCATGTTCAGCACATGACTCAGAGACAATAAATGCTTTTGAAAAAATCTTTTCTTTGCTGAGCCCCTACTGAGGCAGACATTGGGACAAGGTTTTCATCATGTGAGGATCACCATACCAACTCCCACAGGTGCCCTCGAGGTGTAGTGCACACAGCCCATGGCTGGCATTTCAGTGCACTCTGTGACATGATGAAGGATGGAAGAGGCAAAGAATCGGAAGTTGTGCACAGCCCGAGGGATGTCCACCGTTCTGGCAAATGTAATCGTTTTTCCTGAAACAAAAACAAACATGCTGCTGTCATCATGGACAGAAAGAGTGCTTTATAGTCTGCTTTGAAAGTTGATTTGTGTGTCTTTTGTGAAATGTCTTTTGTCCTGTGCCCAAGTTATCCCCAGCACACTGCAACCGTGGTCACTGACAACAGTTCCTCTCTAGTAATGTTTGCCAAATATCTGACAACTGAAGTCAAAGTCAGCAATGCTGAAACGCAAAAATGCCCCAGGAATCCCAAATCCAAAACCTCCCCAAAGTTCATGCACATCAACTCCAATTTGCTCCAACAGTTCATACCATACTAAAAATTTCATCCAAATCCTTCATTTCAATATTCAGCAAGGCACATTATATTTGAGATCAACAGTTCCAGTGTTTACCCTGATCCTTTGACTCTGCTTGTGCAAATGCTTCCAGGTCATGTTCAATCAGGTCTGCCAATTTGTTCAGGATCTGAGATCTTTCCAATGGACTTTTTGACGACCAAATTGGAAAGGCATCTTTGGCAGCTTTGACAGCAGCTTCCACCTAAAAAAGCGAAAGTGGGATGGTGAATGCTAATGAAAGGCTTAAAGAGATATTAAACACTCAGCAGATGAATTAATATTTCAGAGACTAATAATCCAGATCACATTGCTGGGAAGATGACAACTCCTTAGAGCCTCTCCACTGTAATCAAGATACTACCCCATAATTCAAGAAGTGTTATTGAAACAGGATATCTAGAAAAAAAACTTCCACTGTAACTCTTGTTTTTCTCCAAATTACAGCAACTTGTGGGCCACCTTCCCAGCCTGGAAGAAATGCTGGACTGGTCAACTGGCACCAGCAGGTGCCACTGGCCAAAACAAAAACTAATCTTGTTTCATATGGAGGAAAGAGCAAAAATCTCCCCAGAGCAAATGCAGCTTGAGTCTAAACATGTGCAACCCTTGCAACACAAGACTTCAGCCACACCAGGCAATGATGACAGTAAGGGGCTGGGGAAGAAATGGACTGAATGCTCTGCAACCTCTTGATTTCCAACATTTTGTTCAAGCAAGGACTAAGAATATATTTAGAGAATTGACACTCAGAGAAAAATTTTATCTTACCTGATCACAGCTGGAAACTAATTAATACCCTCACAGAAAAAAAAAAATTCCTTTATAAACTCTGAGTGTTTAGTCAGTTCTCTTATCAGACACCTAACAAAGCCCACAGATAAGAATCATTATATGCATTTATACAGATGCACACCACTCCTATCAGTATTTTGCTTGAGATGTACATGACTACATGACTGCTGCATGGTCCTTCAGCCTCACATTTCTGAACTGTGCTAGATTACCAGCACTTTTCTGAAGCAGACCCATCTTCAAAGCATTAAAATTCAGCAGAAGGCTTTCTGTGCCATTGGTCATTTCCTCTGGAAGTTACCTGCATCTGTCATCTGTTGATTTATAAGCAGTTCCTTCTTCATGTTTACCAGCCTCACACTAACTAAAGATGGTCATCAATATCCTTCCATATTTTAATTAACTGCCCTATTTCCCCACTTCTACTTCCTATGTATCATTTATTCAATACTCCCTATGTCTAATATATGCATCAAAGTGGTGGTTTAGTCAAAGCTCTTAGCTGATTTCCTAAAATTTTGCTCACAAAATTTCTTCAGCTTTTGGAAATACGCCAAAATCAGTAACTAGGTGGATGCTGGTGTAATATTAGTCAGACCATTATGACTTCTCTGAAAGTTGCCACATTGCTGGTTCCCATGAAGTCACTGAAGGCTCCTTTCCATCAATTCCACAAAACAGAGTTCCAAATTAGTTCCTTCAGATTGTGACAGGGCTTATAAAAACCATCACAAAATAATTTACAGACACTCCAAAGATGTTTTACTGATGAGGGCACAAAAGTTCAAGCAAGCAAAAAACCAAAATCTATCTACCCCTTCTCCTTCTCCCTCCCACACACATCAGAATTTATGGGCCCCATAAAAATAAGGCCCAGAGTTTGAAAGCCAGAACAACACTAATGCTGAGAGCAAGGTGGGAAATAAACCAACATGCAGAGGGTCACATGGATCACTGGCCAAGCTCAGAAACCCAGACTCTTCTCTTTCAACTGTAGTTCAACAACCTCCTGCTCAAGTGCCGAAGGCAGCAGGCTCTCAGCCACTGAACAGCTGAAGCAGGACCAAACCAGGCCTGGGAAAGGGGAACTGCAGCTTCCTGACTAAGTCTGGTGCAGATGCCATGCTACCTGAAAATGTTCACCTTCTGTGAAACCATACAACCTTCATTAATTAACTTGTTCTTCCACCCTCCCATTTTGTGCTGCTGCTGCTGCTGATCTGTCCTCTCCTCTCTGGACTTTTCCACCAGGTGCTGCCAGGAGAGGAGACAGTCAATACTACCTGCATTTTTAACCCTTCAGTGGGTTTGGAAGAAGGACAAAAATACTACTTTTTACAGACAGAAGAGAAAACTAGGAAAGGAAGGAATTAAGTGGCAGTAGATTCATCTAAGAAACAGTAAGAGGAAAAAAGGAGAGAGATTTTCTAGAGAAGAACTAAGCATACAAAGGTTAAACAATTACTTAGTTTGACTAGTAAAAAGCAGCAAAGAAAGTCAAGCCACAAAGAAAACACATGTAAGAATTCAACTATGAACTCCTGTGTCTGAAACACTTCCTTCTGCTTTCCTCTTCTGCACAAGACAGAAACAGAGAAACAACACACAATCCAGACCCATCATAAAAGGTTGTTATCAAAATACTCCAAGCTGAACTGGCCTCAGGACACGATGTTTGCTTTTGCAGGGGATGATATGCAAGAGCCAGGTTCTCTAAACAGAAGTGTTTTAAAGTAGATATTTGCCAGCACTAATTAGTCCTCATCAGCCTGTCTTTTGGATATAGAGGGCACCTGCTCATCTTGCTGTGGTACTACTATTTAGAATTTAAGGTACCTAGCAGGGGAACAAACTAACCCATAGAAAAAAAATACATTCAGTGCTTTTGGCAGAAATGGCCACAACAGCGGACCTGGTGTTAAATTCCAGGGTCAGCAACAGACTCACTGTCTCCCCTTGTTTCACCTTCTAACTTCCCAGTAAAATTAACCAAGATAATATGCAACTGGACATTGAACCTTGCTAGAAACCAGCAACCTGAATCCTTTGTTGAACTCTGGTCTAGATGCTTACTTTGGTATCTCTAGATGACCTCAAGTAAGATGTGATTGCATTTTCTTCAGCATATTCCATCAGTCACCAGTGGATGCCAGCTCTGCATCTGCCAGCTTCTTGTATAGTTGCCTAGAGGCAGGACTAAAGCACTGGCCAAATTTACAGGTCTTTAAACTGTGTTCCCACTGCTACACACAAACACTAACATCCTCTTAGGATGTTTGAACTGTATCTCTAGAGTGGCCAGCAGCCTCTGGCTTTCTCAGATCTCTGGTTTTAATGATTTTGCAAATGAATGGACAGGAAGATTTGCATCTGCACATCAAAGAGCAAACTTTTCAGGCATAATTAGGATTGGAATGAACCTACACAGATATATTCCAACAAACCCAGCCTGTTACTCTTTAACCCTTGGTCATAAGCATCTAACAAATATTTATCCAGTTGAAATTACAGTGCAAAGGTTTCTGCTGAGAGAAGCTGTCAATAAGGCTGAAATGCAAGTGAAGTGAACAGCTGCACAGTGTAGTGGTTTGTTTTAAAAAACATTTTCAAAATTCTGTCCACTATTTGACAATATTTTCCAAGCCCTCTGTCCTATCCAAGTTTTCCTCTTCAGTAAGTCTGAAACACTATTCTGGACACAGACTTGTAGGTACCCTATAAAGCAGCATCAATGAAACTGCAGCTCCCCTGATGAACATCACTGCCCATTCACACCTGAACATGTACAAAGTTCCAGAAAACATTCCCCCCAGTAGAGAGCACAAGACCAGGAAACCCTATGAATGCAGAGGACAGGGAATTTTATAAGGAAACTCACTCATCACAGTCACTGAATATCCAGCTCCTAATATCAAAACCA
>VZTR01029848.1:0-48732 GCA_013400775.1 Chaetops frenatus
GCAGAGCCAGGAGTTGGACTTGGAGGAGAGGGTCCTTGCTGGTCTCTTCCAATTCAGCATATTCAGTGATTCTGTGAGCTGTTCTGCAGAACACGACACAGTTTTCTGACCATAAAGAATGTCTTGCTTTATACCAGGGAAGATGCACACCAAAAAAAACCTGAACCACAACATGTTTAATGCACCTACAGTTACACCAAGTCACTCCGTTTTAGTCTTGTCTAGACCAGAGCTTCACACTGGAGGAGTGCATTGAAGGGATTTTGTCCTGTGTGTACAAATCTTTTATTTACTTTTTTTTTTTTTCTGTACAGGCCAAACACAATCCTCAGGCTTCGATTCAATCACTTTGCCACAGAGTGCAGCTGGGACCACTTGTATGTGTATGATGGAGATTCAATTTATGCTCCCTTACTGGCAGCTTTTAGGTAAGTTCCCCTTGGTGAGACTCTTGACTGTATCCAGGGATATTTTCTTAACTTAGAGCCTTAAACTTAAATGTGGCTTCTAACACTGTAAATGTGATCCAATAATCCAAATGTATAACACTGCAAGTGCAGCACGTGTAGTCAGTGTCCTTTTGTTCACTGTTAGTCAGCATAAACAATTAAGGAGTTGTTTTTTCGCTTTTACAATAAACTAGTCATGTCACTGCTCTCTAGCATGTAAGTATTATGTTTTCAATTCCAAATCCTGATTCTTTGAGAGACAAAAAAATTATTGTCATCTGTCTGGGCTGGAGATGATTTGGTGTGCAGGCTCCTTTGAGAGGAGAAAACTGCCCCATTTATGGGTTTGAACATGATTTGTGAGTTAAACTTGTAGTGCGTCTATGCAGACAGAAGGGCAAAAGCCAGCTAGTGTTGTAGATATGGAGGTCTCATAGAATTATGTATGTCTTTTATGTATCTAAACTTTAAATTTTTGAACTATTTGTAACATGTTCAGGAACAGCAGTGATGAATCAACTTTGTAAAAACATAGAGTCACAGGATGGTTTGGGTTGGGAGGGATCTTAAAGCCCTTCCAGTGCCACCCCTGCCATGGCAGGGACAGCTCCCACTGTCCCAGGCTGCTCCCAGCCCCAGTGTCCAGCCTGGCCTTGGGCACTGCCAGGGATCCAGGGGCAGCCACAGCTGCTCTGGGCACCCTGTGCCAGGGCCTCCCCACCCTCACAGCCAGGAATTCCTTCTCAAAATCCCATCCATCCCTGCCCTCTGGCACTGGGAAGCCACTCCCTGTGTCCTGTCTCTCCATGCCTTGTCTGCAGTCCCTCTCCAGCTCCTGAGGTGTAAAAGTATCCATTCTGCCAATAGGTTACAGGTATTTGTCTTGTCCATGTGATGAGAGATCAGTGTGGATGCTGATGAACAGTTGACATTTCATGCTGAGACCTAAACATACCTTGTGCTTTTCTGTATTTCAGTCATGCAATGACACCACCAACTTAAACTTTTTATTCTTTAAACTGAAATTAGGAAAATAATCCCAATTTATCTATAGGAAAAAAGAACAGTTCCCCTCTGACTCTGCTTGTTCCAAGTGGCTGCGTAACTATTTCCAGAATTAACCTTCTGCTGGGCTTCCTCTCATTTGTGAAATGAAGGTCTAAAAATACTTTGTGTTTGTTCTAGAAAATCCTTGTAATGTCTATGAGAGAAGATCAGCAGAGGAACAAAAGTTGATAAAAATTTAAACCACATGTGTTCTTTTGGTCTTCAACTGCAAAGGTAGTTGTTTTGGAGTGAAGGAATGTTTCCTGTAAAGCTTCAGACTAACGTGAGGTCAAAACAGGACATCTCATTTGAGGAAGAAACAACCTTCTCTCTTCTGAAAACCTCCAAAAACATGACAGTGCCACCTGGAAGTGCTCTCATGGTATCATGCCCTGATTGATGTTCAGGAAGAAGAGGAAATGTCATCTTGACCCATTGTCATTTTGTTCTAATCAAGCTATTTTTTAATACACTGGTGAAAAGGTGAAATGATGATGATTTGTGCCTGCCATTTCTTGTGTGTTTTCCAAAAATTAATAGACTTTTAAAATTGAAATTATAAGTAGTTCACAGCATTAACAGTTATGGTTCAGACTTAGAAATCTTCTGTAAATCAGGAAACCTGGGCCTGAGGACAAGCAAATGTGGGCTTAGTACAATAATGTTTTTGAGGTAGGAAAAAAACCCAGTTTGTTTTTTTTTTTTTTATTGGTTCTTTAGATGACATTTGAATTTAACTTCATTAGCAGTGAGCTGTGGTGTTCAGTAATCCAAGTTCAGGAAATGGCAGATGCTTCTCATTTTCGTGACGTACCAGAAAGCATCTGTTGAAAAACACCTTTCTCTAATACAAAATAAATGCACTTTTAAAATATTTTTTAATAGCATTGTTCATATTTTCTCAATTTACTGGGGTTATATTAAATTTATTATTACCATAATCATATGTCCTTGTTCATTATTTTTGCACCCTGCCAGGAGATTTGCAAGATTTGCTTTGTAGAGTTGTACCCTATAAACTTCCAGTTTGTTGATAAACACTAGAAATTCCTTCCTCTGTGAACTCAGGTTTTGTTCCCTCCCTGGCTTTTTACAGCAATTCCCTGAACCTTCACTTCCTTCACTGCTCTAATTTTGTTTTCTTGACCTTCTGATGCTCATTTATGTTTGTTCACAAGATTATACTTATCCTGAATATATGTGTGTGTGTGTATATATATACATCTTGTGTGTGTATATATATATAAAAAAGATGATCTTGGAAATCCTCAGCACTGGACTGTAGGGAAGCTTTAAATTGTTTTTATCACTTTTTAACAGCTCAAGTGTGTGCATAGACTAAACTCCCTGTAGTCTGAGAGCCCCCAGAGCTGTCTAGTCCCTCACAGCAAGCTTTTTTTGTTAAACAGTGTTAAAAATACCTTTGATGGTTTGTATTTGTGATAACAGGCACAATGAGAGTGTGTAGATGTGCTGCTTCAAAAATGCAGTAAAAGAACATGGAAACAAATGCAGCATGTTTGTCAGCACTGATTTAGAAATCTCAATTAGATAAACTCCACTCAGCACCTGTGAACTTTGTTGGTTTTGTTAACTACTGCACATTAAACATTTACCAAAGCTGGATTTGCACCTTTATTTTCATTTTGCTCTGGTTGGCAGGGGGTGTTTTCCTCATCAAACCCAATTGTTCTTGTGCCGGACGTTTGGCAATGGCCCAGAAGCTCCTGGTGGTTGCTCTCAGGTGCCAGACGGATGGTCATGTGAGCCCGTGTTCCCCCAGGCAACAGGACCAGCTCACCATCCTTTTGTTACTTGCTGGTCAAGCGGCACTTGAGCACCCAAATTTGAGTCTAGGGGTGAATTGGGTTGAAGGGTCTGATCCCTCTCTCAAAGCAGGGCGAGCATCAGAGCCATTTGCTCGAGACTTCATCCAGTCAAGGTGTGAATTTGTCTTTAGGATGGAGATCTCTTTGATCCCTTGGGTCAGTGATTGAGGGATTGGTGTTAAAATAATAATAAGAAATGAATCTAATACTAATGTCTAGCTACAATCTCTTGCTGCACCCTGTGTATGTTGCCTCGTGTCCTTTTCCTGTGAACCTCTGGTATTCCCTTCTCTTTAATCTCTCCTGAGGTAGTTGAAGTGAAAAATGAGATTTCACCCTTCTTCAGCTGTCTCTCCTTGAAGTTAAAGAAGCCTCACTCCTGCCTCTCCTCGTACATAGATCATATGGTTGACCCTCCTCTGTTTTTTTCCTTCTATTCCCTTAATTCTTTGCCAGAATGGCATGGGAATGTGTATCCATCTTGGGAGCTTCCAACAGCAGAGGGACCTGGAGCTGCCAGAGCAAGTCTAGAGGAGGCCCCGGAGCTGCTCCAAGGGCTGGAGCATCTCTGCTGTTGAGCCAGGCTGGAAGAGCTGGGAATGTTCCCCTGGAGAAGGGAAGGCTCCAGGGAGAGCTCAGAGCCCCTTGCTGGGCCTAAAGGGGCTCCAGCAGAGCTGGAGAGGGACTGGGGACAAGGGATGGAGGGACAGACACATGGAATGGCTTCCCAGTGCCAGAGGGAATGGGATCTTGGGCAGGAATTGTTTCCTGTGAGGGTGGGCAGGCCCTGGCACAGGGTGCCCAGAGCAGCTGTGGCTGCCCCTGGATCCCTGGCAGTGTCCCAGGCCTGATTGCACAGGGCTTGGAGCACCCTGAGATAGTGGAAGATGTCCTTGCCCGTGGCAGGGGGGTGGAACAGGATAATCTTTGAAGTTTCCCCCAACCCAGGCCATTCTATGTTTCATTGATTCTATGATACTGTTTTACTTTCTGCCACTGACTTCATAAATCCAGCTTGCAGAAAATAAATGTTATTTCAGTGCAAAGCAGAGGTTTGCCTTTCCCTGGGTGTCACTGGGCAGCTGAGCTGAGTAGGAGTGTGTATTTGCTTTGGAGTAGAGATGGTTGTAAAATGTTTTGAAACCTTATGAAAGGAAATAAAAGCAGTGTGTTGTGAAACATACTAATCTTGGCCAGAGTTCCTCAGAGATTCTGGATCATAATATAAAGGAAGTTTTGCATAATCCTTTATCATTCTGATTCTGCCTATTGGCTTCTTTTTCATGGCAGATGTAAGTTCTGTTTGTGCTTCTGTTTATTCCATATGATGCTGGGAGCAGGCTGGTTTATTCACTGTTTTTGAGGTTCAACCTTTCAGGGGTCTGATTGTTCCTACTGTGTTGTGTTCTCTTCATGGCTCTCTCTAAAAGAAATTAAAATGCCCTATCCCTGGAAATCTTCAAGGCCAGGTTGGATGGGACTTGGAGCAACCTGGTCTAGTGGAAGGTTTCTCTGCCCATGGCAGGGGTGTTTGAGTAGATGACCTTTAAGGTCCCTTCCAACCCAGACCACTCTATGGTTAAGTTTCCTTAGGCTATTTTAAATTTGTGTAGGTGGGCTAACATCCCCTTTAGTTATTTACATATGAATCACCAGAAAAAGGATGGAAGTTAGGGAGTAGGTGGGATGCAAGCATTGTTATGGAAGTACCTGTGTTCTTGTCAAACAAATCCCAAATTTGAGGTTTCTATGAGAAAACAGTTGTCTAATGATAGTCCTTTTATTAGGAAAGATTATTGAGGGGCCTTTTGTCTTGCCTTCCACTTATTTTGCCCTGTAATATCAATGATAAGTGCTGAAGAAGAAACCAGAACAAAGCAAATTGTTTCTTGTCCTTGAGCTGCAGTTTGCCTTACCCAAATTATTTTCAAATGTCTGTTTTCCTGTGGTGGAAGTGTGCTGTCCTACAGTGTCGATTACAAAGGAATATTATGAACCAAACAAGAAGTTTGTTAGGCTTTTTGTTCTTTGGTTTTGTGGGAGATGGTCTTTTAGGAGAGTTAAACTTCAGAAGTCTCAAATGTTGAGAATGAAACAAGGCACCTCTTCCAGAGAGATGAAAAGGGAATTAATTTTGCTGTTTAATCCCATATCCTTGAGAAGCGAATGAGCAGCCGCGGGAAATTTGGCTTTCTCATAAAGAAATATTTCTTGAACTGCATATCAAGCAGATGTGCTGGAGTTGTTTAGCCAAAACGTGGGATCAGGTTCCAGTGATTTTATGGCTTGTTAGTAAAATGAAGGATATCTTTCTGTCCACCATAAGACTTGTTGTGCAGGAAGGGCTGTTGTGCAGTTTGTAGTGTGATCCTGCTGTAGATAGCTTGTTCATCTGCTTTTTTGGTGCAAATACCCCAAAATCTGTAGCAAAAAGGATCGCTGGGTGTCTGTTCTATTCTTGGAGCACACTATTGTATTGTATGGTGGGTACAGAAAAATTCGGGTCACAAAAAAATGCTTTCCAGGTGGTATTAATGGATGCTGTGGATAGCTGGGAGTCATTTCCTTGAGCAGATAAACTAATTTATTATGTCCTAGGAAAAGATCTTCAACTGCACTTGCTTTCTATTCTAAATAGATGTGAGAAGAGGAAAAGTAAGTTCTCAGGGGGGAAATTGTTTTCATTGTTGCTTTTTAGTTGATGGTGGCCTTGGATACTCAGGAGTCCCAGGGCTCGGCTGTTTTCCCGGGAGAGCGGCTGGAGCTGCCTCTGGTTCCCTGCCCAACACGCTCTGCTCTGTGACTTGAAGTCTCTGCCACAAAGCTTCCACTTTGCCTTTGAAAATGGGAGTGAGACTGGGGAGAGATGGAGCTGTACAGGAAAATAGCAGCTGACTGTGAATAGGGGGTGGTAGACAAGGTGCTGTACATGGATAAAGGCTTTTAAAAACATAAATTCAATAGACTTTGAATTTGAGCCACCTTGATGCCTTTTGTATGAAGGAGAAATTAACTTTTTGTTGCTGTCAGGCTTCTGTTAAATGAAAAATAAACATTCTCTCTCAGATACTAAGTGTTTAGTGTAATAGGTAAATAGGTAGTAGTTACTTTTTTCAAAGCTCATTTAGACTGCTTGTCAGTTTACTCTAATTATTTTGACAAACTGCTGTATAAATCTGTTGTGTGTCTGGAATATGTAGATAGTCTTGCCCACCGTCTTTGCTTCTCTCTGCCAGTCCTGGAAAACAAAAAGGCTGGAGGACCTGAAAGGGTGAGAGAAACAGCCAAAGGCATCCAGAAGTGTGAAGCAAACAATGAGGTGGGAGTTGGGAGTGTGACAGGCTGCTAGGGTAGAAAAGGCAACAAACGTGGATGTGATGAGTCAGGTGGAGCTTATGAAAGAAGGGATGACAGGAAGATGTGGTGCAGTTGACATGCCTGATGGATGAGATGACATCCAGAGGGACCTGGACAGGCCCAAGGAGTGGCACTGTAGGAACCTCACGAGGTTCAACAAGGTCAAGTGTAAGGTCCTGCTCTTTGGTTGGAGCAATCCTGAGTATGAGAACAGATGGGGGATGGAGGGATTGGGAGCAGTCCTGGGGAGAAGGACTTGGTGATGCTGGTGGGTGAGAGACTGGATATGCCCTGGCCTCATGAGCTGGGACCCAGAACACCCCCCGTGCTCTGGGCTGGTCCAAGCGTGGGCAACAGGGGAAGGGGACTCTACCACCCTGTCCCAGGCCCCACCTGCAGAGCTGCCCCTGCCCTGGAGCTGCTGGAGAGAATCCAGAGGAGGCCCTGGAGCTGCTCCAGGGCTGGAGCCCCTCTGCTCTGCAGCCAGGCTGGGAGAGCTGGGAATGTTCCCCTGGAGAAGGGAAGGCTCCAGGGAGAGCTCAGAGCCCCTTGCAGGGCCTGAAGGGGCTCCAGGAGAGCTGGAGAGGGACTGGGGTCAAGGGCTGGAGGGACAGGAGACAGGGAATGGCTTCCCACTGCCAGAGGGCAGGGATGGATGGGATATTGGGCAGGAATTGTTTCCTGTGAGGGTGGGCAGGCCCTGGCACAGGGTGCCCAGAGAAGCTGTGGCTGCCCCTGGATCCCTGGGAGTGTCCAAGGCCAGGCTGGACACCGGGGCTTGGAGCATCCTGGGACAGTGGGAAAGTGTTCCCGCCCATGGCAGGGGTGGGATGAAATGAGCTTTAAGTCTCTGGTGTAAGCTTCTAATGCAAACCAGTCTGTGATTCTGGGGGTGACTGTTGGTGTTTCTCATAGAAAAGGAACCCAAGAGGTGGCAAGTCAGAAATGAGTAGAATAATCCTCTGTCTGCTGTTGTGAAGTTAAATTCTTAACCTCACTGCTGCAGATTTTTTCAGGTGAAAAGGATATAAATGATTAAGAAAGGAGTTAGATAGAAGTATGGACGAATGGTTTATTTAACTGTGTTGACTTGGGTTCATTCTCCAGGTCTAAGCCTCTGAACTGGGTGTCTGGAAGCTGGATTACACATTACCAAAATGCTCTGTACTTGCTGAATTTGTTGCAGCCTTTCCCAATCATTTTTGTAGCCCACAGTCAGGAGGAGATCTGGGCTCAGCAGACCTTTAGCTTGACTCCGTAATACAGATTTTATTATTTTGGGACACATTAATTTCTGTTTACAAACATGCCAGCTTGTTTTATGAATGGAACCTACTTAATTCATTGCTGAGTAACAAGGGAGGGAAAGGTTTTTGATAAGGAAAACTAAAATTCTAGATAGCTCAGGCTTTCTCAGGTTAAATACTTTCAATATACTTATAATATTACTTATATTATAATATACTTATCCTTTCAGTGTATTTATTTACAATTCCACAAATTCATTATACTTCAAATATTTGAAATACTTAGAATTTCAATTATTTTCTTGAGATTGAAATTTTATTGAAATTCAATTATTTTATTAAAAGTACAGCTGCATTTATTCTTGTTGCTTTGTTCCCTTTTATTTCACTTCTAATATTGTTACTTTACTTTTCCAGTGGTCTTATTGTTCCTGAGAAAGACAGCAATGAAACAGTACCCGAAGTTGTAGCTACTTCTGGATATGCTCTTCTACATTTCTTCAGTGATGCTGCCTATAATCTCACAGGGTTTAACATCACCTATAAGTAAGTGGTACCACTCCACCACTCCAGTGATGCTACAGGTTGAGCAACAGGAGATTTCCTCTTTTCTCACTTTTGTCTTGAAATAAGCAATTGCTCTTGAAGTGTGTAATTATGAGCAGACAGCTGAAATTAGATTTTTATCTTTATTATATCCTTGTAACAGCTAATAAGTGGCACGTGCTTAATGTTACAACATGTCAGTTGTAAGCGTGGGCAAATGTTTGCTCCAAAAGACATTGTATTATTTATTTTTTCTTATTTAATCATTTTGATTATATCTAATCAAGAATTGATATGTTTTATGCATGTCTGTACTCCTGAGTGTTCTGGAGAGATACTTCAGCACAAGTGTGCTTTTCCATAAGCCACACGTTTTACTTGAGACACTGGGTGGTACCTGCTCTTGAGGATCCTCATCCTTGGGATGTGCTTTCTTTTTCAATTCCTGGATGGAATCCCTTAATCTGGCTTCTTTTTACTCTGGGCTGGTTTTATATTCTTTCATTCATATTTAAAACAGATGTGTGCTTTTTATTCACTGACATGTATTTAGTCCTCATTGAGGAGCTTTTTAAAAGTAATTCTGGTGTACTCTGCAATTCATCAACTGCTTTTAGAAAGGTTTTATCTTGAGGTAAATGTGTGAACATACTCACAGAGATGGAAAGTTTGCTTCTGTAGGGATTGTGAACTTAGAATTTTTTTGGTCCTACAGACACAAGTTATGTTTGTGCCACACTGGGAGATTTAATTTGGGAGTAACCTGCAGAAGGTCTCACCTCTTGCAGAAAAAGTAGCTGGAAAAACTTCAGTCACAAATGACTTCTTGCAAAAATTGAGTTTCTCTTAAAATGAGGACCTTATTTTTGAATATCAAGTTTCAGTGCTTTCATCCTTAGTAAGAACATAAATATGTGCTTAATAACCCACATAATAGTGCATTCTTTGAAAAATAAGGGGTATCCAGCACCCCTTGAAAGCTCCAGAAGAAGATGAGGAGCCTTTGGAAAGTTAGGTGAATCGGAAGAGCTGAAGAGGCAGTGTTTTCCAAATCTGGGTGATTGCATAAACCAGGACTCCATCTACTGCCAGCTGTTGGGTTTGCAACAAAATACTCTCTTCAAGAACAATATTCTTTTAATCCTTCACTTGGTTCATCCTTTCAAACAATTTTCAAGTGCTGTTTTGTGTTCTGGTTCTAAGGTTTCCTTGTAACATTTTTGTAGCAAGTAAATTGAATGGAGCATAACAGTAGTTACTACTAGTATACTAATAGTTACTACTGGGTGTAGGTACTCAACAAACACTTGTGAAATTATGTCTTGCCAGTGACAGTGAGAATAATGGGTAGTAATCCCCATCTTTGAATTATTCTGGTTGATACACCAGCAAAAACGAATCTGAAAATTAATATGATCTCAAAACTTGGACCTTTACAAGGATGTATCTGGTTTTGCCTCAGCTACATTGCAGATATTATAAAATCAGAAATTATTCACACCAGGCATGTCTTTGGCTTGGGTTTCATCTCCAGTTGTTCTCTTGGTAAGCAGATCCCAGAATAGCACCTAACTGTGAGCAGTTTAAGTATAAATTGCACAGACACCACAGCAGCCGTACATTTTGATTAAATTCCTCACTTACTGTTGGGTGTTTGAAGGCAAGTCATTTGCCTTACAAATGGCTAAAAGTCATATTGATAATTTCCTCAGAGGAGCTGAGAGTTTAACTTGTGAAATGAAGCAGTTCTGTAGGAATAGAGTACAAATCTCTACAGGTCCATCATACCAGGTACCAGATGATCTCTTGGTTTGTAATGATTTGTATTAACTTTGTTCAGCATCACTCTTGCCTTTGTTAGTAATTCTTGGGAATCTGCTTCCTTTCTGATGAGCTGCTTTGTGCTCTGTCTGCAGTTTCAATATGTGTCCCAATAACTGCTCTGGCCAAGGGGAATGCAAGCTCGATAGCAGCACCGGGGCTCTGCAGTGTGAGTGTGCTGAGCACTGGAAGGGAGAGGCTTGTGACATTCCCTACTGCCCAGAGAACTGTGGGGCACCTCAGAGAGGCCAGTGCAACCTTAATGGCTCCAAAGCCTGTTTGTGCTCTGCAGGCTGGCAAGGTGAGTCTCCTGGTGGATATAGAGAACTTTTGGGGTGCATTTTCTATTTACAGAACTGGCGGTTTAATTAGGAGTATGTGGGAATGTTCTACCTGACAAATATTAGCATTTTGACTAGGTACAGAGTATCTGCTTTTTAAATTTAAAAGATTGCACTTCATTTAGAAGGATGGATATGTTGGAGAGGAGGCCACAGAGAGGCTCCAGGGGCTGAAGCCTCTCAGCTCTGGAGCCAGGCTGGGAGAATTGAGGGTGTTCACCTGGAGAAGGATCCAGGGAGACCTCAGAGCCCCTTCCAATGCCTAAAGGGGCTCCAGGAGAGCAGGAAGACTTTGGACGAGGGCCTGGAGTGCCAGGACAAAGAGGAATGACTTTAAATTGAAACTGGGTTGTTTAAGATTAGATATAAGGAAGAAGTTTTTTACAATGAGGGTGGGGAGACCCTGGCACAGAGCGTCCAGAGCAGCTATGTCTGCCCATGGATCCCTGGCAGTGTCCAAGGTCGGGTTGGATGGGGCTTGGAGCACCCTGGGGCAGTGGGAGTTGTCCCTGCCCATGGCAGGGAGGTGGAAGGGGATCTTTCCAACCCATCCCAGTCTATGATTCTGTGTTTTTTTATGATAGCTTTTATAAGCAGCTTTGTCACTATCCAAAGCAGGACCAACCTGTGGTGTGCAGGCATCCCTTCAAACCTTATTCCTGTGCACCTAAAGCAAATTTGACTCTGGTTGCCATAGTTTACCTGTTTGAACATGTAAAATGCCTCGTTCTCATGACCAGCTGAACTGATCAGCCACATCCAACTTGGCAGTAATTTGGGCTGAACAAACATTTTTCCTTTGCAAAGACCTAGTGAAATGTAAGAATTAGTCTCATATTAAATGCAACCAGCTACAGCACTAGCAGGAGATTGACCTCCAGCTGAAATAGAGGCTTTGGAAAAAAACAGTTTTTAAACCTTCTTTTCCCAGGTCCTGGCTGTTCAATTCCTCTTCCTGCAAACCAGTCCTTTTGGACCCGGGAGGAATACACTCTTCCAAAACTTCCTAGAGCATCTCACAAAACCGTCATCCATGACAATAAAATGTGGATTGTTGGAGGCTATGTCTTCAATCATTCTGACTCTCAGAAGGTTTTAGCGTGAGTATAAACCCAGATAATAAAAACTAAAGAGAGGAACTTAGATTTGAGAGTTATTTTTAGGAAATGCCACCTGACATGCTTTCCTTTGGCCTATGCTTCATCTCCAAGGGAGAACAACTGTAATAAAAACTCAGGCTCACGTTTGAGGTGGGGGAAAATCTTGCTAAGGGGTGCTAATCTTGGAAAAGAAAAGCATAAGATTCCTGATGTTCAGTGAGTTTTTGATTCATCTGTGTCTGACGGCATTTAACTATTCTCTGTATATTTCTGGACTAGCTTCTAAATTATGTCTAGCCTTATATTCAAAGGGAGTTTTGCTTCAGTGTTTTTAACTCTTCCCTATGTTGTGTCTGTGTGACTTCAGAGTTTTGGGCTCCTTAATACTGATACTGATACATACTGATACACATACTAATTACTCTGTATGGTTATCCACATCAATGGGATACCAAACAGGGAGTGGCATTAGGATAAGGACATCTGTGCAATAGTTGGAGGAGATGTAACAGTAACTAAAATACCAAGTAATAATCGTGTACTTCATGGAAATACTCCATTAAAAAAGCCAAACCAACCAACCAAAAACCAAACAACTAGCTTTTGTATTGTATTAGGGCATGTACAGGCAAAAGCTGGATTTTTGTCCAGGGATACTCTCATACCTCACTGTGATGGACCTAAGTGAGAGCTGTATATTCTGCCCTCACATCCGGAGGTAATAGTTCTTATAGGGGAAGAGGAGCTGAAAACACACATTTCAGTGTAAAACGGTTGCTAGTTGCACCCACAATTTACTCCTCTAAAGTCACACCTCGTTTTTTAATAGGATACCCTATGGCTTTGTTGAATGCTTTCTCAGGTGATTTTGTCTCACAAGGCTCTAAGCCTAGCAAATATAGTGCATTATTTTGGATAAAAAGCCACAAGCCATTTTCAGGGCCGAGGGTTTATATTATTTTCAAGCATGGATGGCGAAGACATAATTAAAATGTGCTTTTTAAGCACTGGCAGAGTTTTTTTTTTTAATCAAGTAGTTGGAAATTACCTAAGTTTAATGTAAAGTTTTCCTGCTTTTTTGAGGGAGAGGTGGTGTAGGTTGCCACAGCTTAATAGGCAATGCATTAGCTCTTGGCTTTGTATGGAAAAGAAAACAGGGCAAAGAAAATCAATATTTGGATGTTGAGTAACAGAGCAGGCTCAACTGGATTTTTAAACCCATAAGTAGTTTGTGTGAGCTTTGTGCATGCTGAAATCAGGGCAGGATTTATTATTTTAGTAAATAATTATATCTAACATATTATATTGGTAAATAATTTCCCCCAAATCTTAGAAAGGACAAGCAATCATATTCTCAACTTTAATACCTATTCCTTGGAAAACAATTCAGTTTTTTATTATACAGGTATGATCTTATTTCTGAAGAATGGCTTCCACTGAACAACTCTGTGAACTCAGTAGAGATGAGATATGGTCATTCGCTGGCATTGCACAAGGTAAGTTCAGTGTTCCAGACTCATGTCCCAGCCGATTTCCCCTTCTTCTCTCCTGCTTCCCACCCCTTATCCCAGATCAGTCTTGCTTTGGGAGAAGCTTTCCTCATTCAGAGGCTTGTCTGTTCTAAGCCCAGGCTGTTATACTTGTGCTCTGGGGAATCCTTGGGTGGGTTTCCCAGCAAGTCTGTAGTGCCTCTGCCTGTGTGTTCCTTCTTTGCCCTTTTTCCAGAGGTTTTGAGGATGGCTGAGGCCAGTGAGTTCATTATTTCCTTCTTGCTGTCTATGCTAACAAGACATGCCTGAGGCTGAGTTTGCTGGAGTTCAGCTGGCTCCCCAGCTGCCTGTTACGTAGATCACGTGAATATTTTTATGAGCTCTGTTGTCCAAGACTCCAAAGCAGAGCTGCGGAATTAGGGATTTTTGTTACTTGCTCTGCAAGTAAACTTGTGAATCTGATCTTCCAGCATCTGGCACAACAAGTGGATTTGACTGTTTTTACCTCTTTTCCCACCTGTGTGCCTTGCTGTGAGTGCAGGCCATGTGAGAGCAGGATGGGCAAGTCTTCGGAAAGGAAATGAGCTGATCCTTTATTGACCTTTTGGTTTTGGAATGTTATTTATCTCAAACAGAGAAGGCCTGTACAAAAGTTAATTATAAATACTCAAAAAACTCCACACACTGTCATTCACAAACAGAGCACTGGAAGAACCTCAAAGCATGGAAATTTATCGTGGAATCACAAAATGGTTTGGGTTGGAAGGGGCCTTGAAGATGATCTAGTCCCAATCCCCTGCTGTGGGCAGAGGTAGCCTCCATTATCCCAGGTTGCTCCAAGCTCCATCGGACCTGTCCTTGGACACTTCCAGGGCAGCCACAGCTTCTCTGGGCACCCTGTGCCATGGCCTCACTACGCTCACAGGGGAGAATTCCTTCCCAATATCCCATCTAACCCTGCCCTCTGGCAGTGTGAAGGCATTCTGCCTTGTCCTGTCACTCCAGGCCCTTGTCCACAGCCCCTCTCCAGGGGATATTATTAAGTAACTTCAGACCAGTAGCTTCATTCCTTACCAAGTATCTGTTTCCTAAATGCTGAACTCCTTGGCTTTGTTTTATCTGACTTCTTTCAGGATAATATCTACATGTATGGGGGTAAGATAGATGCGACGGGGAACGTGAGCAGCCAGCTGTGGGTGTTGCACATTCCCAGCCAGAGCTGGGCCCTGCTGACTCCAAAGGCCAAGGAGCAGTATGCTGTGGTGGGACACTCAGCCCACATGGTCACCCTGCAGGACAACAGCACCGTCATGCTCGTCCTGTTCGGGCACTGCCCCCTCTATGGCTACATCAGCAACGTTCAGGAGTACAACCTGGGTGAGTGGGTGGGGCCCTCCCTGCCAGTCACTTTAAGTGTAGGAGTTGGTTTGAAAGTTATTTAAATGACTCATGTTCACATAGCAAAACACAGGCAAATGTGTTCTCCTCCTCCTGTTTGTATTTACAAGAAGGTGAACCTAACATATTTGTATAACCCAGTGAGCAGGCAGCCACGTGCCTCCAGTTTTATACACAGTGTTTGGTCCCAAAGACGTAAAGCTGTAATTGAGAGGCAAAGCAGGGCAACTGTGGGACAATTTAGATTGATTTTCCTCTCTTTCTCTGACAAAACAAATACTTCTGAAGTTATTTCTAATTCTGCAATTATAATAATGGCTGTAACAATTCAGACCAAATACCTGCCTAACCTGACACCCATGTCCCCAGCAGCAGATGCTTAGGGAAACGGGTGCTGAATTTCTGGATTCCCATATCCCTGATAGGATCTGACCCCCATATCCTGGAATAGTCCAGGCTCTGATTTTAGGATCCAGAGGTGTCTAGTATCACCAGTGGAGAAGCACAGGAAGCTTTCCAGGTGAACTGAAATTCTACTTAACTCAGAAAGGCAGGCAGATTCCTGGCTTCCTGGACCATGTAGAGATGATAGTTAAGCACAGGAAGTTCACAACAGGAATGTGCTGGTTATTCTCAGAAAGAGAGGCCCTGTCTGCTCTTTGGACCTACTATCCTTGTTGTCCAGTCATGCTGATCCAGAGGATCTACTGGAGCCTGATTCTCTGGTGTCCCTGGGAGCGAGACTTCTTCCTCTAGGAGAAACCCAGAGACAACCAGGGTGTGTGGGGCACCATGTTTTTGCCATGTGTGATCTTGCAGACTGTTCAATTCCTTTGCCTTTTGTGTGCCTGCTCTGGCCTGGAGTTGGAAAGCTTGTATAGGGTTTCATTCAGCACTTACTACAGAAGATTTGGTGTGTAACGTGGTATTTTTATTTCAGTAGGCATTATAATATGTCTAAAGCACCAATGTTATTTTAATGAGTGAGATATAGGATCGTGAATCACATATTAGTTTTTAACTACAGTGTTCTTCACAGTCAGACTTGGCTTCAGTGCTGTCTGACTTTATATATATATTTATATATATATAAAAAGTAAAAGTGCTCTTGAGTCCCATTCCAAATCAAGTCACAGTGCTGGCATTTTCATGTCACTGAAATGCAGTCTATTATTTGTCTACTTTTTATTTCTCATTTACTTAGCTTGTCTGCAAAATGTAATAAATGCCTGTGGAAGAGCTACTTCTGCTCTAATTAAAAATACCTGGCAACGCTTCTTGACAACAAGCTTCTTGAATGAGAATATTTTTGGATATGAAGTGATAGAGACAGTGTCTAGATATGAATCAGGGGAATCCCAATTTATTCCACCATGTTTTTGATGAGTTATTAATGGACAGAAATTAACCATGTTTTGTCACTGCTGTTTTTCAGTGACAAATACCTGGAGCATCTTACAGACGAGTGGAGCTTTGGTGCAAGGAGGGTATGGTCACAGCAGCGTTTATGATCCAAGCACAAGATCTATCTATATCCACGGAGGTTACAAAGCGTTCAGTGCCAACAAGTACAGGCTGGCAGATGATCTGTACAAATATGAAGTTGATTCCCATATGTGGTAAGTGGTTCTTCTGTCTTTTTCCTGTTTACTACCCACTGTCAGTTTTGTTTGTAGTGGACAAGAGGATGGGTATTTGATAAGGGTACGGTGGTTTATATCTACCCGAATTCAGGATAGATGTTGTGCTCTTGGATTTCTTGTTTTCATGTCCCTTTTTGAACAGAGAATCATATAATCAATACAAGCAAGGCTGTGAACAAGCCAAGAAATCCATTTTAATCTAGTGTTTGATTCAAGCTGAAAAGAAAAAAATGTGATTTTTTTTTTTTGCTAGCCACACAGCTTGTGCATAAGAGTGCAGTTACTGTAGTCAAGTGAGTGAATAATCCATTCTGCAGTTAAGACTGTAAAAGAATTTCTATTAGAACCCTATTGTCTTCTGGCTCTGTAGCTGCTTGAAATGTTCATTTCTTTAAGCTGAAATCGTCTGTTATTTGTTTCTGCCCAAAGGTGAGTTTTATTAAAAAGTTGTAGCCACGCTTCACAGCTTGGAGCAACAGAGGTGAAATATATTTTCCTTAATTCTGTGTTTTTCTTAATGTTGATTTGAAATGCCCCTGACAAAAAGGAGTCTGTCTTTTGTGTTAACACATGTCAATTTGAGTCATTATATCTCTTATTGGGTGTTGAAATAGCTTGTATTTCTGCAACATCTGTTTGTGATTCTGTACTGATGAGGAAGGTACTGAGTGACTCATTTCCAGCCCCTCTCCTTCCCGCTCAGTTGTACACATGGAAATAACCCCACTTCCTCTCTGGCTTAATTTGATCTTCCAGTTCAGCCATGGAGTGGACAAATCTGGCTGAGTAGGCAGAAACTTAAATGTGACAGTGTTCTTCCAAACTCCTGCAGCACCAATTTTCTTTTGTCACATATTTTTTGACAGTCTGGCAAGCCCTGTTAAACAAGTGGAGATTGTAGGACTGTCTGTTCATTTCTCTCTCTGCTTTTTCGTTGTCATTGACTCTTGGTTTTATTCTTCAGTGATTTAGGCCCTCTGTTCCTTGTTAAATCTCATGAGCTTTCCATGGGCTCCATTCTTGAGCTCCAGGTCCCTCTGGATCAAATCCTGTCCCTCAGGGGTGTCAACCACACACTCGATGTCCCTTAGTGGAAGGAACCTTAAAATTCAACCCAGTGCCACACCTGCTGTGGGAGGGACACCTTCTACTGTCCCAGGCTGCTCCAAGCCCCAGTGTCCAGCCTGGCCTTGGACACTCCCAGGGATCCAGGGGCAGCCACACCTTCTCTGGGCACCCTGTGCCAGGGCCTCCCCTCCCTCCCAGGGAACAATTTCTGCCCAATATCCCAGCCAACCCTGCCCTCTGGCACTGGGAAGCCATTCCCTGTGTCCTGTCCCTCCATCCCTTGTCCCCAGTCCCTCTCCAGCTCTGCTGGAGCCCCTTCAGGCCCTGCAAGGGGCTCTGAGCTGTCCCTGGAGCCTTCCCTTCTCCAGGGGAGCATTCCCAGCTCTCCCAGTCTGGCTGCAGAGCAGAGGGGCTCCAGCCCTGGAGCAGCATCGTGGCCTCCTCTGGACTCTCTCCAGCAGCCCCAAGTCCCTCCTGAGCAGGGCACAGGACAGAATCCTCTTGTTGAACACAAATCCTCTCAGAAAAGTAGGAAAATCCTCCAAAGGATGACCCTTTGTGTTCAGTGCCATCAGTCCTACTGATTAAAGTTGAGATCAGTGGTGCATTTGCTTAGTGCTTCCCATGATTTAGTCACCAATGAGCCAGTGTGTTTTGCAGGTATTAACCTGCAGGGCTCCATTTTCAGGAGCTGTGTAGATTTCCTTCAAGTAGAATTTTTAGTTTTGAGTGTGAAATGCTCAAATGCTGCCCAGTGTGAAAGAATTCTTTGGGTTACTACAAAGGCAGCGTTACTATAAAATATTGGAGTCTTCCCAGGCTGATTATGCTCAAAAGCCAAGTTAGTCTGAAAACTTGAGAATCCCTAGGGAAAGAATTGATGATTTGAAGATCCATAGCTTTGGAGAGAGGCTCTCATAGATATATTTCTGCTATAAATTGGTAAAGCAAATGGAAAGATGAGAGTGAAATTACAGGCGGAATTGAACAGTGTGGAATGTAATTGTTAAGCACCTCATTAGGAAAAGTAGTCAGATACTATCACCTTCTTCCCTGCACCCTCAAAATGTTCTTCAGCTTGGATTTATGGAATGTTTTGCGTTTACTGGGTACTTAGTGGTCTCTTTAACGCATATATTTTTATTTCTGAAGGACTATTCTGAAAGACAGCCGGTTTTTCCGCTACTTGCACACAGCTGTGATAGTGAGTGGGACCATGCTGGTGTTTGGAGGAAACACTCACAATGACACCTCCATGAGCCACGGAGCCAAGTGCTTTTCTTCAGATTTTATGGCCTATGATATTGGTAAGTTCTTGCAGAAGTAATAAGAACCCCGCAGATATTTCCAGGGAGCTGTCCTCAGTTTGTCTCCAGAATGACTGGTTTACATATGGGTGTATTATCCCAAATGGTGCTGGGCACAGGGATGTGCAGTCAGGAGAGGCTCGTTAGCTTGCTACAGAATTCCAAACAAATGAGGTGCAGGGATTTCCAGTTACAGACAGCAACGGGTCCTTTGTCAACAGTTTATACATAACCTTGAACCTTAAAAACTAGGTTTTAAACTACATGTTGTTACAGAATCATTAAATCATGGCATTGTTAAGGTTGGAAAAAACCTTTAAGATCACCAAGTCTAACTGGCAACCCAGAACCACCACCATTCTCACCACTAAACTATGTCCTCAAGTGCCACATCCACACGTTTTTTGAACACTTCCAGAGATGGTGACTCCATCACTGCCCAAGGCAGCTCGTTCCAGTGTTTTGCAACCCTTTGTGTGAAAAAATATTTCCTAATATCTGATCTGTATCTTCCCCTGGCACAATTTCAGGCTGTTTTCTCTCTTGCTATCTAAGCCATAAATCTCTCCTGATATTTTGAGTGTGTTTTAATCTATGATTGATCAAAACTTCAGGTTCTTAGGACAGTTACAAGCACCAGACCCTGCTGAAACTCCACCTGTACAGTGTGTGCTCTTGTTTTAACTGCTTTATTCAATAATAAAGTCAAATTATTAGGTTGGATTTGCTGCGTTTCAATAGCCAGGAGAGGGCAGCATTTATTTGTGGATTTGGATTCCAGAGACTGAGTTTCAGAAGAAGGAGGAAAGAAGTGACGAAATTACATAAAGGAAGGTACATACACACCTAGGTAATTCACACTGGGAAAAAACGTCACTCTGTACTCTGACATTCACCTTTTACTCTCAGAATGCCCTAAATGTGGCTTCCCTGAAGTAATCCTGTAAATCTGAAATCTTGAAGTGACTGTCTATTGAGATCTCACTCCTGGTTTGTGAGGGAAAAATGCAAGTCAATACTTGGATCATCAGGGTTTGGTATCCTTGTGCCATTTTGCTCTCTGTTACAGCAATCATTCCATTCTGCCTCCTGTGATTTCTAGTCACATCTGTCTGGAATTTTTGTATGCTCCTAGCTAGCTTCATTCTGATTTTTTTTTTTTAATGAAAAAATTAAAATGAGGTATTTGACCAGGTTGTATGGGGCTTGGATCAGCCTGGTCTAGTGAAGGGTTTCCTTGCCCATGGCTCAGAACTGATATGAGATTGTCTTTAAGGTGCCATCCAGCCCAGAGTATTTTGTCATTCTGTGGCAGTCATGAACAGTTTAATTTTTTAAACTTTGGTAGTAATAGTGATAGATTTTTCTTTCTGCATTCAGCTATCTGCCCAGACCTATTGAACTCTCTGTTAAGTGTAAAACACAGATTAATTTGACAAAATATGCCAATAATGGTGTTCATTTTGATTCACTGGAGGTGAGAGGCAGGTTTATGTTACCTGACATGAGTGGTGTAGTCAACAGTAAGAACCCCCAGTTCTTACCAGATACACACTGATGTGTGGAGCTTACACTGATTTTACCTCACATGATAAGTGAGAGGTGTTTCCTGAGTCCCCTCATTCCTTAGAGAAGAGACTCTCAGCCTGAAAAGAGCAGGGGTTTTTTTTCAGAAATGAGACCACTTCTTTTGTTCTCTTCATTGCAGGAGCCATTGTGCATGATGTTCCTTATCCTATGTGACTAGGAATGCATTAAGGTGGTGATGCATCATTTGTGTCACAGCAGAAACACCTTTTCAGTGGTTCTTCATGCATGATCTCTGCAGTAATTAATTACCCTGGTCATGCTCATGTGGGTCTCCATGGGAATAAGCCCATATAACCCCCTCTGTTATCTGTTCCTTGATGTTCCCAAAGCACAAATTACCCAGGAGAAAACCAAGCAAGGTCAGTTGATAGTGGAAGCCTTCAGTGGAAAGGCTTAGTAATTGTCTTTATTCCCTACTTTTATAGCATGCTGTCTGGCTGGTTTACTCATTTTTTACATCTTGTTGGTTAGCGATCACGATCAGTTAAGGATCACAGTGATGGTTGGAAGACTGGAGAGAAGTGAAATTAAACCCAGTCTGAAACAAGTTCTTCAGACCCAGATCTTCTTAACCTTTGCCATTAAAGCTTATTTTGGTAGTAACTAATTTTATTTACATAATCAAATTTTTCTGGTTTTGCCTCTTCAAATTTCCAAGTAATCAGAGCACATGCATTGCGTATTGGGAGAACATAAAATCTTTTTTCAGTGTGGGGCAATGCTAACAACTTGCACTGACATGTAAGCAATAAAAATTCTTGAATGCTTCTTATCCTTATCCATCTACTTGGCCACGTTGGGGCATATTCAGTCCAAATTGTCCAGGTACTGCCTAGTTTGGGAAGGTTTCAAGATAACAATCCAGCTGTGTGCATGTGTTATTCTCAATTCTCAGGACAAGCCTTTGGATTCTTGACATTTGCATTGGGGGAGCACTTGTGCAGAGTTGTCTCAGAGTATTTTCCCTATTTTCTGTACATTGAAATGGCCAATTAGCTCTTCCAACCCCCAAAATTCGTCTCTCTGGCCTTTGTCTAAAAGTTCCCTGCTCTGCAGCAGCTTTGGGTGGAAAAATGCCTCACTTAATGCTCGAGCTTCTACTTAGGTAAAGGTGCTACTTTTAACTTTTCTCTCCACAGAAGAGAAAGTAAAACTCTTCTATTTACCCCATCAAAATTCTGATTCTGATGACAAACATAGGGAGAAGCTGGATGTTTTGATAGCTGATATGTTCTGTTTGAGCAGTATGTTGAATAAATCCTGGCACTGTAATTTTTAGGTTAATCAGGAAGGAGAAGATTCTTCATAGTGTCAGAATTAGTGGGTTTTTCCAATACTTGGTCTCTGGTTAAAAATGGGAAAGAAGCTTAGAAAGCAAAATATTCCAGGCCTTCTATTAATCTAGAAAAACATGTTCCTTGGCCTCACATAACACACAATTTGATGGCTAAAAAATTGCCAATTGCTGTCCAATTTTTCTGAAGTCTCCTATTAAAAATTGGAACTGTTGTGCTTGGCTTGGGAGTGATGCTGGGCTGGGTTAAATTCTTTGAAAATGGAGCAAATGACATTTAAAATAAAATTTCAAAATCACAGTTTATCAAAGTACTAAATCTAAATGTGGCTTCTGTCTTTCCCTTATCATCGCTCCTGAACAAAATTTCCCTGCATCTGTTGTTTTATCCAACAATTCTCCAATTAAATTTAGTAAAAAATTAAAACTTTGTTTTTCTTTGCCCTTTCAGTTTATCCGTAGACTAGTTTGGTTTGTGGGCTTTTCTTTTTTTTTTTTTCAGAGGGTCAGTCCATGGCATTAAAGAAACTTAGGAGTATTTGAGGTTTCTGTAGATCTTTACAGAAGATTGACTTTTCTGTCTTAATTGCATAAATTGCATCCAAGTGCCTCTGGGCATTGGCCCCCAAAGTGATCCATTCCCTTTATGAAGTTTAAGTGTGATGAATTGGACTGACTTTTCCTACTTTTGTTCCTTTGCTCAGTGGGTTAGATGTTTCTCAGTTTGTTTTTTTTTCTCCCATGCTGCCCAAAGGAAAAAATTACCTGAGAAACCAAGTAAAAAATGAAGCAGAACTTATGAATGTTATGCTAATAGAAAAAGATGGAATAATCTAACATTGTATTAAAAGAGAAAAACAGCCACAAATCCTTAAGCTGTGATGAGTCAAAAATATTTTAAAAAACATGGATATCTGCCCTCCAGGAACATAATGGCAATGGGAAAACTAAAAAAAGATAAGCCTTTGTTCTCAGTGATACTGGTTTGGGGCAAACCTGCAAATAATTCATGTATAAACAGATAAAACCAGAACTTGGTACATGGTGAAAAATCCTACTAGTAAAGGAGAAAAAGCAACTTCTTGTCCTGTTCCCTGGGAGCAGAGCCTGACGCCCCCGCCAGCCGCCCCCTCCTGTCAGGGAGTTGTGCAGAGCCACAAGGTCCCCCCTGAGCCTCCTTTTCTCCAGGCTGAGCCCCTTTCCCAGCTCCCTCAGGGATTCTCCAGCCCTTTCCCAGCTCCATTCCCTTCCCTGGGCTCCTCCAGCCCTTCAGGGACTTCATTGAAAGATCAGAGGTACTTTGGGATGTCTCAGGAAGAAACCTGCTGTGGGAGTTGCTGTTCATTATCCAGAGAAACATTTCTGAAACGGGCTCTTTTCACTTGTAGCCTGTGACCGATGGTCTGTCCTGCCCCGCCCGGCTCTGCACCACGATGTCAACAGGTTTGGGCACTCTGCTGTGCTGTACAACAGGTAAGGGCACGCACGGTCCGTGCCTCTGTAAATGTGCACATGAATCACTGACTCTGGAGCACAGGGCTGAGGGTCTGCCACAAACCCCTTCTCCACGGAGGTTTGGGCTGCCCCAGCCCTGGAAGGGCCCAGGGCCAGCTTGGACAGGGTTTGGAGCAGCGGTGTCTGGTGAAAGGTGTCCCTGCCCATGGCATGGGGTGGAATGAGGTGGGATTTACGGTTGCTTCCCACCCAAACCGTTCTGTGAATCTCTAAAAGTTTTCAGATCTTCACTCTTGTAATGTCTTCAGTATTCACCTGTTCCCGTCAGCCCTTCTTCACTGGGCTAAATTGTCTCAGCTTACTTAGTTTATTCAATGTTTTTTTCATTATTTTTACATATTTCTATTTTTTATTTATTTCATAATTGTGCATTTCAATATATTTCACACTTATTTCTTTGCTGCCCTGACAACATTTATTTCCATATCTGAATTTCACTCGTGCTTTTAAAATCTGTCCATGTTTTACTTTACACACCTTATGCCATGGTGCTGCTCTTCCCCAGGCACCATGATGTGCAGTATTTGGGTGAAATCTTAGGTGAGATTCCAGCTGTTAAACCTTACACACTGTAGTGATATCCCTACTTCCAGATGAACAGCTGTTACTGAATCAGTGGAACCAAGTTTGAAAAATTTATTTCATAGGAGTCCTAAAATAGAATTAGTCATATTAAAAATACTTAAAACTTCCAAAGCAAACCAAAACTTCTCTTTTCAGTTGCCTTGACCCTTCTTCACTGTATTTTTAAAGGTGCATTGACAGACATAGACGCACAGAGAATTGTAATGTGACATTTTCGTTTTGCCTGGTGCACTTGAGATACTGAAGGAGGTTTAAAATCCCCCACCCCTGGCCCTACAAAACATTATTTGTTTTGGGTGTTGTTTGGGCTTTTTTCGTTGACACAATGACTCTGCTCAGTTGTTACCAGCCATGGAAAGTGTGGTTTCCTTACAGAGCAGCAGGGAGAGTGACAGCACCAAATTGTTTTGTCACAGTTTCTGAACTCTGGTTTAATGCTATGATACCATCTCCCCAATTTTTAGCCTTCCTCTGTGTCTTGCCAGTGCAGATTACAGGAGGATGCCACAGTTTTGCGACATTTTATATATAATGTTGTTGATCAGGTGCTCCCAAAGTTTGGCTGGAGAGGGAGATTGGTTGATGACCTTGAATAGCTTTGACTCTGTGTTGAGTCTCTCTGGCTTCTGTGAAACAGTGAAATTTGACTGACCTTTTCTTTAGTGCCTCCCTTAACCAAGAGCTATTTATTTGGATTTATATATGCTGGCATGTAATAAAACACTTCCCTCAGACCTTAAATCCCATTTACCTGGAGCAGTGCTCTGTCCATGAAAACAGCTGTGAGTTTTTCTCTCTTTACTTCCATGTTGTCCAGCACCATGTATGTATTTGGAGGCTTCAACAGCCTCCTCCTGAGTGACATCCTGAAGTTCACACCAGAGAGATGTGAGGCTTTTGACAAGGAGATGTCCTGCCTGCAGGCAGGTCCTGGCGTCAGGTGCGTGTGGGCTCCCCACCCTCCTCGCTGCATCCCCTGGGAAAATGCAACAGTGCAGCAGCAGCAAAAGGTCTTTGAAGACTGTCCTCCCAAGCCAGGTATGTGCCACATTCTTTCTATTTGCTTTTCTGAAAGGTGTGCAGGGTCTTTTTCCAAATTCTGTCCCGTGTTAATTGTATGCCCTTACAAGGTCAGATTTTAGATGGAGGGCTGTGGTTGTACTTCCACGTGTCCTGGGAGCTGTTCCTCTGACCAAGTGTCATGGAGATGTGGAGGTGTTTCTATTTCCTGCTCCTCTAACATCATTCTGTAAATGCTTACTCCAATGATGGACCTTGTGAGAGCCAAGGATTTGCTGAAGAGCAGCATGAGGCAGTGAAGTGCATCTGGGTGTGGTGGAGTTACCCTGTACTCTTCAAAAGAGACAGCAGAAATACTGCTTTAGGAAAAGTTACTTTATTTTTTTTGGTGAGGGGTTGGAACCATATGATCTTTAAGCCAAACCGTTCTGGTATTCTGATTCTGTGTATAGAGGCAAACAAAATGAATGAATTTTTTAAGGTCTGATTCCTGTATTTCCCCTTAGGATAATTTTAAACAACTTCATCCTGATACATTCATTGCTCTGAATTGATTATACAAACCTTGATTCTGTAACAGATGTGCAGCCTTTAATTATTTAATAGAAACTGATGTAAGGGGACATTGCCTTGCTGGGCTCTCAGAGTACAATACATTTTCACAAAACACAGGCAATGAATAATTGGAAAGAGGAATGAAAAGTTCAAGCTTTGATAAAAATGCTCCACTTGAAGGCCAGACTTGCAGAAAGATGGGCCTGTGGTGGGAGATGTCCACTGTCCTTATGGAGTATCCTCTGGCATCATTTCCCTGGGCATTAACGTGTCTTAGTTTGTGTGCTTCCATGTCTTGGTGCATTATTTCCTGATGGTGTGTTTTATGGCTCCTTGGGCACTAAAAATGATTGCTGCTGTAAATAAAAGCAATTTTCTATCAGTTCAAACACATGAAAGTACCTGATTTTAGTTGCTAACAGAAAATCTACAGGCACTGCTATTTGGTTGTATCTTTTGCTGTAAATATCAAGTTCTTGGAGCTCTGTTAGGAAATGCCTGTTTTTGGTCATGCAGGTTTTTTTCTTTAATAGTTGTAGACAATGAAAAATGTGATCAGATTACAGACTGCTACAGCTGCACAGCCAACACAAACAGCTGTCAGTGGTGTTCTGACCAGTGTATCCCTGCACACAACAACTGCACAGAGGAACAGGTAATGGCTCTTAACACTTCCTTAGTTTAAATTTACCCTTTGCAATAGCAAATCTCCACATATTTTCATCTGTCAGTGTTATTGATCCTGGATTTGTTATTCCCAGTGCATGTCTAGCTCAAAAGTGCTACATGCTTGGATTTTTTCAATTTGATACAAGGGTTTTGCATGGTATTTTCCAACGAATATAGGAGAATGGCTATGGGCAGTGGAAGAGGTGGAGGTTTCACTATGGTATAATTATTCATTAATCACATTTTGGGTTTGATATCAATAGAGCTTTCCCGAGAAAAAACAAAATAACCCTCTTGTAAAAGCTTTAGAATGGAAAACATGTCAGGTGGTGTTTTGAGGGAATATCTTGGATAACCAGTCCAGGCTGTGCCCAGTTCCACAGCTTTTGGATATATTAATTGCTTTGTAGAACTGAACTGTGATATTTAGTGTGGTAATCATGGCTGTTATAAACCCACATGGCTTGGATATCAGAAAAAGCCTCACCTGTGCTATTTATTTTAGGTTCCTGTTACTCTCTATGACAATTGTCCTAAGGATAATCCTGCCTATTACTGTAACAAAAAGACGAGTTGTAAAAGCTGTGCCATGGATCAAAACTGTCAGTGGGAACCTAGGAATCAGGAGTGCATTGCTTTGCCAGGTGGGTACTGGTGGCATAACCCAAATTCACCCAGTCCAAAAGTTGTTGCGGGTTTTTTAAAATTTTTGTTGTTTTTACCCTCAAATCTGTAATTTTTACTGTTAAGCTGGAGCAAATAACATTGTTTAATCATACCAGCTTTGGTATGAAACTTAATTTGTAGTAAATCCAGCAAGTCTGCTGGAATATTTTTCAGTCCCAGTTGTCTGAAGAGGACTATGATCACTTGTGTAATTATTAGGCTGTATTTCATCTTTGCCTTTTCATTTGATAAAAGCTGTTGATAATAGTCTGCTGCAAGATATTAGATTTAATAATGCATGCTATTTAATTTAGGAACAAAAATTGTGCAAAAGCGTAATGGTACATACTGGACAAATGAGGCAAGTAACACCTGAAGTGTTTAAGGAAAATTCTCCTATTAGAGTGTTTCCAGTGGAGCTCACAGGAGTTGGTTATTAGCTCCCTTGCAGTGAATTTTTTTTTTATCCCAATGTGTGGGAGAGAAATACATGATCTTCAGTGATTAACTTTTGTAGGTAATAAAATATAGGGAAAGGGGAGAAAACCTATAATACAGGACATTTTCATGGACATGGAAAGCTTTCCCCTAGGAACGGGTAGGTCTGGACATCTCCAAGTCTGGTGTTTGCCAGTCTGCAACAGTTAAAAATTGAGGAGACTTTGAAGAAGAGCAATGAAAGTGAGAAAAACATCTTTTAGTGAGATAGATAAAGATCTTGGTCTGTTTTATTTGATGTAGAAAAGGGGATGACTTGATCATATGTGTAAGAAGCTCATCTGAGAAATTGACACTTGAGAACTTTTCCATCTGTTAAGTCTGAATTCACACTGGAAATGCCCAGAAGGGTTTTTTCTGTAAGTGACATAATTGTTATGCATCAACACTTCTGAGCAAACCTCTAAGTCGTACTGGTTTGGGATGGGGCTGTAGGTATTTCTTAGCGGAAGGGTTCATAGAATCATTAAAGCTGGAAGACACCTCCCAAGATTGTCATCATCAAGTTCAACCTCTGTCCCAGCCTTACCATGCCACTAAGCCACAGCACTGTGGGCTCATTTTCTGAGCACTTCCAGGGGTGGGGACTCCACCACTGACCTGGGCAGCCCCTTCCAATGCTTGGCAACACTTTTCAGGGAAGAAGTTTTCCCTGTGTTACACAGCCTAAACCTTCCCTAGCACAACTTGAGGGCATTTCCCCTCCTTCCCTGGGAGCAGATCCCGACACCCTCAGCTCCCACCTCCTGTCAGGGAGTTGTGCAGAGCCAGAAGGTCCCCCCTGAGCCTGCTTTTCTCCAGGCTGAGCCTCTTTCCCAGCTCCCTCAGGAATTCTCCAGCCCTTTCCCAGCTCCATTCCCTTCCCTGGCCATGCTCCAGCCCCTCCAGGGCTCTCCAGAGCTGCCCCAGCAGTGGCAGCACCGGGGGCAAAGACACTGCCCTGGCCCTGCTGCCACCCCAGTGCTGGCACAGCCCAGGGGCCACTGGCCCCTTGTCCACTGGGCCTCATGTTTTTTCATGGTTCTTTCACTACCTTGATTGTTGGGAAGGTCACCTGCATCTCTTGGTTTGCTTTCTTTCCCTCCCTTGTCCTCCAGAAAATATCTGCGGAACAAACTGGCATTTGGTTGGCAACTCCTGCCTGAAAATCACCAACGCCAAGGAGAACTACGATCATGCCAAACTGTCCTGCAGGTCCAGTGGTGCTTTGCTGGCTTCCCTCACCACTCAGAAGAAGGTGGAATTTGTTCTGAAGGAGCTGCAGAAGATACAGTCTTCGGTGAGTGCTTCTCTTGTACGTCCCTTGTGTAATAAAGCTGTGGCTGTGGAGAAGTCCTTGCCGGAGTATTGTGTGCTCTGTACACAATAGAAATGCCTCTTAACCAAAACCAACTGATTTTCTTTTGAAATTCAGTGTAGCCTCTGGGTGCTTCTGAACTGAAATTGTAGAGAATGTAAATGGGAAAGAGAAATGTAAACATACACAGTGCCTCAGTGATACCACTTTCTGTACTGGAATCACACCCGCATTTCCCTGGTGGGATACAGGACTGCAGCAGGAGCCCTCTGGTGACTTGTGCACAATATTTTATAAATAAAAATCCCTTTGGGGCACTGGAGGTGTTTAATGTAAGGTATTGAATTATTTACTCCACTCAGAAAAGCAGCTGTTAAAATGTCGACTTTTCACTCCACAGAGCTGCTTGGCTTGTTTGGCGTTATTTGTGTGTGATTTAGTGGCAGGTGCTTTTCTGTCAGGCCCAGGGAGAAGTGCATTGGAATTTTTCCCTCTTCATGCATCAATGAGATAAATACATATTTTTTCCAGTCTCTGGAAGAAGCAGGGAGATGTTCAGGGCAGGTTGTGTAGGTGGTGCTACAGCCCTGACAAAGAACGATGCTGTGCATCTTTTGTAAAATCCTGGATTAGCCTAGGAAGCTGCTGTGGCCTGATGGCACATCAGAATGACAACTCCTGGGTCCCAGAGGCCGCTGTGGGGAAGCATTTTCTCTAGGAAAAATGAGGCTGGAGGCAATAGGATTGCTTTTTCAGGGGAGAACATGCTTCAGTACTTAGGAGAAATATTCTGCTGTTAAAAAAAGAACATCCCCTGCCTTGATTCCCTTTGTAATTTTGAAGTGGAATTTCAGCAATTACAGTGTTTCAGAGGGGAGTCAGTTTAGCCAAGGAAAGGTGAGGTGCAGTTTAAGCAAGATTGTTCATTAAATCTTTTGTAAAATTAGGAAGCCAAGCCTGGGATAGTTTAAAAATATGTGACTCTGACAGCTCCAGGTGTTTCTGGATATTCCAGTAGTTGAGTGTAGAGTAAATTCCTGAAGACACATGGTAACCCTTCCCTCACAGTGTCTAAGTCTTTACACTGTGTAAAAAAGAATCGTTAATTTACAGGGATTTTTTTTTTCCAGCTACAGAGTTCTTTGAAAAGTGAGCCTAAAGAAACTAGGAGCCTGTTTTAATGGATATTAGTATAGAATGCTTGTAAGGTGGGAAACTATATCCTGAGCTCATCCCAGAGTGTGGACAGCAGGAAAGGTGGGAATTCTACCCCTGTGCTCTGCTCATGTGAGATGCCACCTGCAGAGCTGCCCCAGCCTTGGGGCCAACAGCAGAAAGACCTGGAGCTGCTGGAGAGAATCCAGAGGAGGCCACGGAGCTGCTCCAGGATTCTGGAGCCCCTCTGCTCTGCAGCCACACTAGGAGAGCTAGGAATGTACCCTTGGAGAAGGGAAGGCTCCAGGGAGAGCTGAGAGCCCCTTGCAGGGCCTGAAGGGGCTCCAGGAGAGCTGGAGAGGGACTGGGGACGAGGGATGGAGGGACAGGAGACAGGGAATGGCTTCCAACTGCCAGAGGGCAGGGTTAGCTGGGGTAATGGGCAGGAATTGTTCCCGGGGAGGGTGGGGAGGCCCTGGCACAGGGTGCCCAGAGAAGCTGTGGCTGCCCCTGGATCCCTGACAGTGCCCAAAGCCAGGCTGGATGGGGCTTGGAGCACTGGTGGCTGTGCTGGGGGAGGCTCTGCTTTGCAGTTACTCCTTTTTCAAGTAAACTGCATGTAGATGTTTAGTAATAATAGGAAAATATGTTGGTGTTAGCATGATATGCTTTGTAACCCTGTTACTGTTGGAAGCTGTATAAAAGTGCATAAAATGAGTTTCAAGTAGGTGATGTTTACTTAATTTAGCAGTAAAACAACATGTTATACCAACAGAGCTCAAATGCTCCTCCTCAAAAAGAAAGTGTGCCAAAAAATAAATTGCCAGTAGGAATAGTTGCCTTACAGGATCTTTATATTAAGAAGTTTGTGGCCAGCAACACTAATTATACTTTGACCTGCTCCTTTATTTTTAGCCCAAAACCTTGACTCCATGGGTTGGACTGAGGAAAATCAATGTGTCCTATTGGTGCTGGGAAGACATGTCTCCCTTCACCAACACCCTTGTCCAGTGGCTTCCCAATGAACCGAGTGATGCTGGATTTTGTGGATATTTAGCTGAGCCTTCCCAACAGGGATTGAAGGCAGCAACGTGTATCAACGAGGTCAACGGCACTGTCTGTGAAAGGCCAGGTAACAACAGCTGTCTGGTTGATGTATATTTCCTAGAGAGTAAAGAGAATGCAATTTATTACATTTCAAACCAGCTGCATCATGACTTTGACAAAGAAAAGTATTTCTGAACTAGTGTCTTGTGTACGCATTTCATGCAGGAAATAGATATTTAAAAAATATCTCAAGCTTTACACTGTTAACTGTAAAATATTTGAAGTACATGACTTTAGTTATTTTTTTTCTCAGTTGCATACCTACATGTGACATTTAGGGTACGTATGGTATGGAGCAATCTCCTGTTTAAAAAAAAAAAGTAACTTTCCAATTGAATTCCTCTTTTTCCCCTCCCCTGCTATGTAGCCAGAGGAGGATTTTATCAAAGTTTGAAATTAATTGGCCAAGACACTTTGGAGATAGGAGAACTTTGAAAAAAAGAAGCTATTTGCTTTTGGGAAAAGTCTTCCAGCTTTGTTGAAACTGCATATCTTTTCAGATGGCTTGTCTGTTAATTCTCCATTGTAGCTGATTATTTCTGAATACCAATTAATGCCTCTTTAAGTATTAGGGAAGTTGGTTGATTAAATATAAATTTTAAGTACACTGCACCAGTTGAAATCATTCTTGGGGGAAATGCAAGATGCAAATCCTCAATGTGGAACCTGAACTCAGAATTCTGTATGTTTTCACTGCCAGCGCTTGGATTTAAGCTTTACCTTGGTTTAAGCTTTACCTTTATGGTCTGAGAACAGTCACTTGAAGCAAAGCTTAAAGCATTGGCTCACATACAAACTGCTGAGTTAGTTCTGCTTTCAGTGCTCGTTTGATGTCTGGAACTGATCAAATCACTTAAAACACGTCCCTGTGTGCTCATGTAAAAGAGGATTCTTCCCCACACTTTTCTGGGGAGGGTAACTAAGGAATACATCGACAACTGCAGAGAAAAAGAGAGCACACTCATAGTGCCATTCCCAGATTTGCTGTGGCTGTCCCTGGATCCCTGGCAGTGCCCAAGGCCAGGTTGGGCGTTGGGACTTGGAGCAGCCTGGGACAGTGGAAGCTGTCCCTGCCGATGGGATGGGACGGGATGGAATGGGATGGTCTTTGTGGTCTCTTCCAGCTCAGACCATTCGTGATTGTTTCTGGAAGAGCACTGATTGTTGTTCTCCCCACAGCCAACCACAGCGCCAAGCAGTGCCGCACGCCCTGCGCGCTGCGCGCCGCCTGCGGGGAGTGCACCAGCGGCAGCTCCGAGTGCATGTGGTGCAGCAACATGAAACAGTGCGTGGACTCCAACGCCTACGTGGCCTCCTTCCCCTACGGCCAGTGCATGGAGTGGTACACCATGAGCAGCTGTCCGCGTAAGTGACTGCTCCTGCCTCGGGCGCGGCTGAGCCAAGAGTTTGGTAGGAAAGGGCACCGAGATCCACGTGGGTTGTGCTGGAATGTTTCCCTCGATGAAAGGAACAAGGCCCGGCTGGATGGGGTTTGGAGCACGCTGGGATAGTGGAAAGTCTCCTGCCCATGGCAGGGGGTGGAACAACAGAGTCTCTAAGGTCCTTTCCAACCCAAACTGTCACTGTTGAGACAGCGAAATGACAAAAAGACTCCAGAAGTAAAGTGAAGGGCCAAAGGCAAAAGGCCTTGTCTTTATCTTACAAGACCCTTTTATAACATAGATAGTACACGTTATATTCTATTGGCTGAGAAATTAACACCCCTAACAATTATTGGTTACTTATTTATAACACTTATTCCCAAATAGTCCCAAGTAGAAAAAAAACCTCTCAAGAGCAGATGTTGTTATTCATCTATTGTTTATGATTCTTAATACTAAACTTCTCATGGTACGGTAATGTTTTCAGACTCGATGTGTGAGAATGTTTTTCTGGCCAATGCTGAGCTTCTCACGAGAAGCTGCTTGCTGCAATAAGCAGCTGAGAAACCTCTGACTCGGCCTGACAGCATCCATACCAAACCATTCCATGATTGCCTGATTATCAAATCCAGATTAGGGTTGACACAAGTGTTTTATTCTGAAGTATTGTCTACTTACAGACTGTAGTAGCAATTTCTACCTCATTTAAAAAAAAATTATTTACTTTTTTGCCCCTTTTAGGTAGATGTGAGCACACTGCAAAAGCTTCATGGCACTTTGGAATAGTGTGTTTTCTTTTCAAGCTGGGGTAAAAGAGCCTAAAAACAAGTGAAGGTGTAGAAATTATTTTATTTATGTTGAATTCTTTAGGAGCTGGGTGTGAGCAGGGGCATCACAAGTAGCTCAAAGTGTTGCAAAATAAGAGATGAAGAAAATGAACTTAAGGAACACAAGAGAGTGAACTTCCCATATTGCCAGAGGTCAAAAGTTGGAGGAAGCATCAGGCAGGAGATGAGTAAGCTAAAATAATGGAAAACAATTTTTTTTTCTACTCCTTTTTTTTTTTTTTCTTTTTCAAGGCAAATATTGTCTATTTAAACATCAAAATAGAAAGTCTGCTCATCTTGCAACACCAAGAATCCAGAAAATATTTTTCAAGATGGTCTGGGGAAAGGAACAGAAAACATTTTCTGTTTGTAAAGAGTCTGTCACCCCTGAAATCCACTCCCATTAGAGAAAGGAGGGGCTAAAGGGTGGAACTTTATTCTCCTATTTGTGTTCCATGCTTTTTGACTCAGATAAATACTTGAAATAATAGCATATGATACTGAAAGGTGGTAGGAAGAGGCTCAGAGTGACTAAACTGGTTGGTTTTTAACCTTTGCTTCCAGATGGCTCATTTGATCATCCAGTCTATTATAAATCAATCAGAGATGTTTTGTAGATGGAACATTAACCTCTGGTGTTAGAGGGTGGCATGTAATGGTTTGAAAAACCTCTGTGTGTGTTGTGCTTTTTTGTAGCTCATTGATTATTAGAACCTTTGTTAATAGTTGTCTTAGATTCTGGAATAAATGTGCTGATAGGAATGAATATGTTACTGTGAATATCAGAAGAAATATTTCTAGATTTTATGAGAGAAATATTTTGGTGAGATAAAAATACAGTTACGCAATATACATTCTGCATTTTTTGTTGCCTGTCTTTGAGATAGTGATTTATTCCACAATTCCATGTTTTGGTTTGGTTTTTTTTTGTAGCTGAGAACTGCTCAGGCTACTGCACGTGTGCTCAGTGCTTGGAGCAGCCAGGCTGTGGATGGTGCACAGATCCGAGCAACACCGGGAAGGGAAAGTGCATCGAAGGCTCTTACCGGGGTCCTGTCAAGATGCCGACCCCATCCATGCCAGGGAAACACAGCTTGGAGCCTGTCCTCAATGTCAGTATGTGTTCTGTGGAGAACAGCTACAACTGGTCCTTTATTCAGTGTCCAGGTAAACGAGCAGCATTTAATTGTCCAACCTTTTGATTAAGTGTAAGGAGAGAGAGTTTTTAAGACTACAGTGATGTCTGTGTTCCCTCCTGTTAATGGAGGGAGGAGAAGAGCATGGAATCTAAATAGGAATTACACACTTGGACATGGAAGGAGCTGTGCAGCTAAGCTGCACAGGTTTGCTGCATGAAGACATTATTATTTATTACTTGATAGAAATTTTTCCTTTCCTTACAAACCTTTACTGAGATTTTAACTTTTGTTTGCTTATTTATTTTAAGGCTGTTTGAAAGAAAGGCAGATCTTCCTTTGAAGGTTGTTTTAAGTATTAATAATGCTTAGGATGATTTTTAACTAATGCTTTTGACATAAAACCAGCACTCCCCTCCCCATTCCTTGTACATCCACCCCACCAGCAGCTTCCTGTCCAATGTGCACATAATGTTTTGCAGTTCAGTTTTCTGTGTGTTGCTTTAAATTTCAGTTTTTTGATATACACCTGTCTTGGGTCCATGTATCTCTAGCAAGAGATGACAACCTCTTGGGAAGGTGCATGAAGTCGTTTCATTTATCCTCTGTACAGTGCAGACTCCTGAGGGTCTTTGTGAGCTCAAATCAATACTCATGATTTTCCTGTTTTCTTCAGCCTGTCAGTGTAATGGGCACAGCAAGTGTGTAAACGAGAGCATTTGTGAGAAGTGTGAGAACCTGACCACGGGCAAGCACTGTGAGATGTGTATCTCAGGCTACTATGGGGATCCCACCAACGGGGGCACGTGCCAACGTAAGTGCTGCCTCAGAGCTTCCTGCACTGAGCTCTTCATGGTTTTCACACTTTTCTCATTCCTCAGCTATCTTAACACAAAGTATGTGCTGCTAATTCATGTTTTCTTTCCTGCAGGCGAGGCTCAGTTCTCGTTTCTTCAAATCGAAGACACTCAGACTGCTGAGTGAGATTGCTTTCATTGCGCATAAAGATGATTTTATACCTTCCTTTCTAAACTTAGAATGACCACAGTGAAAAATGTCTGTATTTTAGAGTTTGATGATCCTGTTTTTAAAAGAAACAACGTTGATCCAAATGTCTTGAACAAATTTCTTCTTATCTAAGTTTTACCTTCTATTCTGTTTGGTTAATGTGTTGTGTGTTTATAGTTAAAATTGTCTGCTTCGTAAAGGCTTGCCATGTTTCACTAAGGTCTTGGCTGGATTTCAGTTGAGGATTAGGAGAACCCTGTTAAAATTCCATTTCAGTTTGTGAAGTGCTTTGGGACTCTTTGGCACAAAGAACTGTTTTCAGCTGTGCAAGACCCAATTAACAAACTGGGAAAAAGTATTCATTGAAAGACCAATGTATTTAATATTGAGAAATATACATGGAAGACTTGGAGTTTTGACCTGCAACCTTGTGACATGGTTTGAACTGCTGTGGCATGGGGAGACCAATTGTAAACCAGAATCGAGCTGTGAGAGGTGCAGATGTGAGGGAAGGTGCTTCTTGCTCCTAAGAGATTTAATCATAGAATCATGGAATGGTTTGGGTTAGAAGGGACCGTAAAACTCACTCCAATCCCCTGCCATGGGCAGGGACACCTTCCACTATCCCAGGCTGCTCCAAGCCCCAGTGTCCAGCCTGGCCTTGGACACTGCCAGGGATCCAGGGGCAGCCACAGCTTCTCTGGGCACCCTGTGCCAGGGCCTCCCCACCCTCCCAGGGAACAATTCCTGCCCAATATCCCAGCCAACCCTGCCCTCTGGCAGTGGGAAGCCATTCCCTGTGTCCTGTCCCTCCATCCCTCGTCCCCAGTCCCTCTCCAGCTCTCCTGGAGCCCCTTCAGGCCCTGCAAGAGGCTCTGAGCTGTCCCTTGGAGCCTTCCCTTCTCCAAGGGAACATTCCCAGCTCTCCCAGTCTGGCTGCAGAGCAGAGGGGCTCCAGCCCTGGAGCAGCTCCGTGGCCTCCTCTGGATTCTCTCCAGCAGCTCCAGGGCTGGGGCAGCTCTGCAGGTGGGGTCTCACCTGATCAGGGCACAGGGGCAGAATTCCCACCTCCCCTGCTGCCCACGCTGGGCATCAGCCCAGGGCTGGGGGGTTCTGGGCTGGGACAGGTCCAGCTCTCACCCAGCAGCAGCAACCCCAAGTCCTTCTCCCCAGGGCTGATCACCAGCCATTCCCCATCCACCCTGTGTTTGTGCTCTGGCTTGCTCCAGCCCAGGGCTAGGACATTGCACTTGGCCTTGTAGATCTTCATGAGGTTCACACAGTCCCATGTCTCCAGTCTGTCCAGGTCCTCCTTGATACCATCCAGGTACCATTGGATGCCATCTAGGTCCCTCTGGATGTCCCCCCTTCCCTCCAGCATGCTGACCCTGACAGTTTTTTGTCATCAGCAGAGTTGCTGTGGGTTCCTCAATTCCGCTGCCCCTGTCACCAACAGAGATGTTAAACAGCACTGGTCCCAGTGGATTATGTTAGTGGTGTATAGTGAGGTGGAATGAAACCATTAGATACAGCAATTGAAAAGGTAGACTAAAAATAACATTACTCAGAGTACTGTCAGTACTTACGTGAAATGAGTGTGGGTGGCTTGTGACCATCCTGGAAGAATGAAGTGGAGGTGATTACTGAGTGGACATTGAAGACTTCTTGTTGCTTCTTCCAAGTGTGGAGACAATCCGATAAAAAATACTTGAATATTCATTTAATATGTTTATTGGAAGTAGCACCAACCTTTTGGATGAACATGAGGGTGAGTTGCTGGAGCATGGAGTCCTGTTTCCTCAAGCAGGAGGAAGGTAGTGATGGTTGAGGCTATGAAGAACTTCCCAATGGACAGATTTGAGGAAGGGGGAAAAACAGGGATATAGCTGCCTCCCTTAGAGCAAGGGGATATGGAATTCCAACAGACAGCGCAGCAACACAGGTGCAAAGGAGAAGGCGCATCCCTGACACTTGATTTCACAACATTATCTGCCATGTTCATACTGCTGATACTCATAAACTCATTTCAGATGAGGATACTTTGAAATGCTCTTAAGTTTACTTGAAAGTAATGAATAAATTGAGGCTGAGTTGTCTGAGAAAATACAGAATTCTACCCTGAGCTTTCAGGTTTAATCACTGGATCACAACGTGCCTGTTGGTAGGTGTCGCTTTTCTTTGCGTGTGGAAATGGAGAGTAAGTTCCTTTGGACTCTTGTGCATAAGGATTGTCCCAAAATAGTTTGTTGTTGAGATAATGAGTGACAGACTGAAAACATCCAGATGCCTGAAAAGAAATTAGAAAATGTGTTGAGAGATTGTGGAACAGCATTCATTCCTTATCTGATGGAACCAGTAGCTCATGTCAGAAGTGCTTTGCTCTCAAGTGCTTTGGACCCAGGTTTTTAATTTGCTGTGATTGAACACTGTTTACTGGGAAGGGGAAAGAATGAGGGAAGCGGGAACCTGGGCAGAAAGACTGAAGTGGATTGGGAAAGGGAAAGCAAGAGCAAGTCACCCTATCTGATGCAGCCAGGCTGACTGCTGCCCATTAGTCATTTTTGCTCAGTGAAAACCTTTCCAGAGGGGAATTCTTCAGGTAAGGATTGGCTGATGGGCAGCAGAGCTACCTCCTGTTTTCTCCCTTCTCTGAGCCATGGTCTCTCCATCCTTTCCCATTAATAATGTGCTGATTTCACTCTTTTTGTGCATTTGTGAGCAATACTTTGTGCTGGTCTGTTTTTAGAGCCCATGGTCACAGTCATGCTGGTGACTGTTGTACACTCCAGCCTGACACACAAATATCTGTGTGTTTGCACATTCAATGCCTAGTGTGAGTCTTGGGATCATGGAATGGTTTGGTTTGGAAGGGTTCTAATAGACCATTCTGCCATGGGCAGGGACACCTTCCACTATGCCAGGGTGCTCCAAGCCCCAGTGTCCAACCTGGCTTGGACAGTTCCAGGGATCCAGGGGCAGCCACAGCTGCTCTGGGCACCCTGTGCCAGGGCCTCACCACCCTCACAGAGAAGAATTTCGTCCCCATATCCCATCTAACCCTGCCCTCTTTTATTTCAATGCCTTCAGTCCTACATATCCCTGTAAAAAGTCCCAACACAAGGTTATATTACTTGTGTTGAAAATATTTTGTCTAACTGCAGTTATTTCCCTGAAAAAATTGTTTGCATCACATCATATGCCCTGGTGTTGGCAGAGCTAGGCAGATAATAACTAAATGGTAGGTAAATCACTCCTCAGAGGTTGCTTTGAGGAAGTGTCCAAGTAGAGGAGTATTAATCAGGAAGGGCAGGAAATGCAGCACATCAAATGTAAAAATAGCTGCAAGGTGCTTTCTCTGCATTCAGGATTTTTCTGAATTTTCTGATTAAAGTTTCCCATGAAAATATGCTGGTGGGAGATAAGGAAGTTATTTGCAAGTGAAGGGAAGGCACTATTATGCCTGAAATCAGATTGCAGCTGTGGCGGCGCTTCCGAACACATCCGTGCAGCCTTTGCTGCTTCCCCGTGAGTTGCTGCTGCCGTGGACCTGCCTGATTCCCTTTCCCAGGGCTCAGTGGGGCCCTGCAGGGCAGCTGAAGTACATGGCATGGAAGAATAGTGTTGGACAGGTGGGTGATGGTGTTGCCTTTGGGAAGCTGGACCATCACAAACACGGAAAGAGGAGTAGCAGTCCCCATGGCCATCTCCGAATGAGTCTCTGTGACCCGTGGTTTGTGGAAAGGTGAAGGAGTCTCCCTGGAAGGTGGTTCCTCATCAGGCTGTTACCACGATTCACAGTCAGAAAGCCTTTTCCAGTGGTTTGGGGTTTCTGCTCTATCATCCAACTCTGGTGGGGAATTGTCCTTTGTAGACTCCAGTGAGGTTGTCTAGAACATTCTATAAATAGTTTGTTTCCAAAGTTTGAAGTTCTCTGAAAAGTCACAAGAAAATGTCTCTGTGCATATTCCAGTTCTTTAGTGAATGATCTCCAGTTACAGGCTTGCAGGAGAGTAGATAAATGAATAGATTCTGTTGTTTTAAACAGAGATATTTGAGTGTTCAGTCTTCTTGATGAGCTAAAGAGCAGAGAAGAAAGAAGAATTAATGTTATTGCTCAAGATGCTGCAATCTGCCTCTGAACAACCTGAGGTTTAAAAATCAGGAGAAATTTCAAGTGTGTTCATACTGAATATTGATCCAGCTTCACTTTGCTTCCCTTGTGCAAAGGGAAGGAAAGAAGTACAAGACATTCTCAATAGTACTAAGGCTTATTTTTCTTTAAGTGGCACTAATGAAAAGTGTGTTTCCTTCACAGAATACAATTATTTTGTTGAATTTTCATTCAGTCTCCTTGTTCCCACAATAGGCCTTTTTTGCATCTTCCTATTTTGCTCTGTGTTGCTGCTAGGAAACCACTCATCCACATCTGAGAAGCACAGTTAAGTGTCCGTGATACAGTATAGATTCCATTATGTGCCAGCAGAAAGAAGATATCAAAAGGATTCCTAAAATAAGGTCCAAGGCTGGCAGAAATATTCAGGATGGGGACTTGCTGTCTAAGAATCTGCTGGTACATTGATTGGCATAACTGCTTAATGAGGAGGAATATGTCTTCTTAACAAGGAGGCTCCAGCCTTTAAAGCATCTTGTTCCCAGCAAGCTCAGGGACCACAAACAAGGGATCTTTGCTTTGTGTGGTTTTTTCCTTATGTTGTACACTCTGCTATGCACAACTCCAGATGAATGCACCTGCATTGGCAGAACAACTCCTAAAAGGCACCTACATGCCAGGAGAAGTTGTTAAATCCGTTCTTTCTGTGATAGTGAACAAGATACCAAAGTCAACTGGCTGTATAGGCTTTCTTCTTATTTCTTGGTTTGGTTTTGGGGTCTTTGTGCATGTTTCTCCTCTATGTCTTTATAAAGTCTCAAAGTGTGTCAGTATGAGCATTTAGTTTAAGTCAGTAGCACTTTTGTGAAGAAAATCTCCTGTATGTCCCTACCATGCTACCTTGGGTTGGATCTTGAGCAGACTCAAATGTATGAGGTGGTCTGTTTTGGGCATGCCCCAAACCTGAAGAAGTAGTTCAGGGCTGTTCAGGTTTGCTTCATCCAGAACTCGATGACATTCAGTGCAAAGTTGTCCTAAAATATATTAGTTGGGGAATGCACCCCCAACTAATACCAGCATGGACATCATCATCTTAGTGCCAGATGTTTTCTGCTGATGTTGTTGATAATGACAGTATTTTTTCAAGAGGACTGATGAGTATTTTTATTTTTTCTATAAAAAGCCCTTGAAGTCTCACAGGCTTTGTTTTATTTTCCAAACTCTTCTCTCAAGAGTTCTGAGTTTGTCTGAAATGTGTTAGCAAGCCCAAAATTATTTCAAGTGTTGTCTTTTCCTTCCCAGTTATGATATCGCCCCTGCTGTCTAACAATAGGAGAGGAAGTTAAATGAGTTTTTGAGGCTACAAACTAGAGTCTGATGATGATTTCGTACAGAACACCAGTCCTGGCTAGCCTGCGTTTGCTCTGTTTTGATGCACGGTTCTATTTTCGTCTGCCTTCTGTAGCACAGAGAAAGCAAAGAGCATCAAATGGGTTTTCATCTGCACGTTAATTGTTGATGTATCTCAGTTTGACAACTAAAGGACTTAATTGCTATCGAATTTTTTTCTCTTCTTCATTCAACGTTGCATCTTCTTCCCCCTCTGCTCAACAGCTTGCAAGTGCAATGGCCATGCGTCCGTCTGCAACACAAACACGGGGAAGTGTTTCTGCACAACCAAGGGAATCAAAGGAGATGAGTGTCAGCTGTGAGTTCATTTCTCTTTCTTATTTGAAATCAAAAAGTTGTGCACATACCACTTTTGACACACCCCCCCTCCCATTTTTTTAATGGCTGTGTTTGTGATGTCTCTGCTCATTTCTTCCTCCTGACAGTTGGGTGACTGCACTGAGGGTGCAGCCAGCCGTGCTTCCCCTGGGGAATATCATGAACAGAACGATTTCCTGAAGAATTCCAATTCTAAAAACATCTCAACTGGGAATGTCATGCAGAAGGATGGGGGAAAAAATCCCCACCCCCCAAACTATACATAGAATCACAGAATGGTTTGTGTTGGAAAGGACCTCAGGGCTCATCCTATTCCACCCCCTGCCATGGGCAGGAACACTTTCCACTGTCCCAGGGTGCTCCAAGGCCCAGTGTCCAACCTGGCCTTGGGCACTGCCAGGGATCCAGGGACAGCCACAGCTTCTCTGGGAATTCCAGCCCAGCCCTTCCCCACCCTCACAGCCAGGAATTCCTTCCCAAGATCCCATCCATTCCTGCCTACTGGCAGTGGGAAGCCATTCCCTGTCTCGTGTCCCTCCATCCCTTGTCCCCAGTCCCTCTCCAGCTCTGCTGGAGCCCCTTCAGGCCCTGCAAGGGGCTCTGAGCTGTCCCTGGAGCCTTCCCTTCTCCAGGGGAGCATTCCCAGCTCTCCTAGTGTGGCTGCAGAGCAGAGGGGCTCCAGCCCTGGAGCAGCTCCGTGGCCTCCTCTGGCCTTGCTCTGCTTTGCTTTATTTCTCAGTAGTTTCTTTTTAATTTGTAGATTTTACTGTCTGTGCTCTCTGATGTTGTTTTGTGGGAGTGTAAATATATCCAAAATGAGCCTTTGACATTCAAGGAGTTTAATGGAGCACTTTCAGAGCAACAAATTTGCTGGAGGTTTCTCTGTAATGTAACAGAAATGTTTTTAGTGTAATGTTAGTGGAAATAATTTAATTCCAGAGAATTTCATTGCCAGGTTTATTTTTAAAGCATTGCTCACATGAGTAAACATTTATAGGATAGAACCCAGAATAGCTGTAAATGACTAGGCTAATCCAGTTCCATGCATTGTGAGGAGCTAATAAACACCTTCCAAGTGGATGCAAACGTTAATACCCAGAATTTAATGTTGCATTTTTACTGCATATGAGTTGGACTTGCAGAGAGCATGGAATTTCTTCATCAGCCCGGGCTAGCTCAGACATTCATCTTTTATCGTTTATTGTTATCAGCACAGGTTGTGTTTTCTGGTATTTAGTAGCCGGGAATAAATAGAACTGCAAAAAAATCCACTTAATAAAAAAATATATATTCTTTTTAGGTGTGAAGTTGAAAACAGATATCAGGGAAATCCACTTAAAGGAACGTGTTACTGTGAGTACCGTTGGGATTTTGTTTGGAGATAAAAAATGTGCTTGAAGTTTATAATACCTTATTTATAACTTGTTTTAGTTGCCTCAGCTTGTGTTTAAAATATGGAGGATTAAGGAAAGGACTAAAAAATAATTCTAAAAACCTTCACTTTTCTCAAATACATTGTTTAAAGAGAATGAAAATGCTTTTCTTGGTCTGTGAGATGATTGGATCTTTTGAACAATGTTTTGAATGTTTTTCGTGTGACTGAGATGAAATCTGGTTTTTTGGAGAGCACTCTAAACTATATTCCTAACAGGTAAAAACCAAAGTGTAGTGGTTTTAGTTCGCTTCCTCACACGAGGTACCAATTCAATGTAGTGGCTTGAGCATTTTGGCCTAACACCAGTGCACCCACCAAACTTATTCACTCATTTTCCATTGTGAGATAAGGATTAGGAGAAATGCAAAGCACGCTCAAAACCTTAAAGGTGTAAAGACAGTTTATTAACAGAATTAAAAGGGAAAATAATAATAACTAGAATAAACCTTCAGACACTTCTCCACCCACCTCATTTTCTCTTTCCCAGCAACAATGTAAAGAGACAAAACCTGAGACTTTCAGTCAGTTTACTACCTCTAAAATAGTCTTTCTTCAGTTCAGTTAGGGACAAGAGTCATGCCATGGAGACTTTTGCACAAGAGCACAGTTCTCTCATGGCTTCAATATCACAGCGAATCAGCCACCTGGAAAAGGAAATCTGTTCACAATGTGAAAGTCCCTTCCCTCGACATACAGCTCTTCCCACAACTGCTTTAGAGGGCTCATCTCTGTCTACTGGGGTACTATTTTAAGGATGAGCTGTTCTGGTAGAAAAGTAAAGGGTCTCCTCACTCTCTAGAAGCAAGGTTTCTCCTATCCCTGGAGCAAGGGCTCTCATCTCCTATCTCTGGGAGTAAAAGTTCTCTTCTATCCCTGGGGTGAAGGTTCTCATCTCTGTCATCTCTGTGGCATGGTTCATCATCTCTCTGTTCAAGTTTCTCATTAGAACCACAGTTACTTCAACATCTGCTTGCTTCAGCACGGGCGCCTTTGCTCAGGCTGCAGTTAGAATGCTGCATCCCTCCAGTTGCATTTATGAGTTACAAGGAATAGTCTAATATATCATAGTCCATCACTATAGCCTTACAAAAGAATTTCAGCTTAAAGCATCTCTACTTTCTCCTTCCTCTGGCCTTCACCTCCTTTTTACTGACCTCGGGGTCTCCATGTTGATTTCTTCACGTGTCCTCACCCTTTCCTCTTACTGGAGAGAGGATTGACGTCTATAAGTTTCATCTCTGCACTGAAAAAGTTAGTATCTCTCCTGGGTCTACATAATCTCTGCTGGGCAGTGACCGGAGCTGCTGCACACTTTTCCTGGGGAGAAGGGAGAGTAGGAACGGCAGGATCTCAGCAGCCAGGCCAGGATTCAGCTGTGGCAGGATCTCAGCCTTGCCCAGGCCCGGCCAAGTGTGCCAGCCCCCTGTTACCTGTTCAGAAGCAGGAAGCAAGAGAGAGATTCCCGGGCTTCTCTTTCCTTAAATGTGAATCACAGAGGTGTATTCAGCTTCTTAAGTGGCTAAACAGAGTGTCCATTTTAGAGCTAGCCAGGTAATTGGTTCTCCAGGCCTGAAGGAAGCAGTCAAGTTCCTTACAGGTAAAAAATCACTTTTTTAACCCACGACACAAAGAATGTCCTTAGAACTTTTATAAGTGCAAAATACTGTTCATTTTAAATTCTGGTCCATGTTAGAATGGATTTCAAAATTGCCATGTTTCCTCTGAAATGAGCAGTTGGATTCCCATGCAATTCCAGGAGATCCTTTGCCAAGATTCAGATTACCTAATGGAAACTTTCCAGCTTCTATTTGCAAATATTAGCAATCAGCATCCTGGCAGGCGTGGAGGGATGGAATCTTAAATTACATAAAGTCTCCAATAGTGGTTTTGTCCAGCACAGAAATGATCAACTGGCTGGTTTTGGCTTATTTGAATTCTGCTTGTGTGGCCAAACAAGGGCACTGCTGACTTCTCATGACATCTCTATGTAAGAATGACCAAAATCCTAGCTGAAATGGCAGGGATGGTTAAATGGGCAAAAAGTGGGGAAAGACAAAACTTTCCAGCTCCCACAGGAAGAACCTTGTGTTGTCCAGATCCAGTCCTGCTTGGTTTCATTCCTTGACTATTTCTTCATGCTGTGCTGCAGATCGACATCAGCAGCTTGTCTGACCTGTGTCAGTCCAGCGAGGGGTCACCAGGAGGGCATTAAGAGAAAAACAGCACCCGGTGTATCAATTCCCATTCATTAGTTCTTGAAATACCTCTGCATGGCTTCAGGAATATGCACAAGTCGTAATTGTGTGTTTTAATGGAAGAGTACTGAGATGGGTGGCTGCCACCCCACAAGTGACTGTGGATTACATCAGCCTGGGCACACGGGAGCAAGGAAGGACAGACAGACAGACCAGAGGCTGCTCCTGGCGTGCCTGGGTGGGATGTGTCCTGTAGCAGGAAAAGTAAATCTTTTGGCATGTTTTTTACAGTGTATAGGTAGGAATACTGATTTAGATCAAGGCTGGAGGCTCTTGCCTGGCAAGAATAAGCCACCTCTCTTCCCCCTCCAGGCTCAGCTCCCAGAGTTTTTTGTTCCTTATGTGGGATCATACCTAGTTTGGAGTAATTTGTAGCAGTGTCATGACAGTGTCATGGCCTAGTTGTCCAAGAAACCCTTCAGTGACATCATGCCTTCCTTTAGAGAAGTTACTTTTTTCCAGGAGCTGGGATAACTGTCTCCCTGTATTCCTCACAGATACTCTTCTCATCGACTATCAGTTCACCTTCAGCCTTTCCCAGGAGGACGATCGCTATTACACAGCAATCAACTTTGTAGCAACACCTGAAGAGGTACACTTCCTATTTTCCCTTTTAACTTTGTACTTTGTGTCTCTTGGCCCTGGAGGTGATGAATTGTTACAGTTCTGCAGGTCTCCAGGTGTAGTCTTGTGATGTGGAAGGTGTGTCCAGCTCCATAGAGCAACCAGAGCTTTTTGACCTTGGCTTGGCTGTGCAGTCCCAAATAATCACAGGAAAATTTCATAAGGAACCACAGTCGATTCTTTCCAGTTGTTTAAACAACCTCTGACCCATTCCAGTTTTTTAAAAATCAGAGATCAGTTTGGGTTGGAAGGGATGCAAAAGTTCATCCTGCTCCAAATCCCCTGCCATGGGCAGGGGCCGCTCCCACTGTCCCAGGCTGCTCCCAGCCCCAGTGTCCAACCTGGCCTTGGGCACTGCCAGGGATCCAGGGGCAGCCACAGCTGCTCTGGGCACCCTGTGCCAGGGCCTGCCCACCCTCACAGCCAGGAATTCCTTCTCAAAATCCCATCCATCCCTGCCCTCTGGCACTGGGAAGCCACTCCCTGTGTCCTGTCTCTCCATCCCTTGTCCGCAGTCCCTCTCCATCTCTCCTGGGGCCCCTTTAGGCACTTCTCTTCTACAGGCTGAACAATCCCCTCTCTCTCAGCCTGTCTCCAGAGAGGAGATGTTTTGCCTGTTTTCACCCCATATCTGGTGTCTCAGTGCTTCCTATGATATTCTATACACATGACTTTTTTATTCTTTGTTACGTTTTCCATGAGGAGAATACTTCTTTTAGAAAGTATACTATATTGGTTTTAGCTTGATGTATTTCCTTTATGTAAGTTACAAAATTTCAAGATAATTTTCTGTAGCAATGATTTCCTAGGAAACAGTACAGTAAAATTGCTTATCCTAAAAATGGGATGTATTTTTTGTTTCTTCCTTTAGCAAAACAGAGACCTGGACATGTTCATCAATGCATCTAAAAACTTCAACCTCAACATTACTTGGTCCACAAGTTTTGCAGGTAAATTGAGCATATCTAAGAAACTCAGGAACCTCCTTCATTTATCAGTTTTTGACAAATGCAAATTTAATTAGGAAAACTTGGGTGGTTTTTAACCTATGTACTTTTTTCATAGTGTTCTTAAATTGTCAGCCTGAGGGCGGAGGTAAAATGTTTAAAAAACCTGTGTTTTCAAGTTTAATAGTGTATTTTGTAAACATTAAAAGTGCAAATTTGATTTTTAACAATGCAAAATATTGGCATACAGTGATTTTGATAATGCAGTACAGCTTAATATGGTTGCTTTTGAATGAATAGTTTATTTTTTAACATTAGAATTTAGGATGGTTTGCCCTTTTGTTTGTTTTCTTGAATACAGTTGAAATATCTTTTCTTGCTACTCCTTACAACAGCTGGCACACAGGCTGGGGAGGAAATTCCAGTTGTTTCCAGAACCAATATAAAAGAATACAAGGACAGTTTCTCCAATGAGAAATTTGATTTCCGCAACAACCCGAACATCACTTTCTTTGTTTACGTCAGCAATTTCACCTGGCCCATAAAAATACAGGTAAGAGCTGCTAATATATGTAAAATTGTTTAAAGGTGCTTTTTTTATTTCTCTTGAGAGCTGTGCCAGTTTGCTGTGCTTGGAGTTGTGCAAGCTGAACTAGTCTGGTGTAATCCCAGAGCCGACAGAGTTTGATGTTCCTGGATGAGAGGAAGAAGGTGTGAGGCATCTTCTGATGTTGCCTCAGCCCAGTGGATCTGAAGATGTGCTGTGGAATAAAGACAGACACTCACTTATTAACAGGGCTGTGTTTGACGAGCTGTCTGACTTCAAATGTGCAGATATTGATGTTGTAGAAAAAGACTGATAAAGCTAAAAACGAAGCCTGGGAAGAGCAGACAGAGGAAATGCTTCAGTGGCTCTTTAGTGTCTGGTTCTCAAAAGGCACAGCCCGAGGGCCACCCCCTTTCTCTTGCTGCTGCCTCAGGCTGGTGGCATGTGCAGGATGAGAAGCTCCTGCTTTCCCTTCATTCAGTACAGTTGATTGACAGGCAGTGCCTTGGGTGCCAGGCTGGCTGTGGTGATGAAGCTGGTGCAGGAGAAGCAGTGGGTGAAGCTTGGTGGTCACAAAATCAGATAGAAACATTCAGTGATTGCAGTCACAGAGCCTCAGCAGCTGCTGAGGCAGCTCACAGTTCAGAGCAGCCTTGGCCACCTTCTTGCAGGGGGCTGGTCGAGTATCAGCTCACTGTCTGCTCAGAGTGATGTGGGTGTTTGAAGGAAAAAGCCCTTGGAGGTCCGGAACAGAGATCATGGAATGGTTTGGGTTGGAAGGAATCTTAAAGATGATCCTGTTTCACCTGCTGCCATGGGCAGGGACAGCTTTCACTAGTCCATCTTGCTTCAAGCCCTGTCCAACTTTGAACAGTTGCAGGGATGAGGCCGCCACAGATCTCAAATAAAGCTTGGCATATTTGAATTCGGCCTTATTTAAGAAACTTGGTCGAATCTGGGAACCCAAATTCCATTTTTACCCTTGTTTATCCAATTGTTTTGTGAGAGCTGACACTTCACGTTCATGTATTTGCTATTTCAAACATATTGGTCAGGCAAACTCACACTTTCAACAAAAATAATGCACAGGATGATATTGAGCAAGAAAATGACATCCACCTGGAAAGAAGGTCCTTAAGCTATAGTGATATTTTTCAAGGTATTTCCTGAATTTTTAAAAGAGGAATACTTGTGAAATATCTTCATCACCTTCTCCCAAAGACAGTGAATTTTAATTACTTGGGAAACTTTGTCTTGTTGATTGTAGACTGAAGATTTGACAGGTTGGCTTTGGGCTCTTTCTAATATCACTTACAGTTTTGGTAATCAGTTTGTAGCTGGAGAGTTTTTTACATCATAAACTGGTAAAGTCTTAGTTTATTTTCAAGTCCTAATTTTTAAATATGGAGCAGCTGATGAGCTGCAATGTAAAATCTTTTTGTCATTGGATACTCAAGTAGTAAGTCCTAAACCTCCTCATCTTCATGTAAGTACTACTTGTCATAGGGGAAGTAGCATCTGTATACAAAGGTGAGCACTTGTGCAATGATTTATTTAAATATTTGAGCTTCTCTTTTATCAAATTCATAATCACAGGAGTCAAGAAGAAAATTAATTATTTTTTTTAACCTTACAGGTTATTTTGATTGATACTTGATTTTCCATAATCACTGCTGGACTGTACCTTATGTACCTGCTGATTTATTTCTTTGTTATTTATTGCTGCAGAACTATGTGTTAGGACTCTGTAGGTATTTATGAACAGTGCTGTGTCCTGTCCCTAAAGCTGTCCTATGTTTACTCTGGTCTCCACCCAATCAGCACTTAAAGTGAATTTCTCCTGCCTTTTCCTGTGCCAGTGCCATCACTGAGCTTAAACATCCCCTCCATATTCTTGTTTGGCACTTGAAACTCCTGCAGGTCATATCCTGTCACAGACTTTAGTGTTTGTTGGCTTAAGCAAGACAAACACTCATCACTGTCATGTGAAAGAGGTTATTCAGGTTCAGCTGCCTTGTTGGTTTTCCCTCTGTGCTTCCGTGTGTTTCTCGCTTGTACAATTTTGGCCATGGAGATCAGGTGTTAATATTGCTTTGTGCAGAGACATCTTGGGTTCTGTCATGGAATCATGGAAGGGT
>VZTR01029851.1:0-64654 GCA_013400775.1 Chaetops frenatus
TTCAAACCAGGACAAATGTCAAAGTCCTTTGAAACTTAAATCCAAGGACGGATTGTCAGTGAAGCTAATGCCCTAGTTACAATCACATTTTGTATTATTGTGGCTTTGCTATTACTCACCTGCTTCCATTTGTGAGGTTCCACTTAGGTCTGGTCAACTTAAAATACTTTACTGATCAACCTTTGCTCTCTCTTTAACCTCATGCTGATATGTGTGTTTTATTATTTGTTTACACTTTTGAGAAAAAAAAATTCCCATTCATTTTAAAGTAGTTCTAATAAGAGTCCCACTTTATGGCCCAAAACAGCTGATGGGCATTCAAAAAATAGAACTAAATATGCCACATTCACAGTATATCACACTCACATTAGATGAAGGTTTCTCAGGGCTACTTTCAGACAAGAAAGAAAGCTTTTCTCAGTAAACCCAGAAATCCAGTGAGATAACCACTTCACACCTGCTGTGTGCCTCTGAACATGTTTTGAGAATTTTCTACAAATCTAAATTCAGCCTTGATGAAAATGCCTGAAGCTCTGCCTCCTTTAGTTTGTTAACACTGAGGTGAATTTGCTCAATGTTTTGAAAACTAAACAAACAAAAATCAGTTTCTTCATCTTTAAAATAATACTGTTGTTTTTAGACAGTAACTGGTATGAAGGTGCAGTAAACCTCTAGTGCCTCAGGGGCTGAAAGAGATTGCATTGCAGGGAAGCATGCTTTTTCTTCAAACTTGTCTGCAAAACATGAAAAAGTGATCTCTGGTATTCTCTACAGGCACTTGTCCCTCCAAGCTCTTCCGCCTCCTGAGGAAGAGCCTCATAGACATGAAAGGAATGGCCTCTCCACCCCACTAAACAAAATGTGAAGATTGTAACAGGTTTTCCCATGAGACCCTGTTCCATATTCTGCACTTCTCGAAAATATGTGAATGCAAATAAAACGTGTGTCACATCCAGATATATATCCAGGCAGGCGTCTCAGCCTCAGTGATATACATTGATAAGTATTTGCATAAAAAAACTACTGCAGAAGCAAAATTACTGCCAGAAAAGCACCATCTTCCTGATGAAGCTATTTTCTAAAAGTCACAAACATAGGGGAAACCAGCCCACAGATTTCCAAATAAAATGCAATTCGCAGCTCTCACAGTTCCAACATCCTCCCAGATAAACAGACTGCTGTCTCAAAGAAACATGACCTTTGTGGGCATTACCAAAATGCCTCATTTCACAGAAGTCAGAACTCAAGAGTAAAATCTTGCCTCTTTTCCTGTTGTGTCAGTATATAATGAAATGAAGAGGCAAGATCGTTGTTTTCTGCAGAGATAGTTGTTTTGTGTTAAGGTCCAGGGAGTGTGACATCTTTTCTCTGGTGCTGTGAAAGGCACAGATGCTCACAAAGGAGTGTGCACACTAGCTGGCCCTGCATTTTTTATTGTGGTAGATGGAGAAATGTTAAGTATAGAAGGAACAATGAAGTATGCCTTAGGGCTATTCACACTGTCTCTCTTGTACAAAATTCTTCTGTAGTTGAAATTAAAAGTGAGAAAGTAGTATTTTCTCTTCCTGACCCTGATAAAATTTTTGTATTCCAGAGAACAACCTTTAGACTGAACATATCACTCAGACGCTTTTTCAGATGAAAAGAAAGTACAATGATGTGAAAATGTGGTCAGGATTCACATTAGTTTAATGCTTGCAAACAAGCTGGGTTTAGTAGGATTCTGGTTACTAGGTCAGTTCACTGCATTCCTGAGAAGTGTAAGAATTTGGGTATAAACTGCACTGAGTCATCCGCCACATGATAGAATGTATTCCAAAATACCCTCCCATATTTTCCAAAATTTCCAAAATTTCCAAAATTTCCAGTTGTATTTTCCAAAATAAATTTCTATTAAAATGGAAATTCCACCACATAAGGTTACTGCAATTAAAATTGAAATTATGTTATATAAGGAACAAATTCCTTAGCAATAATTCTAAGTTAAACTTGTAACTTTCAATAGTGCATATTGAATCAAAGCCTTAATACATATTGAATGCATCATTAAATTAATTTATACTGTGGCATGCCTCAAAATAAAATATATATTTCCATGAGAAAATTAATCATAGACCTCAAACTTCAACAATCCAACAATATCAACAAACATTTTTCCACTGTAAGAGATGTGAAGTTTTTATGGGAAAATCTATAAAGAATGAAAGGCAAAATATTATTTTTTTACTTTCTCTTTACCTATCAGAATTTAAAAAAAAAGAAGTTTAGGTCACATAAATGCAAGAATGTGACATAAAAGTTGTTATTCTTGAACCTCTGAGATATAAATAACTCCTAAGTATTAATAATTAAGCAACACACTCAGAGATGTTCAAGTTATAAACACTTAGTTAAACAGAGGCTTACTAAATGTGCACATGGTACTAGGCTTCCTCTCTTAATTCTTAATTGAAATTTAACCACAGCAAATGAGAATTAGAGACCTGGAAAAAAAGATCACAGGCATGGACACTATGAATAAGGGTACTCCAGAATTAACTCTGTCTTAAGATATGTTGGCATTCAAAGACTCACATTGCTGCTGAATGACAAGTCTTTTTATTATTGACTTGTAGAATGTACATGTGAAATATGTGATAACACTTCCTTTACATTAAAAAATGATGGTATGATGTGAGAAATGATGTTGTGAACAAGAAATGAAAAATAGATAGCTTTCAGGCAGCAGGATGACACCATGTCTGCCACAGTGCACTACTACATATGACATGCTTAAGTGGATCAGTGGCTCCTCAAGTCTGTTTTTGAAGTTAACTTTGTGCTTGAAACAGAAGTTCATTTTTCTAATCCAGAGCCTTGTCAAAGAAACTGAGGACCACCCAGCAGGTCTGATGCTATGAGATAGCAAATACGTCGATTTTCACAGATTTTTGCAACATATGAGAGAAAATCAATAAAGTGCGTCAATCAGCAGGTCATGCCAACAGCTGCTGTACTACCAAAGCCAGGAAATGTCACAATTTGGCCACATTTGATAACTTAGAGATACTTCTCTCTATAGCAAGAGGGCTTTTTGTAACTAACCCTGTCAATGGGGTTGATTTTCTTTCTGAACAATCTCCTTGCATTAAGTAAATCAGCCTGATTAATTAAGCATGACGCTGGTTGTCTTCCTGTGAGTGTAGCTTCAAGCAAGGACAACAAAGCAAGCGTATTATAACTGTTTGATGCAGACCTGCCTATAAGCCTACATCTGCCAGCCCATTCAGTTTTGATTTTATTACTTGAAAGTTATGGATCAATCATAATGTAAGAAAAGTTAGAGTATCCAGAATGTACTTGGAGAGGTATTGAAAGATAATTTGTCTGTGCTTGATTTTGGACTCACTGGCCAAAGAAAATTAAATAGTTTATTTTTATTTCATTGCCTACAAATAAAAGGATTTAGCAGCACATTTTTTGCAGTGTTTTTAAAGTTCATTTTAAGCAGTTACATTACTGCATGAAATCAAAGACTTTTTTTTTTTTTCAGTGTAAATAATTGTTTTACAATGAATGACTAATTGTCAGACTAGGGTGGTTCAAGTATACTGTTTAATATATCTGAAGTCGCCATATTGTAGACATTAATATTTTAGCATCTCCTGGCATTTGAGGCAAAATTCTCATGCTCTGACTCATAAAAGCTAGCAGACTTCAGCAGGTGAAGCTTATTAGTGTCCAGATACTAAGAACGTGAATTGAAAAAGCTGAATCTATGAAGCCAAGCCTGCCAGAGGCTGCCCGAAGCTTCAGCTCGGAACACGAGAGGGCCAACTCCTCGAGGGCAGAGGAGCGCAGCTTGCCTCAGGTCATGGGTGCAGGGCTGCTAGCTCAGCAGTTGTTTATAATCCAGCGGGAGGGAGAGGTAAAGGAAGCGAGGGGGCTCAAGATGAGCGCAGTTTGACTCAGGTCGTGGGTGCGGGGCTGCTAGCTCAGTAGTTGTTTATAATCCAGCGGGAGGGAGAGGTAAAGGAGGCGAGGGGGCTTGAGAGACCAACTTCCAACAACGAGTTTATTGTGGAGGAGTGGGGAGCTGAAGAGCCCCAAGTAAGGGCTGGCATGAACTTTTACAGGGGGTGGGAGGGGAGCACAACGTCCAATAGGGAGGAGGGGATGGAGTCGGGGAGAGGGGGATTGGCACACAACCTGGCCATTAGGGACAACAGAGGGAGGGTAAACATTTGAACTGACAAACCAAAGGAGTAACTGTCGGGAACTTTCCAGAAGGGAGGGAGCGGGCTGAGGGTAATGGATGTGAGGGTAATGGATGTGAGGGCGAGAGGGACCAGGGGTTGATCAGGGGAGGGGAGTTGGGACTGACAGGGATGTTTAGGGAAACTGGGAGGGGAGAACCCAGGGAATACCAACCAGGGGATTATAAAGGGGTGAGGAAGAAACCATTACACACAAAGGGAATTACAACAAAACTGAAAAACCCAAAGATGTCCTGCAACAAATCTATTCAGTTTTATGCCCTGCTCTGTAAATAGTCTCCTCTGGCAGAAAAGCAAGGTGGACTACTGAAGTGATAACATCTTAAATCACCACATGTTCAAGATCAGTTATCAAAGATTGCATTACTGACTTGAAAAAATTGTTCATACAAGCAAGATCCATGAGTTTATAGAGAATTAAGGTTATGTCTTTAAAATATTATAATTCAATTTTGCATGGAGTCAGTCACTCTTTCATAGCTCTGTTTTTGTATCCACTAGATCTTCAAGAAAATATTGTTTTCTCTTTTATGTAAGTATATCATAGTATCCAAAAGTAATAACTTAATTTGTGAACTGTAGACTTTTTGGCAGATCTTCTTTCCTCTGGAGAGCAGAGAATGGCATGGATTGGGGTGAAAGGACTAGACCCAACACACCCTTTGGACCTCTGAAGAGGTCTGGCCAGCCTCTTAGCCTGTTGCAGAATGCTAAAGAATCTCTGAATCACAGTGAAAAAGAAGATCCAAAGGAAACTCTGATGGCAAATTCCTACTGGGTAGGGGACCTAAAAACAGGCTGCAAAGCAGAGGAGAAACTGTTGAACAAAGAGGCAAAGAGCAGAGGCTGTTTTAAAGAGTGCGGGAGTAGGAGCACCTTAATTGCCATGGCTCAATGGCAACAGAGTGGGAACTTATGGGAACATCCAGAGCTGTAAACATGAAAGTGTGAAACCTTGGTGATCTCAGGGACAGACCTTGTGTCTTGTAGTCAAAGTCAAATCCATCCATACTTTCTTATTTGTTGGACTGCATAACATTCAAGACAGAATATTATATATCCTATCTCTATCCTCAAACACTGAGGAGAAAGAGGAGGCCTGTTGTCTGTTACCACAGCAGAAAAGGGACTGTACAGAAGAGTAAAGGGATTACTTAATTGTTCCTGGAAAATCAGCTATATGAAAAAAAGAATAAGAATTTCACTAAGAACCAAGTGGTGATGAGGCTGTGAACTGGTTTTCACATCAACCAAGGCAGTTACCAGACAGTAGCTTAATAAAAGATCATTGTCATTTGGTTTGGAGAACTGCAGCAAATACTTTCTTTAATAAAAATACTGAAATATACTTTACATCAGAAAGTAGATGCATATATATTATGGTCCCACTTAAATTATTGGAATAATTCTATGCATGATCAGAACTATCTTTTGGATCTATTGCACATTTTGGGTCACTTCATTGTGCACAGTACTTTAATGAGTTTTAATGGATGTAAACTGATAGATAACCTAAAACTATGAAGTCCAAAATTGCTTCTAGAATGATGGTCAGCTGTGCTTCAGAGCAGTAAAGTTGTTCAGGCCTATTCTAGTGTTACTCCATTACTTGGCTCAAGAGGCTGTTCTAGAAAAGGCAACCACGACCAAGTAGGTGAGATAACAAGGACCAGGCAAGTGGGACAGGCCAGTAACCAGCACCAGGGTAATGAGAGTGGTATGATTAGTAGGATGTGGTTCTCTCTTTACCTTTTTTTACATATCTGTTCTATATGATTCAAAACAGTTAAGAAATATTACTGAAAATAAGCATCATGTTTATATTGTCTTATAAGTATTATTATTACTGCTATTATCTCTATGGTAGCTGTGTTATTTTTCAGCTAATAAAAGTGAAGCACAAAGATTTAAAGCTACTAATTTAAAAGAGACACACATATACATATTTAGGAATCATTTAGGCAGTCTTTTCATTTATATTACAAATCTGCCACTGCGGCTAGGGGCAGCAAACACATCTGAAGGTCAGCCATTTGTTTAGCTACCTACCCCTAAGGATTTGGACCAAAAGCTTTTTAACTAAGGTCACCTGGAAAATTCACAGTAGGGCCATAAATAAACCCATGTTTTCAAGTGCTACTCTCTAAATAGAAGATCTAGTCTGCTACAGCCCACAAGGTAAATATCTAGGTCTCACAAATGAAGTCACTGCGTAGCCAGCTTCCCATGCTCACACTGAAATATATGCAGATGCTTTGGCAGCGTAGACACTTGAATTATTCTGCTTCTTTGTATTTAACACAGAAGCAGTGGACGCAATATATTATTGTTTCCTTTATAGCCCTCAAGAACGGCCAAAGTCCAAAACTCTCATGCTCATGCCCTATCAATCTTGTTGAAAGGTACAGAGTGCATGCTAGACATAAGAAAGCAGTGTTGCAGTATATTGACTAATTTGAGATTGTGTGTCTCGAGACTTTCACCAGTCTTTTTGAAGCTACAGATGGAACAATAATAGAAATGAGAAGACAAGTTGAACAACCTTCTGCCAGTTCACTGATTAGAAAGAGATAATTAAAATTCTTTTTGCCACAGATTTGGCCTTGTAGGAATGAGCAGACCAAGTGCCAAATTGATCTCAAATCAATGAAGGAAAACGACATTGTGAAGGATGAGGAAATAACTTGAAGTTAACTTCGTGTGATACACTGACAAAAATTAGGTAGTATCCATACTTTAGAGGAGAGACAGGACTGGTCAGAATTGCTGCTCACATTCAACAAATTCAGTGATACAAAAAAGTTGTTTCTGCTGGTTTGAGCAAACAATCATATTTACAGCATTATATTGTTTTCATCAGAGACTGTTCTTTTCTGTTAAATTCAGTGCAGGTTTACACTTGGGGTTTTTTTTCCTGGCTATATCTTTTTTTTCCTTTTTTTGCTAGCAACATCTTCCTATCCAGTATCTCATCTGTGACATAACAATAGGAGTAATCTTCTGTTCTGTCACAATCAATATTTTTCTTTACTCTCACAGAATTTTGAACACACTCAAAGCTTAACACTAGTTCTGTGTCTCCTGCACCCAGATTACAACATGAACCTTGCACCAAATGAGTTGTTTCCTTTGGTTTATGCACAAAATCTCACTTTATAATTGTTATATCACAATCAAAGGTATAATCATATCTTCTCTGTGGAGAGTTATGTCCTATGCTTCAGGTTGAAATCCTGAATCAATTTAGATGTGTTTAGCTACTAGTTAACTCATTGTCACTGGCTTCTTAACCTCCCCACTGAGACATTGTGCCCTCTTCTTTCTGTATTCTTAAAAGTAACGTTACCCATCTTCCTACATTTCTCTCCTAAGTGCTCAATTCTCAATACTCAGAAAAATTAGCAAGGACATATCTAAGAGCTAGAACAATAGAAGGTGCTATTTAAACCAAAATAACACAAAATAGGGTGAGGATTAGCTCAATTGGTTAGACCATGGTGCCATAGATTCAATCCCTGTACAGGCCATTGGCTTAAGAGTTTTACTCAATGGTCCCTGTGGATCCCTTCTAACTCAGGACATTCTCTGATTATTCTGTAATATTTAATAACCCAGAAAGCAACTGAAGAGCATTCATAATTTTCTTTGATACAGAACACTATCAAACAATTTTATTTTTATAAAGATCTGGTTTTAAGCTGCTTTCTATAAGAAAATATATGCATCAAAAGTAAAATTTCTCAGATGCAATGATCAATATTCATGTCACCAAAGTTTGCACTTCTATATTGTATACATTTAAAGCTCTAAGAATTTTCTAGACCTCACTTTGTGTCAATGGAGAAAAAATGGAGAATACAATCATCAAATTGTTCGCGTTGAAAGGGATCTTCATGAACATCCAGTTCCAACTCCTGTGCCATGGGCAGGGACAACTTTCACTGCAACAGGCTCTTTCAGACTGGCCTTGAATACTTTTGGGGGGGGACATCCACATTTCTGGGCAACCTGTTCCAGTGCCCCACCACTCTTACAGTAAATAATTTCTTCTAAATATCTAACCTAAAGCCACCGTCTTTCAGTTTAAAGCCACCCCCACCTTGTCCTGTCACTACACCCCCTTGCAAAATGACCCTCTCCAGCTTTCTTGTAGATGCCTTTCAAGTAATGGAAGGTTGTTATCTTCTGCTACAGTAGACAGGTAAAACTACACAAATTCTTTATCTCTTCATAGATGTTTATAACTTTCTTTTCAATATAGTGTATTGACAACTAATTCAGTTGCAGATGTTTAGACTTTAGATATCTAAATATTTGTGCTAATCTTACTGATATGAATGTCACTGATTCTTCCTCCACAAAATGATACCTTAGTTTCAGACTTCACTGACCATTTGTTAAAATTACAATTCAAGGGAAAACTACTATATTTTGCTCTGCAATTAACTGAACAAACCATTTGTGATTAAATAACAAAAGAATAAGTTAAAGGTGAAAAGGAGGTGAAGATCTGATGTTTGACATTCGGATAAAATCAGAGCACCAGTAATGAATACTGTAGCTTCCTAATGGAAGCTAATTCATGTTAGTAGATCTTTGCCCTTAGTTTGAGAGTTACTGCAGCTGAAATAAATGGGCCATGCTAGTTAGTTCTCACTCCCTTGAAACTAGGCTGGTTCCTTGCGTCAATTATGAGTGATAAATAACACTGAACTTGAATGTTGCCAGTTTCAAGAAAAGATTTTCAGTGTTCATAGGCTAATCGAGAATAACACACTTTCCGATTCTCAAATAATTTTAAGTGACTTGGGAATACTTATCATGAATGTCCCACCATATTTATTATAGAAAATATTCAGTGTTACAAAAAGTCTCTGAATATGACCTAGGGCTATCCAAACAACATATCTTTCATCAAAGGGAATTAACTTTTTACATCAAGGGAATGTCTTTCTGTTGTCTCTCTTATGTTGTAAACTCAGGCTAGCAACATGCATATACACTTAGAACGGAACTTGTTTGTATAAGTTAAAGTAAAACTATTTTCTCATCAGTCTTAGCACCAGAAAAGTAGGATGGGTGACAGTAAACATTAAATCATCAATATGATCAAAGCACTGCCTTTTTTTTTCTACCCAAAGAACTTTCTTTCAAGTGGAGCCACAACAATTCACATTATAAGCAAAATTATTTTGTGTAAATTTGTTGTCTGTATTTCTAAAACATCCTTTACAATTATAGTTTCACACTATTTAGCAACAAAAGTGTGACTTGCTAGGAGAACTGTAATTGTATGAATATCACAAACAAAAGGCCATGCTTTAAGCATCACCATTCAGTTGATTAGAAGCTTATATAAAATTAAATCATTAATGAATTATTAGTTAAATTTTGCAGTGAACTAAAATTAAAAGAATAGAAAAGTTAAGTGTTTTAAAATGCCCAAATTAATATTTTAAATATATTTAGTAACTGTCACTGTAAAAAAAAGAAAAAGCCCTGCAACATCTATCTACTGAGATCAACCAAAGCAGCTTGTTTCTTCCTTGGAGTATTTCAGTGCCTGGATTCTGTCATCAAACTGTCACTATGATGGGTTCAGAGTTGATGTCCAAAGGCAGCTGTGGATCCAGGCACATCCCATTAAAGTCACTAACACACTGTGCATCCTCTGACTCTATGAGTGCACACACCCATACAATCAGAGCCTACCCATTTATCTGACACATTATTGCTGTATCTGAGCATGTACCTGACTTTTATGTATCAACGTTCAATTTATAATCTTGGACAATACTGTTACTTCATTTTACAGATGAGGAACAAGCAGACATATACGAAGGAGAGCCCAATTCAAAGTATCTTAGTCAACAATATCTATTCGAGAGCAGGTTTCAGAGATATCTTTTTCTTTTGCCTTTGTCTTCACATTGACATAAAGATGGAGATGCTGTGAGAAGAATTACTACAGGATAATTGCAAACAAGAAATCCTCCTGCTATGAACACTCTTGCAAAATTGTTTGTAAATATCATGCAGATTATTAAATGATGAAAATTACTCCTATGTTTAGGCAATACTGTAAAAATATTTTCAGTGAAAGATGGAAGTGTAATTCTATGTTTAAAATTATATTGAAGAAGATATTAGAGTAGGTGTTCAGAATCATATATATGGAATAAAGTGATATCATATTGATAGGTATTTCCCATTTCCAGATGTCTCCTTTACTATCCAATTTTGCTGTCAGTGTCTCATTTCTTTTTTTTCCCAGATTCCTGTCTCTTTTCTCTTACTATTTATTAGTAACTTCAGTAATGTCCTTCCTCACTCAACATTCAATTTGATCATAAAACCACTGTAGCTGTATTCTCCTCTTAAAAATCTCAATTATAAGTGAAATTTCTGTGCTTATAATAAATGAAAAGCAAGTATTGCTGACCTTGAAAATAGTGTCACTAGTACAAAAAAAAAAATAACATATGAACTTTGCAGATCCTGTTATCTTGCAAGTGTTCAAGGCCAGGTTGTATGGGGTCCTGAGCAAACTGACCTAGTCAGTGGCATCCCTGACCATGACAGAAGAACAGGAATGTGAAGGTCCCTTTCAACTCAAACCATTCTATGATTCTATGACAAAGGCAAGAAGTGTATAAAAATGGCAACATTTCTTTGTTTGAATGCCTGTTTGAACCCAAGATCACAGGATATTCTGAGTTGGAAGGGACCCACAAGTATCATTGAGTCCAACTTTTCAGTGGACAGTCCAGATGGGAATCGAACCCATGACCTTAGTGTTATTAGTACTATTCTCTATCTAATTGAGATAAACTCTCTTCAATTCATGTAATTTAATCATCTATTTCATCCTGTGAAATATTAGAGATGTGCCAGTTCTGGGAACACTAAAATAAGCAAGGACGAAGACAAGGCCAGGGAACACTGATGTCAGGAAGGATCTCCTCTGCTCTTACTCATGCTGCTGTCCTTTGTCTACCTTTGTGACCGCCTGGACACATCGTAAGGGATGGATGCACAGAAGAACTTCACACAATCTGTCCTATAATTGTCAGAAACCCACTGTACTTTTTCTTACATGCTGTCCCAGCCTCTAATAACACTATCCATTTTACTTTTTGCTCCACATGCCCAAATATTGTTAAGACCCAATGGCTGAGGAGATTGCTTTGTGGCTGTTAACCTGAGCTAAGGCTCTGTTAGCTTGTAAGATTATACAGCAGTCATATAGAACAGCAATTCAACAGCCCATCTCTGTAGATAGTTAATTGCCCCTACACAGAATGTGTGAGAGTGTAGGTACGTTACCATTATTATCCTACTATACCACCTATTATCAGAAAACAGAGTGTGCTATCAAGAACACAGCATGCAAAACATGTATTTCTTCTAACTGAGAGTCACAGTGCAGAAGAAAAGAAAATACCCACAATAACAAAAAGCAATTCACAAGATGCATGTAAACTCAGCAGCTTGTCTTTCCAAAAGGAAGTTATTTCATATTTCTGCTTTAATAGGAAGATATGTTACTCTACTATATGCTAATAGTTATTTAAAATATTGGATTTGGTTAGAAAAAGATCATTTGTATGGTTTACATTTTAACTTAAGTACTTTTCCAAATTAAAATTTTAAAAGCTTTGCCCCAGTGGGGCAATTCAGTCTACTGAGAACAGCTTCAGTGATAATGCACACAATTTAAAGGTTTTTTTCTGAAAACCAGTAGGAGGTAATCTAGTCTGCCTTAGGTGTTTCTCTCAAGTTCAACATCTGCTTTCATCCATGAAAAGCCTAAGGCCAAGGTGCAGGCAATGACAGTAGCATTCCTAGGAAATGCTAGGAAAGCAGCCCAACTGCAGCAGTTCTGCAGTGGAAACAATGAGGTACCTGTGTAATTTGTTCAGCAGAAAACAACAGGCCACCAAGGTGAACTTCCTTTACCATCAAAGGACTAATGAAGGTCCACACAGGACACCTGTAGCATTGCAGACATAGAAACATCCAGTTGCGAGTTCATCAGAATTTATGGCCATTAAAATTACAGGTAATTTTAGAATTTGAAGGTAGTTAACATGCAGGTAAAGTGAGAAGTCCCCAAAGGCAAGCAGTAAAGATGCAACAGAAGATAATAATCAGGAGAAAAATTGTAAACAGATCATATATATCTTGGATTTGGAGTGTTTTAGTCTGGGCTACTAAGCATGTAATCCCCCCCAGTGAGACAGCACTAGTACAGCAGTTTTATATTAACTGCTTGCCATTTACATCAAATACACCCATTACGAAGCTGATCTTGAATTCCATGGTTAAAGTTCAGTGAGCACATTTTAACTTTGGAGCAATCAATGTATTATTGAATAGTAGGTAAACTATTCTAGGGCCAACCCTGGAATAACTAACTTAAAGTTATCCAAAAATTTCTGACTTCTTTCAGTGTGCTCTGTGTTTGGAGGAGAAGCAGGAGAAATATATTCATACTATTGTCTGAACATAAGGATATCAGATCACCAGAGATGATGAAACACCAGAAATTTCACACAGATGATGACAGTAAAGAAACTGCTATGTCTGATGAATTAGTCAGAAATTCAGTGAGGTGCTTATGGGACACCAGGTTTTCCCACCACTTCCTCAGCACTCAGCATATAGCCAGACCAGTCAATAAACTGTTATAATGAATAGGAACTGGCAGCCTTCTTCCTACACAGAGACCCAGGTGTGGTCATTTTTCATCTAGCTATTATCTAACAGAAACTTCCCTAGACTAAACTTGCCTATACCAAAGTCTTTGAACTGCCGTGCATTCAAGGAAAGCATTAATCCTATAGAAGATAGTACATGATTGTATCCTAACTCTTTTCGTTTGGGCTATTTTTAGGTGATAGACTGAGAAACATTCTCTTAAACTGAACTCCTAGAAAGATAGTCTGTATACTGATATCCCAACCACTGTTTTCATTATCAGCTCTTCCTTGAGCAGTCTTCATGCAAAATAAGTTTTGAACTGTGTAATGGAACACAATCAAAGTCTGCCTCAATGTTAAATTATTTCTAAGAAAACCCTCTTTTGTGATTTACATATATTTTTAGAGATTTGAGACTTAAAAATGTCATCTCACGTTTGAGTACAGTGCTTATCATGGATGTTTAGTGATGAAACTCTGATGTGTAATGCATAATCAAGGCCTTCCAAGTGAATAATGCAATAAAGATTCACGAATATAACTAACCTGCTTTTAAAAGGCAGAGAAATTAGGATTAGCTATATATAGAAAAATAACTTCAGTCATTTAGTCGCAGATTTACAGGGCAGATGAATATTTTAAAATAAAACTTTAATCTTAATGCTGACAGTAGATAAAATTAAACAGGTAATCACCTGTTTTTTACCCCATACATGTTTCTAACATCTATAAAATGTATGCACTTGTGAACTGCTCTATAAATCCGATCCCATTCTTATAGCTCACACATAGTAATACTTGCTTCAGGTTTTTACAACTACCTTCAGATAAGAGAACTGTTGCCACAGCACCCACATTTCAAAGTGTACTCATGGCATTTCATAGCCAACAATATCTGAGTAGATTCCATTGCTTTGCATATAAAAGTTCTCATCAGTACTGATTACTCCAGCCTTTATTTCCACTAGTACAGGACTATCATTCTTTTGAAGTACCATCTAATAAGTTTCATGGGTTGAGGTATGCACACTCAATGCAATTTATATGATACACTGAGCATGAGCAATACAAAAAAAATAAAAATATGATAGAAAAAATACCTGTGCTGCTCTCCAACAAAAGTAGAAGGCACATATTTTTTATGTTCTCAAAACTACATTTCTAAGTGTTACAGTGGTTAACAATTTATATTTTAAAATTAGGATATGACATCATTAACATTGTTTTTAGCAGTCCTAATTCAGGCCACTTATGTACATGCATTATTTGGCACAGACTTCCATTCAGAACTTTTTTCTCCCAACCTTGTGATTACTTAATGAATTGCTCTTGAATAATTTGTGAATTTATATTGCCATGACATATCAATAAAGATAATTAAAGCCTTGTGAGAAAATAATTATTTTCAAATGCTTCTACAGTTGTTAATAATAGAATTTTCTGTTAATAAATTTACATTTTCATCATGTGACCTGAAGAAAGTAAAAGGTATTACTCTACTTTACAGGTAGAGATATTGGGCACAGGCAATGAAGAGGACCCTACAATCAGAATTTTATCACATAATTTATCTCTTATATACATTAAAAAAATACATTAGACTGAGTTTAGGATGCTCAAGGAACAGCCGTCTATTTGTATCTATGAGGTTTTGGTCAAATATTCCTAAAGTACAACAGCTGGGTCACCAGAAAACAAGTAATTCAAGTAGCACAAGGAGTAGATGAAGTACCTTCTAATATCATGTAGAAAAGACTGAGGAAGTAGCCAAAATCAGATGAAAAAAACTGTCAGAGATTGATCTCTGCCCTGCCAGTGGCACAGTCTGACTAGATCACATTTGCCTCCAGGTCCTCTCTGAACTCTTTGTGGAGTTCCTGCGGCCAGATGACATTTTTATTGTGGATGACAGGGTGGGAGCATGTCAGTTCAAAGTGTCTGAAATTATGTGAAAGTCATTTGCCAAAAGATCAAATTAATGTTTTTATAAGGTGCAAGTGAGGCTGTGTACTAACTAAACTGGAGTATGGCACGGAGGGTGGCCAAGTCTAGGAGCACACAGCCTGGTGGAGCTGAGGATTACACAGAGCAGAAGGGACTATACTGGGTCAGTCATGCCTGTGATGCCTCCCAGGAGTGGTCCCTCACACACACACAGTTTCAATGACTAGGCTCTCTGTCAGTGGTTTTATCTACATGGCTCAGGTTAAGTCCAATCTCCATGACCAGGTGGCATCGTTGAGCTCAGGTTCCTGATTGATAACCTGGTTTTTTCCCTAATGTTATTATGAACTTCATAAACCAGATTTCATATCTGGTTTAGTTTGTAACATCATCTGGCATTACCAAGCAAAGTTTGTCAGCGTTGTAGCTACATTTCCAATAGTTGTAGGCAGATATTAGATTACATTTGAGCCTCCTTTTCACCACTGTAAAGAGGCACAGATCCTGTAACCTCTTTTCACAGCTGATGTCCTAGGTCCATGTCATCTTGATAGCTGTTGGCTGGACCTCTCCAGTTTCTCCACATCCCTTTTGAAACACGAGACAAGAAGTGGACTTGGAATTGGGGATAACTGTATGTGGGATAACATTCTTCAGGTTGCTGAACTTGTCTTTTCATTAGGCAGCTCAGTAAATCTGCATTATTTGCAAGGAGTGCATCATGCAACTGTGCATAGATCTATTTCAGTGTGTATCTACAATTAGGAGTGGCTCCACCTCCAGAAGAATCATCTCAGAGAGTGCTAGTCTGAGTAGATTAACATAGCTATCTTAAAATTTGATGTCACTTGGATGATAGCTCCGGAGGAAGGTGTCTATAAAATTGAACAAGCAAAAAGAAAGTTTCTAAGGTATCTGTTCTTATTAATGACTAAAGAACATAAATATTTTTAAGAATATCTAGCAGCTTCTCTTATTTTCAATGGGTGAAGTTGAGTAGGCATGTAGTTACTTTTAGCCATAGTTTATTTACTTCTACTCCCAACTGTATTTGTTCTGAGCATTTCTGAATTTCTGAGTTATTCACAAGTCTGTTACTCTCTTTGCCAGCCCTTTGGAAATTGTAGGCTTATATTATGAGATTAAATTACATATTTCTGAATTTTAAATCCTACTACTTAATATTTTTTAAAATATGACATCATATGCTGATTTAAAAATTCCCACTGATTACTCATTCTTCCATATTCTTCTCTGATGTTTGTCTGAGTGTTTATTAACAGTATATAAATGCAACAAGGTTGTTGTTTTGAAAGTTTAAAGTATAATAGAAAAGACTTAGCTTTTACTCTTCGTTATTTTCACTATGTTACAAAAGGCTTTTTGCCTTTGTACCATCATTTTTAAAAAGTGTCTTTTTAGATTAAAACTTATTCTCCCACTCTGCTTAATAGAATAAATATCTATTTGTTTCTAGTACCATTAATACATTTTTATGTTATGCTGTTATGCATGAAAAATGCTATATCTTCAGACCAGAAAACAGTACTTATCTCACTGTGTTTTATGTTATATAATTGATCCAAATACATAGGCACTGTGGTTTTTATTGGTTTTGTTTTTCCACAGAAATAGACAAATGATTTAACTTTTTAATTAAACTTTAAAGGTTTTAATTAAATGCCTAAATTGCAAAGAACTATTTCAGGGTAAACTGTCTTTAAATTGTTGCACATGTATTTTCCTGTGGCATCTACTCTGACCTGGAAAGTAACAAAGAGGAATAACTCACATTCTCACTTCTTAATTGGTACAATTAACACTTCTTTTATTATCCAGGCAGACAAGCAGTGATTGAGCAAGTGCTGCAGGTAAAACAGAAACTGATGCTTTCAAACTCAGTTCTGTCACTAATGAATTTCAAATGCTTTTAAAGTAGCATTTTAGCAGAATAACTTTATTTTCTTGTTTCTTACACTATTGTTTTACTGGTTTTGCAATGCATTTCCAAGGGAAACAATGTGGCCCATCAGATAAAGCACAACTTTAACAAATCCAGTAGTCTTTCCATCTGACTTTAATTTAAAGTGACATTGAGCAAGAAGCTTTCAGTCTTAATATTTTGGACACTTCTGTACCCTCTATATAAGTATAGAAAAAATCAATTCTGTAGAAATCAAATAATCAACAATCAAATATCAATGATAACCACACAATTTCTGCTCTGTTTTGAATCTCAGCTATGAAGGACACTATCTTTCCATGGAATATTGATTTTCTTTTTGTTCCTCATGATGTTGCTCTGTACTATAGACTACCAGAGCTCTGTTAAGCACCATGCCATGGTGTCAGATGTCAGTCCCGCAGAGAGGGATTGGGAAGCAAGGGGAAGCAATAGCAGGGTTGTTCATGAAGGAGAGCCAAGGGTCAGAGCTGTGCTCTCAGTGACCAGCACACAGTTCCACAAGACCTGAGCAGGGCCATTCAGTGATTATGAGAGGTTTCTTCACCAATGCAGTGCGCTTCAGACATGATCAAGAGTAAATGTGGTCTGGGGTTCATCCGGAAAGTCCAGTCATACAAACCAGCGGACTGGGCTGCTGGGCAGAAAGGCATGGCTGTGACATTTGACCAAGCTCCGAAGAGCAAATAGGGCTGCAGACAGGCTGCCTGTGCCACAGGACTGAGGTCTCTGCAGGGCACTGGGCTGCTCCCAGCACCAGGCAAAGGTCTCTCCCAAAGAATAGCTGTGCTTTCTGAGGACACACTGCATCCTCACTTTGTAGTTTGTAAAAAGGCAATCCCATTCTTTCCATCATAAATATCTTCTGCAGTAATGCCCAACAAAAAGCAGGACGTCAGGAAAATTGAGGAATGTATCTAAATTCTCTTCTAATTCAGTGAAGGCTGGGCATACTCCTCAGCTACCAGAGAGAGATTTAAGCCAACATTGTGAAATCTTGTATCTAGTAGAAGCCCGTTCAGCAGTGAATGTCTGAATCAATCATTGAATTTCCCTTTCTATTTTCTGCAATGATCTCATCCTTTTAATGAAGTGATAAATATGACAATCCATTAGGACACCTAAAATACAGTAGGCATAGAGACATGCTAATTAATGCTATTAAAATTGGTTTGTTTCCTTTACATGCAACAAAGTGTAGCTATAAAGCTAAAAGGGATTTGGTAATTTTTTATTTTTTTTTTTTTTATGTATAGCACCTGATATAATATAAACTTTCCTTGCTTTAAGTACATCCTTGAGGAAGCTGTCAGGAGGCGTTACTTGTCACATTAAGAGCAAAGAAAAAGAAATTATTACAGTTTCTTATCCTCTTTCTCTGCCATTTATTTATGGAGACTTAAAAAGTTCTGTCTTTCATGCCCAAACACAAAATATCAGCTAAGTATAGAAGATGTCAACTTGGTACAGGTCTTACTTCATATTTATTAAATCAATGAAGCTATTTAACCAAAACTTGCCATTAAATCATGGTATCACCTAAAAACCTTGAAAAATAATGAATCCTAAAATTCAAGCTTCTGTTACTGTAGCAAAATAATTGCAATACATTTCTTATCACACTCTCAAGTTTGCATTTTTATTGTGATAACAGCCACTTTATGCTATTCTTCTATTTATTTGAAAATAAGAACAGAATAAAGCTTATTATAAAGTAAAATAAAATCATTCAAAAGAGATAAAAGTAAATCCAAGATAAAACTTATTTTTATTCTAAGATATTAGGGGTGGTTTGTATTTCCCTAACAATCTGATGTTACATTTAGTCTGCTGAATAATGCCATCACATAACGGTGGTTGTAAATCACTCAGTCTAAAGGGAGAAGAGGACATGGCATGTTTTCAAGCCACTTAAAATCAAACCAGATAATGAACATTTACACTTCACTGGTATTGACTTCCTGATGAAGAGTACCATTCATTCAGGCTTGAATTTATAGATCCAAAAATCACATTTTTACTCTAGTGTGGAAAATGGCAGGCCTTATATAATAATAGAACTGTAATCAGCTTGAGTGATTGATCAGAAATAAAATACAGGTTTCATGCAATTTTAATTTTAAACTTTGGACTTGATTTCCATAAAGTCTGACAAGGAAAGTATGTTGGCCATTGTAATATATCTGATAAATTGATTAAATTCAAGAAGTTAAAGCACTTACTGAACAGGTTTAAAATAACAGTGCCTAATGCTTTGAGAAAAATATTTAGATAACTGTTGCTTTTCTGAAGATGCGTCACAAAGTCTGCCCAATTATGAAAACATGGACTGCAGCAAATTGAAGCTTATTAAGAAAAAACCAAAAACAAATCATAAAGATATGGTTTGTGGGAAGAGAAAATTTTTTAAGTATTTTTTAATGTGAAATTCCAGTTGTAGTATATATCCATTCTTACATTTGACTGCGCTCTCAGAAACTTTGCTGTTGATACCAAGCTGTGTGATGTGGTCAACATGCTGGAGGGAAAGGGTGCCATCCAGACGGACCTTGACAGACTTGAGAGGTGGTTCTGTGTGAAACTCATGAAGTGCAGCAAGGCTGAGTGCAAGATCCTGTCCATGGGTGGGGGTAATCCCCAATATCCACACAGTCTGGAGAAGGAATGGATTGAGATAAGCCCTGCAGAGAAGGACTGAAGGGTTTTGGTGGATGAAAAATTGGACATAAGTCAGCGATCTGCACCTACAGTACAGAAATTCAACCAACCACATCCTGGGCTGCATTTAAAGAAATGTGACCAGCAGGTCAAGGGAGGTGATTCTGCTTTGCTAGTCTGCCCTCATAAGACCCCATCTGAGTGCTACTCTTGGCCTCCCAATATAAGAAGGTCATGGACCTATTGGAGAGTGTACAGAGAAGAGACATGAAGATGATTCGAGAGCTGGAGCACCTCTCCTATGAAGACAGACTCAGAAAGTTGTTTTTGTCAGCCTGGAGTAGAGAAGGGTCCAGGGAGATGTTACTGTGGCTTTTCAGTACCTAAAGTACAAGAGAGTTGGAAGGAGACTTTCTACCAAGGCCAAGGCCAGAAGCAACAAGATAATGTCACTGAAGGCAATGGTTTTAACTGAGAGAGGATAGTTTAAATTGGACTAAAAGATTCATTAGACACTGTGAGGCACTGGGACAGGTTGCCCAGAGAATTTGTGGCTGCCCCATCCCTGGAAATGTTCAAGGCCAGGTTGGATGGGGCTCTGAACATTCTCATTTAGTGAAAAATGTTCCTGTCCATGGTGGGAAAGGGTTGGAACTAGGTGATCTTTAAATGTCCCTTTCAACCCAAACCATCGTATGAGTCTTCATGAAGATAATAAAATAGTAATTAATAACCAAAAGAGGACACTCAGATTCAACCCAAGAACATTGTTAAACACATACATTAGGAATAGTCACTTTTTAGTCAGCTGGTTTATTTTAATTGTCTTAATATCCATCATAGTTGTTCAAGCAGATGTCTGGAAAGCACTGAAAACACTGTGTTTTATTAAATCAATGAATTCCTGGCATATTTAAAAATAAAAATCTCTGATGTTAATAAAGAAGCTGCTTATTGAAGAAGGTGAACAGGATAACCTAAATAGTAAAAGACAAGATCTTCTTCCAAGCCTAGCAACTTGATGGAAGTCAGATTTAGAAGGCAGCTAAAGATCAAAGATGTGTCTGACACAAATCAGCAAAATTTCCTGGAAGAAAGAACTCACAAAGCAAAATGGATTTCATTCACAGGTGTAATTACAAGAGTGATTCATAAAAGTGATTTTATAGACCATAATAGACATTTAGAAAGTATTTGACTTAATATATGCTATCCTGATTAAAAACCAAAAAATTTCAGAATATTTACAGAATTGATAAACACAATGTTATTAAAACATGGATTTTATACATATATATTGAAAAATGTCATGCTTCAAAAACTATTTGAAATGCTAATTGAAAGGGGATGGAGAGTTTTGTGGTAGAGCACAAGATGGATTGTGTTTACCCAAATTCTATAAAATATTTTCAGCATTCAGTTATAAATAAATCACTCTTGCCCACATAACAAGGTAGCACACAGTTCACTGAAATCATAGTAATGAGGCCATGCACTCACACATCTATGTGCAATGAATTATTATGCACAAGAGGTCTCAGTTCTCAAGCCCAAACAAAATAATGAGTGCCATTTATCCATAGTATAAATTCAGCTCCATCTCAGAATGTGGAAACAGACTTCCAAAACAGCAGAGACCAGATTTGGGGTAGAAGAGCTGGGTCACACCTCCACAGGTAACATAGGCATGATCTTGAGGCAGCTGTTTACACCTACCATTTTTTCCCTGGAGTACCTCTCAAGGCCCCACATCTGTTCTCCAGAAATTTCTCTGCATCATGAAAAGTTTTTCTTTTTCTGGGATTAAAAAAAAAAAAGACAACAAACAACAACAACAACGACAACAACAACAACAACAACAACCCAAACAAAACAACAAAAAACCCCACAAACAAACAAACAAACAAACAAACACCAGAACCCCACAACCCATTTGCTAATCAAATTCCTGATCAATTTTTTTCCATTTTTTTTTAAAAGAATACTTCTTTTGAAAAAAATTTAGTAAGTCTAAAAAAAGGGAGAGATGTACAACTGGTGGAAACTGTTTGCAACTTTTCTGGGAATGTTGTCTCTTTAACTATTACTACTCTCCTTTTCTAATGGAGAAAGGAGAGGTTCAAAGGATTAGTCCTATCCAGAAGGCAGTCAGTTTGATTTTTATAGTTTCTTCATGGATTTTATTAATCACTCTATACATTCAAGAAGCAGGACTATAGTTACAAACCTATATAATATTACAACAATTAATATATTCAGATCTTTGAAAACAATTGTTTAAAAGTCAGTCAAAAAGCATGTTTATTTCAAATACAAGGAAATACATGCTTGCCAACTGGTCTGGCACACACTGGCATTCTTCCTGAAACCTGTAAATGTAAAGCACGGGCAAAGATATTTGGCTAATCTGATGTTTATGCCATTAGAACTGACCCTGAAGGAATATCTAAACTACAGTTTAAAGGATGTTTGAAGGCTGTAATACTGGGGGAAAAAAGTGGTTGTTATCTAATAAAACATAGTAAAATAATGTAAACCAAACCTGACTTAGGGTAAACTACTCATTCTGATTAGTATTGGAAAGGCAGGAAATAAATATTTTCTGCAAAGGATAAATTAGTTTTTAGAGTTCAGAAGCTGGTAGGCTGCTAGGCAAAAGCATAGAGTGAGTTTAAAAAGGGAAAAAAAGAAAGCGATTCATTCTATAAAGACTATATTCTTGTTGTAGGGAATAGAACCCTAATATTTGAATTCTCCTATAATGCAGTCATGATCATTTAGGTTCCTACTGTGAGTGTTTTGAAACATTACCTTTGACAATGCTAATGAAAGGTCGGTTCTATTTCTTCTTTGTTGTGCCTCTGTGCACTGCAGGTATTTTCATTGTGAGAGTAAATATCTTGGTAGTAATCTTTGCATGGGTTCTGATTCCCTTAACCTTTAATGGAACATGACTGCAGATTGAAAACAATTATTTGCTCTTTACAGATTTTGCTAGCTTAATCAAAATAACAGACTGAATCTAGACTACTGTATGAATAACATTATGTCCAGGGAAGGTACCATATAATCATTCCATCCACTAGGAAACAAACCACAAAATAATTAGGTCATAGCATAATGTCAAAATTTAAAGGAGGAAGATCAGATACTGAACAATGATTTCAATGAATTTCCTGATTTATTCCATCTCAGGATATTTACATTAATCAGGGCCAAATTAGACCTTGGTAATATTGACAATCCTCACTCTTGTCTCTGAATGTTATCATGCTAAATGAGATAGAACTGTTTCTTCAACCATACAGCAGCCAGTCTTTTCATAGAAAGACAAGTTTTAGGAACTCATTCTGTCTGTAGGCTATGCTCAGACATATCTAAGGTTTATCTGCCTCTGAGGAGGAAGACATTTTTGAAAGAAAAAAGATACTGAAGGCTTATTTTCTGCAGATCAAATAGGCTTTTTGTTCAGTTGTTGGCAATGAGTATCAGAGTTCTTCAGTTACTAGTTAGTTGGGGATTTTGCATTAATTATTCCCATTTCACCTACAATTAATATTTTTCTCTTAGAAACCAATTAAGTAAACTAAATCTTTATTTTTTTAGTGGTAATTAAAATTCCATCCAAGAAACCTGACTTTTGGAGACTACTGTCCTTTGTCTTGGCAATTTAGTTGTTAAAATTTGTTTGTTCAGGGTTATCAGAGTCTGCTAAACAGAAAAAAAGGATTCAGGTCAGTCAGTACTTAAGGAAAGCTTTAAAACTCTGTAAACAAAGTTTTCAAACCCTGTCCCTGATAGGACCTTGTATCTCTTCAAGGATCTCTGATGAGAGCTGGCTTTCAAATTTATTTTGTCATGTGGACTGGTACTGAAACCTGAGACTTGTCTTCTTGGCATCCAGTATGAATCAATTAGAAACTATGAATCAATTTAGAATCTTTTCAAAACTCTTCCAGCATGAACAGATTTGAGAAACCTACCTAGAAGCAGCACATTTGCAAGACACCAAGTTATGGTTCCTCACTCCACACTCTCCTAACTTTTCATGAATAAGAACATTTGTTTGGAATGCACAGAGATTATTAGTCTTTCCAAATTTAAATACAATCCACTTTTGCATCTCTAGATAATTCTGTAGACAATTAAGTCTTCAAGACAGTTGCACACATTAGACACTGCATATATTACATTCCTTGAAGTAAAGTTCAGCTAGCTACTTCAGCAAGTAATTAGACTACTTAATATTATGCAAAAGAGAATTAGGAAAACAAACCACAAATGGTAAACATCCTAAGTCAACAGCACTCAGAATGTATACACTTAATCATGGTGTCTTTTCTAGCACTGCTAGCACACAGTTAAATTAATCATGTCAGTAGATGCCCCTAGATCAGAAGCAATTAACTCATCTAATTGCTACAGATAGCAAAGTTTCCAAGAAGGATATAATTTGTTATAAAATAGATGGAGAGATTTCTTCTCCACAAGCTTCTCTACTTTTATCTCTTTTTGTTTGTGTTTAAATGCAAATGCTACATGCTTAGTCTTTTTGAGTAATATTTCTTCTTTAAAAATTGTTCAATAGGTAATGCTTATTTCCATTCTCCACACAATCAGATCATTAACCTAAAATAAGAAACAGGAAGATGAGTGCAAAGGGTATTTTTCAAAATAACTTAAACTTAAGAGAGAACATTACAACTTTATAATGAAATAAATATAATGCTAAAACTAGTTATCCAACATTTTATGATCTCACTTACTTTGAAAGGCTTTTATAAGTGCTCTCCTTATTGATTCATTTGTCAGGAAGAACAGAGCAACAAAACTACCTAGCTAGTATGAACATTTTAGCACCACAAAATATAAACCTGTGTATCTCATAAGGACCCAGTCTTGTAAAATGTAGACATTTTCATTTCTGTTTCACCACTTGGGTTGTCTAATCTGAAACAGGAAAAAGTAAAATGGAAAATACTTATGGAAAGGGGTTTCTATAAATTCTGGTGGCCAAGAGGAAAAAGCTTTTATCAAGCTTACATTTTACATTATTCTCAAACATTCAGGGTATGATTTTGCTCCCATTCAAATATTATAACAAACTGGTAAATCAAATAAAATTAATGAATTTAAGATGCACACTTCCTTTCTAGGCCCCTTTTTCCTGCAGCTCAAATGAAGACCTGTTTATTCGAGGTTCCCAGTGCAATGTGAGAAATTAAAGAAGCAGGATTGTTACTGGAAAGATCAGGTGACAGATACATGAGCTTGCAGGCAGATGCATCTCATTCTATAAATCCAAATAGCTCATATATTAAAGAGTGGCCTGTTTCAGGTATGCTTAGCACAGAGATCCAGCAGGCAAAGTGGGATATTAAAGTTGTACAAAATGTGATCTATCTTTTATATTTAGCATACATGACAAAATGTTATATATTCTATACATTGGTGATACATGAAATCAAAGGGAAAATGTGAGCCCTCTCCTGAAGGAAATGGGAGAAGGCTAAGGTACTCAATGACTTTTTTGCCCTAGTATCCACTAGCAGGTGTTCCAGCCACACTGCCCAGGTTGCAGAAGGCAAAGACAGGCACTGGGAGAGTCAAGAATCACCTGCTGTAGGAGAAGGTCAGATTTGAGAACTTCTAAGAAACCTGAAGGTGCACAGGTTCATGACACATGATGAGATGCATATGCAGGTCTTGAGGTAACTGGTAGAGGAAGTGACCAAGCCACTTTCAATCACATTTGAGAAGTCAGGTCAGTTTGGGGAAGTTCCCACTGACTGGAAAAGGAGAATTGTAACCCCCATTTTTGGAAAGGGAAAAAACGAAAGACCCAGGGAATTACAGTCAGTCTCACCATGGTTTCCAGCAAGGTCATGGAGCAGATGTTCCTGGAAACTGTTCAAAAGCACATGGAAAACAAGGAGAATTGGTGGCAGCCAACACAACTTTGCTGTGGGCAAATTGTGTCTGACAAATTTGTTGTCCTTTTACAATGGGGTTACAGCAGTTGTGGATGAGGGGAGAGCAAGTGATATCCTCTAGCTGGACCCAAGCCGACAGCCCACAAAGCCAGCCATATCCTGGGCACCAAAAGCAACATGGCCAGCAGGCCAAGGGCAGGGAATCTCCGACGTGGAGTTGCACTACAGCCCACATGAAAAAAAAAAATTCATAGCAAGCAACATACTCTTCTTGGCAAGCGTTGCTGATTGGAATGCCAGAGTTCTAAAAAGCTCTTTATTAAGGTATAACAAACTGTGAAAGTCAATTTTTGGAACAGCAACTGTAACTGCAACAATACAATGTTCCTGCTAAAAGAATTGGATGAATTTGAAGGCTGTAATAAGTGCATGTCAATGGCCAGGAGCAGACAAAAAGCAATTTAAGAATAAAAAGAGTCATAAAATATTCAAGGAGGCCAGAGGATTAGCACTGAAAGAAAGTAGTATTAATTATCACTTCTGAAGCAGAAAAAATTGCTGATAGACATAATGTCAATTAATAGTAATTGCTCTGAGCCAGATTTTAAACACATTACATTAAAACAGTAATTGTATAAGGTTATACAGTAAGAGATGACACAAAGCTGAGATCAAAGGTTAATTTCACTATTGCCTAAAAACTTAGACTTCAAAAAAATCCAAGAATATAAAGGTCAGCAAGGGGTGACTTTTGTCAAGATAGATAAATATAAAGGGACAAACATTTTCAGAAATAAAAATAGTAGAGCATTCATGAAATTGTGGCTACCCTCAGGCTGATAGATAGAAGAGCATTCTTCTGACACAGTCATACCAAAATATTCAGGAGTCTCAAGAAAAGCAGTATTTTTCTAGACACTTGAAAGAAATTTAAATCTGTCCCTCAGAACATCTGAAGATGTTAATTTATGTGCAATATGATTAAATATATAAGTCAAGAAAAATACATTTTTTATTATGATAAAAAGAATGTGTAGAAAGCAAGAGCAGTTTGCAAGGAAACTAAATCATAATTGAGAGAGCTATAGTATATGGATTCAAAGAACTCACTATGAACATGATATTTTCTGCATGATATTATTATATATCACAACAGTTATAAATAGTGTTCTGAACAAAGAGATCTAAAACTTACATTAGAGAAAACAACCAAGCATCTTTTACTTTTTTCTTTTTAACTTAATGTTTTAACATAATGTCAAGTGGTTTCAAGAATATGTATTTCCTAACTCATATTATCACTCATTTCATTTTAAGAAAAAAAACTACTTAAGCACAACCACAACATAAGGTGCTATACAGGAAGTGTGCAGAATATGTAATTGTGGGTAATAAAATAGATCTTGGAAATAAAGCTCAACAAACATGCAAGCAAGGAATAAAAATAGAAGACCATCCCAAAATAAAATCAAATGAGAATTTCTTCAAATCAAAACACAACATATCCTCAGGAGACAGGGAACGTGAAAATTAAGTGAATTTACCTATTTTGCTAGTAACATGCAAGCACATAGGGACATCAACAAGGAAATAATATTAAATTTATAAAATAACATATTAATAGTTGACATCACCTTTGCTTAAAAAAATCTCAAAGACCAGAATCTGCATATTCAATTCAAATTTTATTTTTGCTACTGGAATGTAGATCTGAAGGCTGAAAATCTTCCAGAGGAATAAATAGTTGCTTAAAAACCTTCAAATACTTGAAAATTTGTACATATAAATCTAAGAAATTAAGAATTTTCCCAGACAATTTCACCTCCTTCTAAAATTCAAAGAGAACTTAAATATTAGAAGGTTGAAAACAGCTACAAGAAAATCCGCTTCTGTTACAGGTGCTGAATAATACTAAAGTGTTGGAAATTTCAGGCAGAGTGACTTGAACAGCATTAATAACTACAAAGGTCATTCAAGGACATTACAGTTTTCCTTCTGTCCATGTTACTTCTGGTGTTCTGGGAAGAAAAAGCTTGTATGTTGTTCTGCAATTAGTCAATAGGATACACAGGTTTTTCTCCTTGTAGCTCATTAAGTTCACCATGACTTTTTTAGCATTGCTAATCCAGAATTTAATACGAAGCAATTGATTTTTTAGCTAGCATGAGTTTGTTAAACTAAGAGGAATCATTATCTCCTTCCCTTTCTGTATCTATTAAAAAGTCAAGCTCTGTTTCTAAATAGAGTGTGAACTACACAGAAAGCATCAACCTCGTGCTCAAGCAGTGACAGGTAATGTTGAAAGAGACACATTCATTTTGACATCAAGGTTTAAATCTCAACTATTCTTGGCAGGTTCCTTTTGTAGGCCACTGAAAGAAACAGTAGCTTCCAGAGGGTGATTGACACCACAGTGTAAGTCACTCCTTTCTGGTCTCCATAGACCATGAGACATCCTCTGAAAATATCTGTTAGTTTTCACTGACATCAAAAGCAACTAAGGTGACAAGGACAGACTCAAACATAATATTTCACGTATTTAAGGCTGGCTGAAGTAAATTTCTGCACTGCTAGTATCGAAGCCCTCTTAATATTATGATTGGAATTGGCTGGATTAATGGGTATTTGAAGCTGTCTCAACACAAATACAGAAATCCATATCTAGTTGAATAAAACCTTCAAACTGTACAGATTTAAAGTCTACATATATTTTCAGCTTATACCTTTTTCATTCCTTTATTTTGTATTTGATCTTTAACATTATCAGTTCTTTTTCCCATAAAGCCAAGTATAAGCGTGGAAGACTACCACATTTTAACTAATTCTGCTCTTTGTAGTGCCACTCTATTTTCAATTCATTTTAGCCTCATGTCTGCTAGAAAGTATTCAGCTAAATAATTTATTATGAAATGTTTATTACTCCTGTCTTCTACCCAGGAAAATCTCAAAAAGCCATTTTTCTCATACCTTAATGTAGCATCACTACAATACAGCAATTTCCTATGGGAAAAAAGAAAAAAAAAAAAGAAAAAAAAGAAAAAAAAGAAAAAAAAAAAAAAAAACCCACCCAAACCAAACCAAACCAAAAAAACAAACAAAAAAAAAAAAAAAAAAAAAAAAACAAACACACAAAAAAACCACAACTATCCGGTTTTGGTATATAGAGCTCTTGGAAAGATTCTTTTTTATTGATCAGTACTCAAATATATTAAGAGTACTTCAGAAATGAAAAGGAAAAATATTTGTTTGTTTATGTACTATATAGAGCATAAAGGGGACAAAAAAGAAAGCATTCAGTCTTTCCACATCAAATGCAGAGAAACATTTGGACTACTTACCAGTGGTCTTGTTCTTGCCATTTGGTTTATGGAGCACAATATGGAGAATATGGAGAACTCTATGTAGAATATACCAGAAGTTGATGAAATTTACTTCCAGTGAGCAGTACAGAAAATAACAAAGTATTAATGCCCTACACTGACCTCTAGTTTCTGCATGAGTGAAACTATGGAGAGAGAGAACATGATACAAGTTATTTCTATACAATAAAGAAGAATATCTTGTGCCCACGCAAATTTTGATGAGAATTCAGAGAATACAGTTTAGAAGGAACTTCACAGTATTAGAAGGCCTGGTAAGAGGTTCTCATCATAATACAAACTGTGCTGATAGATAGATAGATATACCGTATGTGTTTTTATTAAAGAAGAAACAGCTAATGAAATTTGCTTCACAAATTGAAATGCATCTTCACAGTGTTTGGCCACACTCTTTCTGAAATAGGAAATGTTCATGGAACTGCTACTTCTGCATTCTACTGCTTACTTACTAAATATCCTATTAACTCTCCATTATATGATTGTTCACCCTGTTTTTCATGAATTACCACAATTTTACTTCTGATGCTTTGCTATTGGAGGGAAAAGAAGTAGGCCCTATTACTGCAATGTTAAAAGCCACGAAAAAATGTAAATGTAATAAGAAGTTCTAAGTACATTTTTTCCCCCTGCATTTTAGCTGTTCCCTCCAACTTGTTCTTTTTTTTTTACTTTTGAAATGTAAAATAATGCAATTGCATTCATGTCTCAGGAGCTATACCAGAATTGGTGACAGATGAGGTGTTTTACAGCTCTGCAATTCCAATTTATTAGCAGTCTTTAACTTTTCAAATCACCCTGTATTTGAATAGAAGATTTAAGAACAGTTATGTAGGTTTATTTACCCAGCAAATTGCTTGTGGACTTAATAAGGAATTCAAGCAGTTTCTCTGGGGTTTCCTACTGGGAACTTATTTTCTCCTATTATCCCTGAAACAGAGAAAAAGAAAAGTCTCTTGAAGTTCAGAGGTATCAACACATACATACTCAATTGCTCAATGTAACTTACCTAATAAAATACCATTAGGCAATGGTGCAGTGGCCCTGACTGTTCCACCACTGCACACGGAGGACCAGCATAGCCCTCAGGCCAGTGCTGCACAGAATTTTTCTGCAGGACAAACAGAACCAGCTGGTTTCAAGAGAGGAGCCTGTGGCAGCTACTACTTCATACCAGCATCTCCACTCCCTGCCTGGCCTTGCTTTCATCCAGCTGTGCAGCCGCAAGCCCCACACAAACATCTCTGCTGTCTGAGAGCAGAAATTACCAATAGAGCTCTTTCCATGTAAGAAAACAAGGAGTAGCTCAAAGGACCCAAAGGGGAGGGTGGGTTCTATGGATGGGGTCTGCACGGGGGCTGAAGAGCCATTCACCACCTAAGTGAATGTAACACTTAGGAGTGTTGCACCACCTAAGGGAACGTAAAGATTACCTATACTCTTCTCTTCCTGTAGTGCTGATTCAATAAACACCTTTTTTCATTGATACCTTGCAGAGTATCAGTGGCTTTCTTATTGGGATTATGATGGGCTGGCAAGCATCTCCCGGTACAAACCAAGGCATTTTGTCATTTATCTTGACTTGAAGATGATATACTTTCTCATCTCCATATGAGAAACTTATTTTGTTAATGCAAATGTTAAAATTAATACACATGCCTCATTAGCTAATTAAATATCCATTGTAAAGTTTCACCTTGAACTAAATGAAAATTGCATTAAATTGAGGAGATGAAGACCAGAATTAAATACAAATTTTTTCTTGTCTGTATTTTAAGAATTAAATAAAGAAACATGTAAGAGTAAGACCCAGAACCAAGAGAAATAAAGATGACATACCTATTTCTCCTAGAACTCCAGGTTTATTTAAATTAGTGGACTGAAATACAAGTCTTCCAAGTTAATCTTTACTTTGAATGAACAGAGCACAGACAAATTATTCAGGTAAAGGACAACATATAGCCTTCCTGATTATTGTCATGTGCAAATCATTGAGAAGGGAAGGCCTCTAAACCCACATCCATAAATTTGAATGCTACATCCATAAAATCAAAGAATTGCATTTTTCATCTTCAAAGAACCTAATTAACATAATTAGTCTCTAATTAGCACAATTAGTGAATGCAATAATTTATGGGTGGAAAAAAATGCTTGTCCTCCACCTCTCAGTTTGACAGGGAGCAAGGGAGGAACAATAAGAGCCCACAAAAAGTTTCTATTGGAAGTTTTATTTTGTAAGTGTTCAGTGCAGTTTTGCTTGTTGAGATCTTTAAAGAATAGGACACAGTGAAATTAGTCCACAGAAATGCTTCTAAAATTATTTCTGGAAGAGGCAGTGTGTCCTTTCAGTAATGTGTGATAGAGGAACGCATAATCTAGAGGTCTGCTTTGCTTTTTCATTTGCCTGTTTGCATAGTGTGTAGAGTATCCCTTAGCAGAAGAAAGACTTGCCATTAGTTTTAGAATTGAAGAAACAAAAATACAATTTTTAATGAAAGAAAACCTTTACAAAGCAAAGATCATGAAGGAGAGGGTGGAACAACTGAAGTAAACCTCCTGCTGTCTCTGTTTCCTAACCTTCTAAAGAATGCTTCTAGCTGAGGCTGGATGTACTTTCAGTGCAAAGAACCATGCAGAAGAAAGTTCATCTTTTCTGTTAAAAGGACTAATACAATTGTAACTAGCTGCTTATACTGGCTCAGTGCCCAGCATGATTAATGATGCTTTCAAAATGGTTTTAGAGGACCACTTAAACTTGCCCTTATGAATTTCAAGTCTGTCAGTTTTCCAGTGCTTGGCCTGTTTATTTAACTGCCCCATTGCTCAGACCAAATCATCAGGCTAAGAGGGAGGAATTTTCAATTTATTAGCTTATATGCTGTTAGAAGGAAAATTTTCTGCAAAAACTCATAAAGGGAGAATATAAACCTTGGATTGGGAAACTAGTGCCAGTAGTGATAAAATAGATTTTATTTGGTGTCTGATTATTAATTATGTTGATCAACATATTCCTGGTGTACACAAAGTCTGTGAGTGAAACTTCCTGGCTTTCCTCATGTACAGGAAGAACTGGAGCTTGTGGAAAGGTGGGTCACCCAGGAATTAAGCCAGTGCATGTGCTTACATGTCAGCCTGAATTGATCCATGCTTTTTTTAAAAACAGTGTTTTTAGTAGTACTAAAAGTACTACTAAAGTAGTACTTAGTTTAATTCAGGTATTTCTGTAACTGATGTAGTGCACAGTATTGACAGTCCCTAAAATAATTACCATTTTAAATAAGGCAAAATTGAAATTATTAATTCTACACACAAAGAGGAGGCAGATAAAAGCATACTATACATTTTAATTTACATATTTTAAAAGATATTTTGTCCTGTACCTAGGAGGACATTAGCACCAGAGGAACTTTCCACTTCCACATTTATCCAGCCTTTTCCAAGATACAAAATACTGATTAGAAAATTGCTAGAAGCTACAGAGGGAAATCCAATCTTTTTTGCAAATTGTTTTAGTTTCAGTGTATTGAAAATGTTCCCAAATATGTCTGAGATGCACAAATTTTATTTTAAATGGAGAAGCAATCTTGTTCTTGGTCTATATTTCCACAATTCTTGATCATTATAATAGCAATTTTCCTACCATTTCTTTCAATTAAATAGGAGAGAGACCTGATAAATTCTTAATTGTTTCAGACTGACAGGTAGAAATCATGCTATGCAATAAGTATATTTCAAAGAGAAAAAGAGGAAAAAATTGAAAATTATAAAATAATTGCAATTATAGTTCTCCATAAAACTTCCTGAATTTAATTTGGTAAAATAATTTTCTAGCAGGAAAATTAAAATATTTCACTATTCATGCTTCATACATACAATTCAAGAAATAAAATAATTTCAAATGAAAAACCAATATATTCTTGTGCCATAACAATTTTAAAGGACACATCCACTTTTTCTTTTTTCTTAATATTTCAAAATTTTCACTTCTAACAAAAAATTCCAATCTTCATAAGACCCAGGTGTATTGTTACAAGAAAACAATTACCTGGAAATTTTCAACAAGCTTAGCTGCATTAAAAGTACTATTCAGCAGTGATATCATTTAGTTTGAACAACTTGTTCCAGTGAGCTCCCTAAACTATCAAAGCAGATGATATATATGCTGGCAGATAAAATTTATCACTCATTAACAGCTAATTAGTAAATTCTTTAATTTGCTCAAGTTCTACTGGGATTTATCTAGAGAATTTATATTGAAAGAAAATCTTGTTTGGCTGATTTGCATTCTGAAGATTTGGAACCAATAACTTGCTGTTTCGGGGGGGGGGGGGGGNAAGAAAAAGAAAAATTAAAAAAAAGAGAGAGATACAAGAGATACTCTTCTAAAACTGACAGTGAAATATCCACTAATCTGCTGACATATTTATGTCAGATATTCCAGCGTCAGAGAGAGGAAAACATCAACTCTAGTCTCCCCATATACCAAAGAAGGGATTGCAAATGGACAACATTAAGCCCAACATTTTCTTAGCAAATTTGTATATAAAAATGACGTTGTAAATCAGGAAAGAAAACAAAATCTTGACTTCATCACAGAAAAAAAAAAAAAAGCTAATTTTAAGGGTGAAAAGCTCAGTACTAATAAAAGACGTGTGGAAAAAATAAGTCAGTGATCTTTCATATGTAAGGTTTTTCCTCAGGCATAAGTATTGAGAGAAAAAGTGCAGAAACACAAAAAAAGTAAAATAACATATTGAAGTATTGATTCCTTGTGCTTTCACTGAGAGCACAAGAGGTATTTCTCCTGAAAGATCTGGCTTTGGGAAGGAAGTGTTAACTTTCTTTGCAACATGAAGGATTTGGGGAAAAAAGGGCACTATTTCCAAAAATGTGAACTTTGCAAGATGAATCCAAGAATACATTGTCTAAAAGCAGTAACACCCATAAATTCACTACCAGCTGCACAGCTTATAAATCAAGATGAAAATTAGATGTCCAGGTCTCCAAATTGGCAAAAGACAGATGCAATGGAAGACCTATGCATTGCTTTTATGCTTCCACTGGAGAATGTATATCCAAGGGAAGAGAACCAATTCTGACAGAAAAAAAATAAACAGTGAAAAAACCATTTTATTTGATGTGTCATATAAGGATGAGGCAGGATTCCAATGTAGAAAGAAAAAATATGTAAGTTTTATTAAAAAATTAAAGAATATTCAAAAAATAAATCAGCTGCCAGTAATAGATGAAATCCATTAAAGGAAAAAAAGTGGGTTTCCTTTTCCAGAGACAAACATGACTGAAATAGTAAGGGGAATATCTATCTTTACAGTCCTTGCTTTTTCGAAGTTCAAACATGCAAAGAAAGTTGTTGAAAATATTAACAGATCTTCTTTTTAAAAAAGGACAGGGACTTGCTAAACAAGTCCAGGAGGCAGACACTAATATGAGAGCTTTCAGTTAAAGATAACCCAAATAAAGAGAGCAAAAACATCACGACAGCTATGGGTTGCAGCTTTTCCTGTGTGGCACGAGAGGGTGTGACCTACACAGGGATTTTATGCATCACAGTAAGGCATGTAAAGTATCTCCTGATGACATATTGACAGGGCTGTATTTTAGCAAAATCTGTTATTGAAATACAGAAAATGTCCTAAAGTTATCTGAACAGGGGGAATGGATGTACAAGCTCAGAGCAGTTCCTCTGTTTGCCTGGACTGGAGTCCTAGTTAAGGAAGGTTCCAAAACATTCACCATTTTAAGTGAAAACAGATGTCTTAACTCCACTTTGGGAAAAGAAAGAAAAGAAAAAAATATATATGTATATGAGAACTGATATGAAAAAGTAACTTTAATATGGGAGATAAAGTGGTAAAATCAATTATTTTCAGCTAGACAATAAATCATTCTTAGTCTTATCATGATTTATGTGATGCATATGCTTCTTTCAGTGAAAACAGGAAATATTATCTTCATTAGAAACAATATTTCTGAGGATAAAATAGTGGCACCTTCTTAAAACAATACACATAGAAGAAGAAGTATGACATGGCTCTGCATAGACATTTAGAAGGAATTTCAGTATTTTGCATTAGAGAAGATGCGAGAGGCAGTGGGTATACTGGCAAGGTTTTGATAGTGGGGGAACTGCAGGGGTGGCATCTGTGAAGAGATAGCAGGAGATGCCCAAATATCTGACAGAGCCAGTTCCAGCCAAATCAGCATCCTCCCAGTGATGTTGATGGCATCTCTGCAACAACATATTTAAGAAAGGGTAAAAAACGCTGTGCAGGAGAACAGGGATAACAGGAGTGAGAAACTGTGAGAGGAACACCCTGCAGACACCAAGGTCAGTGCAGAGGAGGGGCAGGAGGTGCTCCAGGCAGTGGAGCTGAGATTCTGCAGCAGCCTCTGGTGCAGCCCATGGTGAGGCAGCTGTGCCCCTGCAGTCCATGGGGGTCCATGGTGCAGCAGAGATCCACCTGCAGCCCCAGGAAAACCCCACACCAGAGAACACTGATGTACCTGAAGAAAGCTGCAGCCTGTGGAGAGAAGCCCACACAGGAGCAGTTTTTCTTGCAGGAGCTGTGGCTCTTGGTGGACCCACACTGGAGCAGTCCACTTGTGAAGGACTGCACCCCAGAGAGGGGACTCATGCCAAAGCAGCTCTTAAAGAACTCTAGTCCATGTGAAGGACCCAGGCTGAAGAAACTCATGAAGGACTGCATCCTATGGAACTGACGCCACGCTGCAGCAGAGGAAGTTTGTGCGTAGGAATGATCAACAGCAATGAAATGTTAGGAACTGGCTACAACTCCATTCCCCATCCCCCATGCTGCTCAGGGAGGAGGAGGTGGAAAAATTGCAAGTGGAGTAAACGTGAAACCTGGGAATAGGGAAGGGTGAGAGGAAGGTGTTCTTAGCTTTGTCTTTTATTCCCACTATCCTATTTTAACTATTATCCTATTAACTATTTATACTCTTTTAACTGGCAATGATTTAAAGATGAACAAATGATGTCCTGACAGCCACTGTAATATTACTGCAAATATCACAACATCAGATGTTTTCTAAATCTCAGACACCAGGCCAAAAATTATATTCCTTATTCAGAATGGCTATGGGGTTTGGGGGTTTTTTTCTAATTATTGCTTACAAGACAACAGAATCCATGATCATCCTGTCAAAATGCCAGATATCACCTATCATAAGTTTGCCAGTCCTTAACATAAGTTTGCCAGTTCTTATTTTCTTATCAGAAGAAAAACATTCATTATGAGGTATAGGGTAGACTGAGGGCTGGTATAAAAATACTAAAAGGAGAAAAAAAAAACCAAAAACAGGCTTAAAGCATTTAAAAACTGTTCCTGTCACATAAATTTGACATGTGCTTTTGCATCTTTCTTCCCTGCAGGTTGTTCTGTTTCATCTGTGGAGAGAGATTTAATTTTCCTCTTGCTTGCTTTATAAAAATAATTATTTTTCTTTTATTTTTCTAACATGAAGTAGCACATTGTAACAAAGAAGTTAAGCAATGGTAATGTGTAACATGGTGTCAAGACAACCATATCTTTTAACACAGATTTCAAAATTTAGGAAAAGGCAAGGCAAGTACTTTGGACAGGAAAGTCCTGCTAGTTTCACAAAAGCCCTAATACATCAGTGAGTCTGGCTTGTTTAATGCATATGACATAGACAGCACTCTTTGTTCAGTTGTGCTGTTATTTTTCAATTAAACTCTGGCACTTAATTGTGGCTACTTTTACATGAAATAGATTGAAATTTTCACATGGATTATCAACATATGTTGCACAATTGCAGTTAAACTAACAAAGTGTGGTACACTACAATTTTAACTCTGTTTAATTAAAATGCCTTTATTACTAATCCACATCCATCTGGCCAAAACCAAAAAATTTTCTGACCCTGATAAGAGCCAGAAGCAAAGATGTAAAGCTCTGTGAGATTTAATTTGCTGCACAGAGAAAACATGCATGTAATACATACAGAATTTCTAATATATTTCATGTTAATCATGAAGAATTAATAGCTCCAAATTACAACTCTGTTTTCATGTACCTACATGCTAAAGTCTTGGTTGCTTTTTTCCTCATGAAAAAATCATATTTGGGCTCCAGAAAAAGGAAAAATCCCAGGTTTCAAGCAAGTATACAGTAGTCCTGGACTTGTATCTGAAGAGATTTGAGATAAGGTACTTGATCTTAAAGAAAGGAAGTACAAAAAATAATATTATTTCTTGTAGAATCTTGTTAAGGAGTTCAATCAGATTTCACACACGAACTTATACAAAACACAAAAAGTTCCAATTTTGATTAGTACATTGAGGAAATATAAAGCAGTAATGTGTGGAGGCTTGTGCCCAATACTGGCAGCACTGGAAAAGGTTATCACAAAACGTATTAGTGACAAGCTGACATTATTAGACTACCAGTTCAATAACATCATGAGGATTTACATTCAATCTAAATATTTTTACAACTGTCAATGCAAAGATAAACCCCAAGCAGGATAACTTCTAGTTCACCGTTTACTAAGCAGGATACCATCCCTATAGGCATATTCCAGAGCCACACTTAACTGACCTGACCACATTTCTATCCTTTACTTTCTGGGACCATTAATCCATTATGTTTAACAACAGAAAGAAATTGAGATCTCCCCCTGCTACTTATACATTATCATCAAATTCGGTAGGGGAAAGAAGCTCTGACAGAACAGTGAACACCAGTGATGAAACTCTCTACTCTCCCTTAGCTCTAATTTTATGTAACAAATGTGGCATCTTCTGGTTCCACAATTTTAGAATATTAATAAGTTAAAATTTATCTNCTATTAGTTTCAGTAACATAATGCTGTTTGTGTCCAGGAGTGGAGAAAAAAAAAGAGGTGATGTTAAGCAATAGTAGTTTAATCCCAGTACAATACTCTTTTTATTTTTATAGAAACATATCTAAGTCTAACTAGAAGTAGTTAATTTTCTTCCCTTTTAAATTTTTCCAAATTACACAGTCTTAAGTTTTAAACAACTTTAATAAGATATTCCTTCAAAATCCAGACGCTCTGCTGGATGATGTAAATCATGAGATTAGTTTTCCCAACCTTAAATGCTCTTCCTTCCTTGTCTGCTGCCGGTGCCCAGTAGAGGGCATTTTAGGACTGAACTGTGTGAATACAAAATGAAGAGACCAAAATTTCTATCGCAAGCAGTTTGCTCACGTTGCAGAAGTACAAGTTTCAGAAGATTAATAAATATTTGAGTATAAGCTGAAGTGTTTTTCACACAAATATCAGATCCCTAATATTTAAAGAAACCACCACGTGACATTTATTTTATTAAGAGCTATGTTTTCAAACTTGTACTTGTTTGTACTCCATCCACTGAAGTACTGTAAAACTGACATTTAGAGTGTTAAATGTATGGGCACATTAAAACTTTATGTAAAATACACTTACAAAGCAGGGGGAACAAGCTGCACAGAAGTGAATGGCTAAAAAATTTAATTTTAGAGAGCAAAATTCTTATTACAGCAATATTAACTGTTTAATTACATTATATAAATAATCACACAATTTAAGTATCAGGTTAAAACTAGCTTTATGTATTGGCTGATTAAAACCACATCATAAGTTTATAACACAGTTCTTCAATAAAACTTTTTGACTTTCAGATGTGGTTCTTCGAAATCACCTGAAAATCTGCATTGAATATTATAATGTTTAATTGTCTAGTTCCTATAAGTTAGCACAAATTGGAACGAGTACTGAAAGTGCAGCCTGACTGGATGGCTTCAAAAGATGCACACACAAATCTGTTTGCCTAAGTACATGCTGAGTTACACTAGCTTGGCTTTTCAGACACGGATATTCAGTTACACACCTTGATTTCGGCTGGTATTTCTACTTACGGTGCTCCAGCAACTTCGTACAGCCTGCTTGGAGTCTCAAACTACAGCCTCAGCAGAATCAGACACAACTGTGCCCTAATTAACATCTTCCTAAGGTTAGAGAGTTTCAGCTTGTAAGGCTGAATGACAGAGCTTCCACTGCAGTTTCTGCAAACTCAGACTGATGACAAAGGAGGAACATACTACCAATGTGACGCACGTGCTCTCAGAGTCCAAAAATGTTCTCTACTAGGCCACTGGACAAGGTTTTGGCATGGAAGAAAGGATCCATCATATCTCTTCTTCAGCCTTCTTAAGATGTGGAAATTATAATATGAGCTCCATCTCTGAGACTGTCACCTTCTGCACGACAAGCCTCCTTGTCAGAAGCACATATTCACAGGATGATTCACCATTTAAGCATTGGTACTAAACACAAATTCCCACAGACAAAGAATAATTTTGGGGAAGAACAGAATTCAGGTTGCAAACCTTTGTAACTACAACAAAACTGCTGGGTTTTTCCCCTACTCCCAATCTATTTTTTGGAAACTCCAAAGTACCTCAAGTTTTTCATCATACCAGTAATTTAAACAATTATTTAATATCAGATGTGCAGTGCTGATATTAAAAGAGTAAAAGGCTCTGGAACCATAAGGACTACATGCTGGCTACAATCTTTGTTTGCACTGCTGACTGGTGATTTTTTGGGGAGCTGAAAGAAGCTGTACAAAACAAGAAAAGTTTTTGACCTTGATGAGGTTTTTCACAGAAAAATGCAGTTTTCCAGTCTACATATTTCCAAACAATTTACCACTAAGAACCTGAAAAACCTGCTCTCATGCAAATACGTCATAAAATAATACTACTTTTGGCAAGGCACACTCCTGGGGGAAATTCCCAGTCAAATGAGCAGAGTGATAATGATCTAATGAAAAGAAAACTGCTTTAATGAGAGAGGGAAAAAAAAAGAAAAAAGGAAAAAAAAAAAGAATGGCTAGACAAAGGTATACCTTTGGTAGGGAGGTGAGAAAAGGGAAGGAGGGGGGGAAATACCATAAGCACACAAAATATCCATCAGGCTTTTCTCCCAGTGTGATCTGATTAAATGAGGAACCTGCTTAGGGCTACCTCCAAATTCTACCCAAATATTTGGTAACATTTGTAAAGCTGTGCCTACACCATGCCCTTAAATAACTAGCACAGAAGACTCTATGTGAATTCTTAATCACTCCAAGTGACAAGAGACTATGAAGTTCAAAGCACTGGATGGAATACTGGTTTTCTCAGTTAAACACTAGAAAAGTGGTTATGGATGGTGAAAGATCTCTCAGGTGTAAGTGCACCTCACCTCCAATTCAGCCTGATTCCTGGCTGCCAGTGAGAAGGAGTGTCTCACTCTTCTGCCCATAGTTGGGTGTTCTTTCTTTAGATCTGTCTGGTGATGCCAGGGGGTGATCCCCACTGCGGCCACCCCTCCCTGGCATGGAGCAGCAAGAAGAGGCTGTCCCATAAGGGTGGGCAAGCAAGAGCCAAACATGACCATCGTAGAGACAGCGTCCTCATCAAGCAGGGCATACAGCATACATAGCAGCCTCACACACAGCATGACCCGTCCAGAGAGCCCAGGCAGAAGCAGCAGGGTGGAGACAAACCTAAAAGGTAGGACTGAAGTCTATCCAGAAAGCAGCACTGAAGACAATCAACATTAAACATAGGTTTGAATCCACCCAGGAGGCAAGATCACAACCTACAACAGAGCTCACAGGAGAACAGGTTTCCCAGGCATGAGCTCAAGATGAGCCCTGACCACTGGGCTGCAGCTCTGGGTGAAGGTCTGAGGTGGGGCTGGTCAGGGCAGTTAAAGCATATTACTTCTCTCAAGGAACTGCCATTTGTATCATGGCAAAATAAAGTACTAATGAAGGCTGCACTGTCACCAGGAACATTTGAAGATATAATGACAGGTTATCTGAGTCTAGTCTCTTCAGTGTATGCACCTAACACACTTCTGATTTATAAATTAAAATATCACTAAAAGAACTAAGTTGATGAGTTTATCCAAGTCTTCCATTGTGGAAAACAGTAGCTAGTGTTGATACCTTGACTTCTCCCGCTCAGGCTTTCAGCAATGATACGTTAGGGGAATAATGGCAATGTGTACTGATTTATATCCTCTGATCTGCTGACAGACCTTGCCAACTGGAATTGTGCGCTAGTGTCTCACGTCAGTAATTAGAAAACATGATGAGGCCTTTGGAGCTGACCTTTATCCTACAGTTAGTAAAAGAATAACAGGTGCCTGTTTTGTTAAACCTGAAGAGTATGAGACTGCTTAAGAGGATCTGAGTAACTGCCATAAAGTCAGAAGTTCAAAAAAGTGCAGGCAGAGGACTTCATGGCATAAAGCTCTTCTGGGAGAGTGAATGTGTGTGTCTGCCTGTGCATATTAAGGGGAAGAGAACTTTTTCTAAACTGAGTAGGAAACAGTAACATTTTTGAGGAAGACAGGGTAAAGGTAGAAGAATAGAGGGTTTTGCAAAATCATATCCAGGCTAATGAACCTGTATCTCATTGCTTCTTATTTTTCAGCCAAACAACTGCAGGAAGGAGACTGGGATCCATGAATCACCAAGAAAAAAATTAGTCAAAACAATTTCCACAGGAAGTATAAAGAGTGCAAGATCAGTCATGGGCAAAACTTAAAGGGACTTCTTGAAATGGAGGCAACTATTCCAAGTTGGATGTCTAATTCTCTCCAGGTAATGGGTAGGGCATGTTTTTGAAAGGCATTCACAGTAATCTGTATCCTGGGTATAGAAGGCTAAGCCAGGAACAGATACAAGAATTTACCTAAGGATCAGTTTTCTTACTTCTTTTCCTCCAACATTTCACCACAGAGAGGGAGAAAGACTGAAACTTGAGAATAAAGCAAGCAGGCACTTTGAGTCCCTGCTGGAGCCTGGCACCTACCCAGTTGCTGAGTCTTTAACCACCACACAGGCATCCAAGGTTTGCAATTCTTTTTTCAAGCTGTGGGGCCAGAAGGGTGCTGAGGTCACCAAGTCCTACCAAATCCACCTGATGCGTGTCAGGATTAATTTGTTACTATTACTAGTGTAAATGTTTCACTACCAGGATGTACCAGTTCTGCCAGCAGGCATCTGCCTTCCTTGGAAATTTGGATCCTCACAAGGCTCTAGTCCTTGATAGAGATTTTATCAAAACCTGTGTGTACAGAAGTACAGGGACAGGACAGGTATCTATCCACAGTGCACATCCTTAGGGAAATCAGACCATCATTTCCTGTGAGAAATCCAGCACAATTTCCAGATGATACCACTTTCTTTACCTACATCTGGATGGAAAAGATTGAGTTACTGCCCACATCTGCATTTTGTTCCAAAAGTCTCATAGCTCACAGCTCTAATAACATATCAGGTCTCTTCACAGACTACCTACTGTTAGTCAGAGTCATCCTTCCTGGCTTTGTAATTACAGACTGTGGGAAGACTTGGACTTCATAGCAGCCTTCAGAGTGCTTTGGTGTGAGAGGAGAGGTATGTCTTCCCGTCAGCTCAAAGGTCAGGGGATGTGAGGAAGTTGTACACCAAGCTCCTGCTTTGACTGTATTTAAGAAAGAGGGAAAGCAGCCACTAGGGACATGTGGCAAAAATAATTGGAGCTGGAGGAATTAGATTGAGCAAGGCACGTGGCTGCCTGACTCTGCAGGGAGTGTTGGGAGATGTGGGATGAACTCTGGACTTTGGAGAGCTGTCAGGGCACTTTAGTACAGTTGTGCATTGAAATCCTTTGACGAAATTGCAGAAGATACTTAATTGTTATGTAAAATGTTTCTAATAAAACAAAACACCATACAGGGGGATAACTTAAAATCATCCAAGATGCCAAATAATTGTGGAAAGTTTGTGTGCCCTAAGAGGGTACACAATTCAGATAAATCAATGAGATCTTATTTCTAAGGAATAAATGATAAAGGTTTCTTACCACAAGGTTTTTAATTCTAACACTTTCAGGAGAGAATGAAGTCACCATTTTGCAAGGAAATTCAAACCATCCTAATGTGATCTACCAACATTTTGTGTACCATGCCACAGAGACAAAGGAGCAAAGCAAATGAGGAACATTCTCTCCTTGGTTGTTGTGAGGAAATACATAAATTGAAAAATTAAAACAGTAATAAGTAAACAATGTAAAAAATTGCATTTCTTAAATGAGTCAGACTTCTTGGCAGCCTCCCATGTGAGTAGTTAGGCCCAAGACTGTTTACCTCATAAGATAGCAAGCAGATTAGACTGTGTAAGTGATGATTAAACATATAAAATGTCCAGCATGAGGTGGGAACAAGGGAGAGTCAAAAGCAGCCAGTCTGAGTTTAAAGAAAATATAAAGCAAATATCATACACAGACACTGAATACACAGAGGTTCAAGGACTCAGTGTCACCAAACTGGCAGTGATACTTCAGGTCTGTACAAATACAGAGAAGTCTAGTTAGAATCTGTCTCTCTACATGTAGGAATACTTTATATTAAACATAGCATTGGGATACCAAAGAAAACAGAAAATGTTAAGCCTGTAAACCAAGAGCAGCAAAATCATGCCAGCACAGCAGCAATTTCATATACAATTACTGTAGCATATTGCAGGTTTGGTAGCCGAATCAGCAGAGCTTTCAGAATGGAAACCCATGAAATGCAAATCTGTGTAAGGCTTATTTGCTATCCCACATCCCTTATTTTCTAGAACTACAAAAATCTGTTAGTGAAGACATCTGAAAGAGATGCTCTTAGATACAGGGTCTTGATTCACCCTGTGCTTTGATTTTATGGTTCTAACATTTTGGTAAATATCACAAGAGCCATGCACTAAGAAAACCACTTTCTTTGCTGTGGTAGTCCATTTTTCCTGAATCATCTGATATTTTTCAGAAAATGAGAAAAACATGTATTTTTCTCATAAGTGGAATCAACCTCCATGGAAAAATCACGTTCACATCCCAAGAAGGTATGACATTCACTATATTAATGTAGCTTTTGTAATATTCCAAAACCATTTACAAATGTCCATTAAAAAAATCTTGCAAATACCGTAATTTCTTATTATAAAGACCAGAGAATACTTACCAGTACACAGAGAATTTTCTCCTCAATGTAGATGATTATGTGTTCATAGACTTTCTTTGAATAAGCCAAAGAATACAAGTTCAAACTAATTAATATGAAATTGATTGGGGTTTAATATAAAAATAAATTAATCAGAATCCATCAGAAACAGAATGTGAAGATTTATTACTGAAATAAAGTAAAAAAAAGCAAACAAAAAACCCCTACAACAAAACAGCAGAAAAATAAAAAACAAACATGAACTTAGCTTTAGCTAAGCAGCTTCAGATGTTATGGTTTTGTTTTCATTCCAATAGAAATAACAGATCATTGCAGCTGATAAGTGTAAGGCTCAAATAAACAAGGTTCCTTAAGACAGCAGTAGAAGCAGTCAGGTCAGCAGTCAGTTTATCATGGCCAAGGGTCATCTTTTTTCATCTATATTTCCTTGTGTCAAAAAATTTCCTTCCACGTAGTATGAACTGTTGTTTCTATTCACCTGCTACAATTTTCTGTTGATGATCACTGGTTTGATACATGCTGATCAAGCTGGTTCACTTTTAGGACTATCTCATTTGATTTAAGGAAATTGTGAAAATGCCAACCGCAGTAAGAAAGGGATTACCCGAAAGACTGAATTTAATTTAACAGAATTGTTTTCTCCCTGTATTTCATAGATAACTGTCAAAATTGCAATGGCACTAAAACTAGTTTCAGGCACAACAGTTCTTTATAGTTATGCCTGAGTTTTATGGCAAAGAAGAAACAAACTTCCTGGTTTTAAAAGCACATGATTCTTTAAGAGCAGCCTCCAAGTTTTTACTAAAGTATTATTTTTTACATAAGATAAACCCAAACCAACTTTATTTTTCCATGCAACCTATCCTTGGTATATTAATTATATTTTCCATTTTGTTCCTTTTTATTTGTTTGTTTGTGGTTTTGTTTGTTATTTTGATGGGGTTTTTTATATAGCAAAAAGCAATACAGTATCTGACATAAATCACATGTGTTTAGGATACATTATATGAATTACAAACATTAAAGCCATGAAGATATTTTAAGTAAGGTTTCTTAAAACTGCCTAAAAATGAGGGCAAATGATTGTGCCTGTAGTCACTGTAAAGACAGCACTTCCCCAGGAAATTGGTGGAATTACCATTCCTAAAAGTGTTCACAAGGCATATGGATTTGGCATTTGGGGATACAGTTTAGTGGTGAACACTATGGTGCCAGGTAAATTACTTGACTTGATGATCCAATGGTTTTTTTCAACCATAGTGAGTCTATGATTTGACTATGAAAGGAGAACTCACTACCATAGCCTAGTTTCCAGAAGTTGCAAGTAGCAGATACATATAGAGATACGTATAGAAGACAGTTTAGGAAACCTGAACCAAAAGCTTAAATGCTTCTTTATGCAAGAAGCACACACATTAGACCAGTGAAGTTCCCTATGGTCCTAAATTAGAAGACACCAAACCCAGTATTTTGATATAAAAATCCAGTGACACAGTCCTCAAGTGTTTTGCCTAAATAACCAGTAAAGTTTCTTTCAATAAAATTTTCCGCATCTCTCTGGTTTGGTTTCTGCACAGATCCAGACTATTGATTGGCATGGTGCCATGGTTTAACCCTGGTTAACTGGTTCTTCACTTGCCACTGTGAAGAAAAATAACTCTATCCCATCCAAAACAAGCACACATGGCAGTACCGGCCTATAGCTGCTTTTGTTCTAACCTTTGTGGAAATAATCAGTCACGTGCTTTTCAACAACACAGGTTGATGTTTCCACTAAGACAGTGCAATAGAGTAACCCAACTTCATTTCATTTATGGCATTTCCTGGCACTGTTAAAGTAGAAGGGTTACTTCTCCGCTGATATGTCTGATGCCCTGAGCTCAGAGAAAGGCAAGGGCAAAGGAAAGGGCAGAATCATGTAGCCATGAGCAGGGAAGAGCACTGAACCACTCACTGAACTGCATTTCAGCTTAGAAACTGTACACTTGTGTATTACACTCTGGAGTTGTATGACAGTTACAGATCAAACCAAGAGTTGTGCCAACACACTAAAATAAGTACTTTAATGAAAATAAACTCTGGGTTTTTTTTTTCATTTCTAAGGCAATGTCAATCCAGACTGACAGAGTATTTTCTGAAAAGTACAGGTATCCAGAATTTTAAGCCCTTTTCAGCTTCAAAGAGCTTTAAACTTTCAACCTCCTCTCTCCCTAATGCAATTCTCTCATTTTCCCAAACCTGTGTTATGACCCCACAGCACATACACACACACAGAGTTTCAAACATCCTCCACAGGGGGATTTGAATTTGACCTACACTCCATTGTGTTCTGTCTGTTGCCTTAAGGGCCACTGCAGCAATTTTTTTTTCTTTTAATATGTGATGCATAAAGCAGTCTGAAGAACAGCCTGTAAACTTCATATAGCAGAAATACTTAAATTAATACTTAAATTTCTCGGTTGTTCGCTTTAGCCCAGGAATGTCTGAGGGGTTTTTTCCAGTATGAAGACTTTGAAAAAATGATGTGGGGACATTTGTGACAATTTACTCTTCATAATTTTTATAGAAAATGTTACACAAGTAGGCATTTTTAAATTTTAAATGCTTATTGCAGTTGGAATCAGAACAAAATTTATCCTTCATGGGATGAACACTAGCATGATCAAAACAGCTCCAGGAGAATGAGTTGTTTCATAAATATGTGATAAAGGAGATGAGTGAGATCCAGGATTGTTGCTTGTATTGTTGTAGTTCTTACAACTAATCTCTTGTAAAAGACATCCCACACACATTTTGCAACAAGGAGACAATTCTTGTCTGAAACACTTTACAGTTATTGTTAAATTGGAGAAATGAGAATAAAGAGATTACAGGCAAGTGATATAAGAGATTCGGAAACAGAAGTCTGTGTAGTTTATTCTGAAGTAAAAGTAGATACCATAATTCCAAATGTTCTAAATGTAAATGAAACCACTCTCAAGGCAAAAATCCACCTAGAATAAGAATACCCACCAAAGCTAAAGACCCAGTTGTGAAATTAAGTTAATAGCAGAGAAGAAGTGGGATAAGATGAGAAAGGTAATAGCTTGAAAGCAAGAGATCTGCTGGTACGTGAAGATACTGCTGACTCAGCATTCTGCTCCTCTCAAGCTTAAGGCCTCCTACCCAGAGTGAATCCTAACAAAATCTATGACATGATAGAGATAACCTCAGGCAAGGATGTAGAAGTCTAATGAAAACAGCTGTTTGTGGGAAGGGATGAAAAATTTCCACCATTAAGTAACTTACCTTTTTTTAAAATTACTTCTTTGTTAAATAAGTAGACAATATGACCTATGTCTGCTTACAAAGTTCACAATCAACATTTTCTGTTCCACATCACATAGCACCAGAGACCAAATTCAGGACATCTCATCACTGTAAGAACCCCAGACAGGCCTTCTCTTTAGATTAAGTGAGGAAGACAGTCTGTTGCCAAAAACACTGCAGATTGGCACGTTTCCTCTTGATCTTTGGATGAGAAATACTGTTCCTTTGGCATATGTTCATCTCTGGTTCTGTTTAGACTCTGTTTTGTCTCTCTGCCTCAGCCATCTGAAGCCATAAGGCTACCCTTTCCTTTGAAAATACCTAAATTATATGGTTGGAAGGTTCTGCTATTGCCTGGAGGATGTTGTTTCATTATGGGTACTACAGTTTCACTTAGTCCACAAACTGGTTTTCCATGTTTCTATTATCACAATACTGTATGATTATGGTTCTTTGAATTGGCTTCAAGCAAACATATTTTTTTATAAAATAGAACCTCTTCTCCATTAAAATGGAGATACTAATCTCTTTACACAGAATCATGTTCACACAATCATTATCTTTGCTGAAATGCCCATCAGAGCAAGAGAAGAACAGGATCATAAAGCTATGACTTTAATTCTGAGCTCAAAAGACATGAGTTAGTTCCATGCTGTGTCACAGGCTTTCAGTAAGACCATGAATGGGTCATTTAAGTCACCTGCCTCAGGTTTCTCTCAGAATGGTACCCTACTTCCTTATAGCTCTGATAAGGCAAAGTGGTGTCTGTGTATCCTATCTACTACAGTCACTCTGCTTTTTTTTCTAATATCCCACATGATAGATATAAAGGCATAGCAGTCTTTCAAAATAGAATCTCTAAACTGTACAGTCTTCATAGAAGACATCTGAACCTATTACACAGTAGCTTCCAAGAGATTTCCAGGCATAAGACTAGGATAAAAGAATCATTAAAAATAGTTGTGTTGTGAAAGTCAAAGACACACTGCTGATTACACTACAAGTCTGCAAGTGCTCAGAGCAAAAATTTTTTTTAATTATTTAATATCTCTACTGCTAGATACATGTACAAAAGAGAAGAGTTCACTTAAATATATTATTGTAGCTTTAAAATTTCCCAAATATGTAGATATTGTTATTGCTTTCAAAAGTTTTCTTGAAAAGAGAGACTAATTTTCTGTTGTGAAACTCCCTGGCTGCATGAAATTTTACCACTCTTCTCATGAACTGTGAACACAACTCCAAGCTCAGCAGGATTTCTTCTAAATCTGGGATCCCTCTCCTTTGCATCAGATTGAGATGTAGAAATTGAGAAAAACTCAACAGCATTTTTTCAAGTACAAAGTGAGACCTCACTTTGAAGTGGCAAGGGTGTAGGAAGTGGAAACATGCTTGTTTGCTCTAAAGACATATGGGTAAATGCTCATTTTGAGAAATCAGTGAAAAGCTTCCCTTCTGCCACAGCAAGGAACCACCCATACAGAGTTGCAAGAAAATTCTTTATCTACAGCAAGTTAAAAGACTGGGTGAAAGTATTTGATGTGTTTGCTCAATAGAAACCTAAATGCTTGAAGGAAATATAGGAAAAATCTTAATATGCAGGGAAAAAAACACATTTTTTTATTCCAGTAAACCACTGACTTCAGAAAAAAATGACAAAGGCATCTTTGGGCAAGGACAGGTTACTCAGTGAGTATTTGGGGTTATAATAACAAAACCAAAATAAGAGATGTTTAATAAAGCTAAATTTTTTAGACCAAAAGCCCTCTGAAAACAGTTAGAACTTCTCTTGATTTCAAAGACCATTCAATAAGGCCTAATTAAGCTCAGTCTTTGAAAAGATAGATCAAAATGTGAATGGCCAAGACTTCATAGCCTTGCAAGACAAATGGTAGGATTTCAATTATGTTTCCAGTTTTCAGTGAATCCGATTAATTCTGCATGTGTGGGAGCTATCAGTAGGAGGCAAAATAGGGCAATTCAGAGAGTTGATAGAATCTCGAGATGTTATAACCTGAAAATCAGGAGATTTACAGCTTTTATGAAGAAATGGGACTATTCCAAAATTTAAGTATCCTTATCACCAGCCATTTTTCCTAGTATAACCCAAATCTCTTATGCTGCAATTTGAACCAAATACCTTTCGTCTGAGCATGTAAACCAAATACTACCTTCTCTTTGAAGCAGTCTTGTATCACTTAGTATACTCCTAGTATTCTCTCTGCATAAAACACACATTACATTCTTTCAGCATTTCCTCTTGTTTCCTAGACCTCTGACCATTATCACTGCTCCGTGCTTATCCCTCTCCACCTAGTCTACATTCTTGAACTACCATATCTGAGAAGAGGACAAAGTTGTCCAGCCTAGAGCTTATTTCATAATGGAGTTGATAGAAAACATGCCTTTTTGCAATGATATAACTCTGTTAATTCAATTTCAGCTTGTTCATCTTCTATAACCTCAACACATATAAAGCATACAAAACCTCTATTGAAACAGTTGCTCTTTATCATGTGTTTGCACACAAAGTATAAAATATTACCCCAGTGCCCTGGCAGACAGGAGGGCCAACCCTGTGCTGGGGTGCATCAGGCACAGCATCACCAGCCAGGCAAGGGAGGGGATTGTCCCGCTCTGCTCTGCACTGGGGCGGCCTCACCTCGAGTGCTGGGGGCAGTTCTGGGTGCCACAATATGAGAGGGATATTAAGCTATTGGAGAATGTCCAAAGCAGAGCAAGGAAGATGGTGAAGAGTCTTGAGGGGAAATGGTATGAGGAGTGGCTGAGGTCACTTGGTCTGTTCAGCCTGGGGGAGACTGAGGGGAGACCTCATTGAAGTTACATCTTCCCTGTGAGGGGAAGAGGAGGGGCAGGCACTGATCTCTTCTCTGTGGTGCCCAGTGACAGAACCTAGAGCTCTGTCAGGGGAGGTTTAGGTTGGATATCAGGAAAAGGTTTTTCACTCAGATGGTGGTTGGGCACTGGAACAGACTACTCAGGGAAGTGGCCACAGCACCAAGCCTGACAGAGTTCAAGAAGTGTTTGAACAATGCTCTCAGGCACATGGTGTGATTCCTGGAGCTGTCCTGTGCAGGGTCAGGAAGCTGGACCCTTGGAGATTCCTTCTTTCCTATTCTTCTCTATGATTCTATGAAGAAATAACATTTTTCAGAGCTTTTTCTTCATTGGAACTGCTGACCAGTTCTCAGTATAGAGCCTTGCACCTTAATTTCATCCAAAAATTCAGTGATTTTTTGGTTTTTTTCTTGAAAGAGTACTAAAAAAGTGGATTGTTTCTGGAAACTGGATGATAAATCTGTTAAGCCCTTTGAACCTGTAAAGGACAGAATTTATTTAGAGAGCAATCTCTTCCTTGATAGCAGTATTTCTTCTAGATATGGTTCTGACTCCTGGGAAAGCATAAAGAATTATCTCTAGAGGATTATAGTTAAAGAAAAAATGTTATTGCTCTAGTGAAACAAAGACTGAAAAAGTAGTTCAATAGGGCAAGAGTTTTCAGAAAAACAGATTTCAGAAAACAGGGAGATGGTAAATAGAAAGAGTAATTTTCTGAAAGAATTTAAACGAGTGCAGAAAGGACTACAGAAAGGTTATTTTGCAAGCCAAACAATCAAACAGGAAAAGCCACACAGTAGGAGTAACAGAGATGATTATGTCTGCACTGAGAGCTCTTCAGTAACTTGGACCAGTGAAGAATGAATCATACAAAAACCAAAAGCAAGGATAAATATAAGAAACACATCAATAAAAGCAAAGACGTGAGTGGATGTAATATGACATAAAGAGTTAGGCAAAAAAGTTTCAGCAGTAAGAAGTACCTGGAAGACCAAGGGAATAGTGAGCATATTTTTGAGAAACGAAAGATGCTGAGGAAGTGAAAATACCTAATAGTGCCCTGTCCTGCTGAGTTCTGTGTCCTGCTGAGATCTCTCAAAGAGCTCTAAGTTCAAATTTTCATTTATCAAAACTAGTCATGGTGAAATAGAAAATACTGTTGGTGAAAGGATCAGAATTAAAAATAACTTTGACAAATCAGTAAAACAAGTAGCTTTATCTTACTGGGTTTGGAACAAATAAAAGAACAAAACAATATGAAAGGGTGAAAAAGAGAAAATAAAATTCAGAATACACAAAATACAGAATGAGAAATACTTAGTGAGATGGTAGGGACAGAATTGTCCTAGGGTTGCAATGATTTATACAGCGATGTCCTTCCAAAGAGCCATCTTCTTCTAGAATTCCATAATGAGAATGATAACTAATCCTAATTCAGCTTTTGTGAGTCCTCACAGGAAGTTCTGAGTCTGGTTTAGGAACTTCACGTCTAGCAAGAAATTGGACAGAATTTTGATTTTTTTTTGTTTGTTTGTTGGGTGGGTTTTTTGTTTGTTTGGTTTTGGTTTTCGTTTTGGTTTTGTTTAAGAGCAAGAGTTTTCAAGAAGAGGGTCAGTTCTTGCAGGAAAAAAAAAAAAGAACAAAAGGCAATGAGTTTGTTTGGGCTAAAAAGCAAGATGAAGGAAACATGGTAAAAATGTCAGAAAAAGACAAGCATTTTTCATCCATGTACAAGGGAGAAGAAAAAGAAGAAATACTATTGACAGCAAAGGTTAGAGCTGGAGAATCTTTTCAGCAGAGTGGTGAAACAACAGAGGATACTATTTGAAAAAACTAAGAAAATATCATATTGGGCACAAGAGGCAGTCAAGTTCTTTCTCAGGGATGATTTAGGAGAGAAAATTCATACTATATGTCTCCTTTGATTCTCTCTTAAATTTCTATCTTTTCAGAAATGGAGGGAAGAGGGGAGAGAGTCATAACAATAAACTTATTATACAATAGTCTTTCTCCAATACAAGTAGAAGAGAGCTACAAAATGTGAAAATTTTGGCAATGTCCAATTTAATTTTAGAATTCCAGATTAGGAGCATCTGCTTTCTAAGGTATCTGTCTCCAGCCAGTATCATTTGCATCATTGTATTGCTAGATAAGGAACTCTATAGAAGCAACTCTATACTGAATAGCAAAACAGACTAACAGCAACTTGAATCACAGCTTGATTTCCCATGGCACTAAGAAACATCAGATAGTTTTGCTGGCCACATGTAAAATAGACTGAGGACAATCTCTTACTTTTCTCCCAAATATGGGTTCATCATTAGACAATACTCAGTTTTTTAAGTTACTGATAGGAAAAATGAAATCTGAATTGGTTTACATCATAGAAAGCATAATTTCAACACTTGCAGACGATCTTCTATTCGAGTCTACCAATTACAGGAAAAACCACCCAGGTTGGCTATAATAGCCTAATTTAATAGCTTTTTGGATGTGTGATTTGTTTATTTTTAAATATATTTGTAATATATCTGACATGACCATCGATACATTTCTGGTTATACACTCTATGAAACTCAAAACCAAGAGGGCTTTAACTCAAGCAAAAGAAATTACCCTGAGGATTAAAGTATAAGAGCAGATAGCTATTCCACTATCTACAGGAGGGATACCCTGTTGTTCCCTTAATGTAATGAAAACATTATGAATTAAACAAAAAATGAAACACTGATGAGAAGAGGACATAGTTCAAAGAAAGAGCATATTTCCCTTGTTCACATGAAGTTCTATTATGCATTCATAGATGGAGCCATGGAAAACAGACTTCACTTTCTATTTGATTTGGTTTTTTACTAAAACAAGAAGCACTTTCCTATTTTTGGCAGTAAACACTTCAATATCTCGGAAATTACAATGTAAGTCACATATTTTAGGGGATGAAGAGAAAAATCCATGTCATAGGTGCTATCAATTACACAGTAAATGGAAAAAAAAACCTTAAAAACAGAGTTCCCATACAAAGAAAGTATAAGAAGATGCTTAGCCAAAACAGTCTTGAGAAGTTTAATGTCATACTATATATCTTTTATGCATTTTGAGATTTACTGAGATAGTTATCCTTAATTTATTCTAGGATGATAATTTTGCTATAAATCCTCAAGGGGACACTGCTATTGTACAATAGGTATTTTAGCAAACTTCCAAGTGTAGACAAGTTTATGGAAGTAACTTGCTCCTGCATTATTAATCTGTCTCCATTTCCCTATCTGTAAAAAGAAAAATATATTTCACTGCATATATTCTATTCTAAATATAACACCCAGAATCATAGCCTGTGTCTTTCACCCTAGGACTGCTACTCAGTGATTCTCACATAAATTACTTGACTAGTTTTTGGAGAACAGGATTAGAAAACAACCTTGTAGTCTTTGATGAGTAGGTACATAAATTATTCTTTCCTTATGTGCCATGAAGAATACCTTTTTTCTGGATTCAGGCAGAACTCAGAAACTCAAAACTATTTATTCCTCTCAAGACCTAGGCCCTTCTGACCATGCACAAAAGCAGAGCTTTAGGTAACACAGGGCATTAGAAAAGTGTTCAGGTAAAAAAAAAATATTGTTTTGGTTTCTGGTTTATGTACCTCTGTAAACATATCATTAGATCAGTGAAAAAAATACTTGAAGATTAACTTCAAAATGGCATTTGTTCAGTATTTTCTCTGTATGGAATTACATTACTGAGTAAATTTTCTGCAATTAAATTTAGTTTTCAGGGTAGGTCTTGCTTTTGAGAAACCGGTAGTTCACGTGTCATCCAACATACATATCACTGTGTTTAACTTGGCTGAGTCCAGATTTATCTTTCCAAACTGAATCCAGCCTTTTACTTGGCAAAATGCTTTCACTGCTTTATGACTGCCAAGAAGTTTTTAAGATTTGCCCTTTGGATGGGCATTTCAGCTGTGTTCTTTCTGCACAAGGAAGTACTAGAAATAGCCTGACCCTGCTGGTTAGCAGAGCCCACTGTCAAGAGTTGCTAATAAAGTCCCACAGGTGCATCCACTAGGACAGACCTAGCAGATTTCAATGCACCCCAAAAAAATGACATTGTATCATAAAAAGCCTTCCCAGTTATCTGCTGAGTCAACCTAAATGCAAACCATGTGCTAAAGAGTACTGACTGCTAAGGACTTCAGTGAACGGCAACCAATGTGAGCATGTAAGAGCTCTTGGTCCTACTGACATTTGTGTCATATCTTACAGACATACATAGCAGAGATAAACTAGTGTCTTCTTCCACTGAGCACACAGGATGCAGGTTACAATTACTACGTAATTGTGCATACAGTTACGTCAAATTTACAGAGTGAGGTCTGAAGATTAGTTAGAAATTAATATGGCCTTTCCTTTAATGGAAATCACACTATTAAACTATTAGCTGATGAAAATGGTGTCTTCTCATTGCCCTGTATTCATAGATCTGGTTCGGCTCCTGAAAACCCAAGAAGCATAGCAAAGATTTTATGACTTCCAGCAGTTGCTGTCTCCCGAAGTCTGTTTCCCCTACACAGTAGGGCTGCAATTGGGATCTACCTAATTTTCATGCAGTAGAGGTATACATGATAAAGCAGTCAGCAGAAATGTCTGTCCACTTTCCTTCTCTTGTTAAGCCTTCTGTGGCATCCTTTCTGCCACAATCTTCCAAAGTGACTGAGCTTCCTTCAATTACTTTCTGTTGTTCCTGTTTCTTGATATCTATACAGTCTGCAGTCACCACAGACATCCACTTTGATCCAAATATTGTGCAAAGGTGTAGCACAGGGTTGAGTTGAATATACCCTGCCTTTTAGCTGCTCATCTAGACCACGTAATCGCCCAGTTCTTATCTGGCACAAACTTGCAGTCAGCTGACTAAGGGTAGGACCAGAATTTGCTTACATCTACTACAGCCTGTTTCTTCTTTCATGTTCAAAGTGATACAAGTGACAAGGCTAGTAAGGAAGGCATCCACTTAGGGAACCGGATCCTGAATATGAAAGAATAATTGTGGGTAATGATGTAAAAATCAAATTTTTTGGTGGTCACCTTGATGATGATTTTCACAGTCCCATTTTTTACTTACGTAAATAAACTATAATCAAAAAATATATCAAAGTTACCTTCAGAAAAATACAAGCAAGCGGCTACAACAGAATCTCACCAAACAATACATGAATGAAATTTCAATTAGGATGATACATCTACTACCTCTCAGATGCTTTGCTTCTGAAGTGAAAATTAAAGAATGGAGGTACTTCTCTACTGTACATGGCACATGGAGAGTGATCCCAAGATTTTTCATGCTCAGTGGAACTCCCAAAAGCTTCAAGATGAAATGCAAGGCAAAGTGTGATCTGAAGTTTCCTTCCTCTAGAAATGATGCTGCAACCAAGTGAACCAACACTGCAGGTACCTAACCTTCAGCTTTCCTACTCTGTAGGCTAATACTTTAGGTACTAGGATACATAAAGCAGTCCTCATAACTTTCTATGAGTTTTAAGCTGCCACATCTACTACTTCCCATAGAATGCTGAGTAGCCTTCATCTGCTCAGTCACAGGTAATGTATCCATCCCATCTGGGAGCTGGGAGCTGCTAGTTTCAAGTGTCTCTAACTCACGTGGTGTCAGACACCTACTTCCTGAGGTAAATGCTGTTTTGAGCGTACCAGAAGGCAGAACCACAGCCAGTTAGGGAATATTCAGATTCAACCCAGAAGTACCCAGGAGGCTTAAGCAAACACAGCACAAGAGTTACTAAACATGATTTTTAATTTCAGCTTTGAACTTTGCTGTTTGAAGCTTCTCCAAACCACTTGGAGCTAGCTCATGTATTAAAAACACTAAATTTTTTTTCAAGAAAGTTTACCAATCTGTAATTATTGATGACAATCTAAAACACTGATAGGAATGCACGTGTGAGTTGACCTCTGTGGACAGAGACCAATATTTCAGGATAATATGGTCTGCACATACTAAATTACAAGGCATGGTTTCCAAACAATTATTTTGTCTAGCTACTCTCCTCGTGTGACAATGTTAACTTGCAGTGAAAATACCTAAACCAACAAAACAAACAGAACACATTTGCAGCTATGCCATTTAATAGCCAGTTAACAACATGAGACTGTATTTCAGGCAGTGTAGTATTACTTTCAGTTTATACATGCAAGGAAATAAAAAACTTAGACCTACTTTCCTCATGAATTTTAATTTACTTTATTTTTTTTTTAATTTAACACTGTTCACCAATCTAAGCATAGCATGTAGTATCTTAAATTGATACGGAGAAACTGAAAACTTTTAATAGAATTTATCCTAGCAAGCCCCTGAGAATCTTGGCAATTCCCAAGAAGAAACCTATGGGAAACTTAAGTAAAACAAGCTCTTTAGAGAGCTAAACCAAATTCAAATACTCTGTAAAAATTGCTTGAGCGGGGTTTTCTAATCTATTAATATTTTCTATGCCAGATAGGTACAGAGTTAATCTTGTATACTTGAGCAGTTCAAGAGAACTTATAAGCATCAGTCTCCTTGTATTTTTCTGCCTATAATCCCACAGCCTCTCAAGGGAAAGCAGCAATTTTCAGATGGAGCAATGCCACACAGCTCTATAAGTAATTTTCCCATAATTGTGTACATTGAGGCAGAAGAAATAACAAGGGAGTTGGCAGAGTCTCTATCCTAAAATATTCCCCAGTAGATAAGAGACACTCACGTTCCTTCTCTGCATTAACTGCCTAGATTAATAGCATCTAACAGAGGAGGATAGAGCCATAAATGTTGCAGATAGCATGTGCAGCCTTCTCCTCACACTACGAGTAGGGGACATGTGCTTCTGCAAGCAATACCAAAACACACCTCTCCTTCCCTCTTCCCAGGCTACCTAGAAATAGGCCTGAGGTAAGTTCAGGCCTCTACATTTCCCAAATACATCTTCAAATACCTTCTTTTCTTAAGAAAACAACAAAATACAAGGTCCCACCTAACTCCAACACAAAACACACCCTAAGACTTATCTTTCCTCCCAGACTTTTTTTTGTTAGTTGAACTCTCCAAGTGTGCCAGATCCATCATTTACCAGATCCTCCTCCAGATGCAGCCATAAATGCTTGTTAACCTCACAGGTTAACTATAAAACTTTTCTCAGCCAATGGAAGAAAATACAGGGTTGGGTGTTCATTTGACCACACATTGTTTTATTAGGCAAAGACAATTCTTAACAAATCAATTTCTTTAAAAAGAAAGGTTTTTGCTGACAAAAGAGAACAGCAGTACATGTGAACTAGTAGAATTTTTACATGAACTTTGATACACTGTATGCTGAAAAATTCTCAGTTTGGCTGAGAAAGATACAGATTATTCTGAGAAACATAGAACCAGTTAAATGGATAATGGCAAGTTACTTGGGGGGAATACGCTGTTAATAATGGTCTCATTATTATTTCCATTCATGATCTTGATATGAAAAGCAGCAATGTGCCTATGGAACTTCTTAAGATGAGAAAATTATATAGTAAAAATCAGGCATCCTGATTACCAGTTTAACCACTTTGAACTAAAATGCTTAGTACATGTTTTTGGGACCAATGAATGTTTCTGTTTTCACTTCGAAATCTGCTAGTTGAAGACAGGAAAAGAAAGATCTAAGAGACTTAGTGAAGCACAGTAGTAATTTTGCTGTGAAATAGACTAACGCAATCTTCATCAAAGGTGTTTAGTTCAGTAACATAATCATTAATGTGACTGAACAAGGTCTTGCATATAATTTCAGTAAACAATGATGAAGTAAGATCAAATCAAACTTAGAGATCTACACAAGAACAACAAGAAAAAAGAAGGAAATTAATATTTTCTTTTATGACAGAAGGCTTTGATTTATTTCAGTTATTGTATGGAAGAGTTAAGAGATGACATTATTGCATTCTAAAACTACATCAAAGAATAAACATGGTAGAAGACAAAGAATGTTTTCAGTTACAGATGACATTGAAGAGAGAACAACTGTGCCTAAAATGACTCTGTGAACATATGTAGCCTGAAAATTGGGTTTTTAATAGTCAGAAAAAAGATCCATTTGGAACATCCTTGCAGTAGTTCAGCTGGATTCTATATAAAGTTTACTAGTTTACAAGTGAAATTACATGCTACTGCCTGCAAAAGTATGGAAATAAGCAACCCTTTTCAATCTTATTCCTCCTATTATTAGAAAAATAGGAAACATTAATGAGCAGAGTTTTATGATCTCTATGAAGGAAAAGAGACTTCAATGGGTCTATTAGTGTGACAGTTAACTCTGATACAGTCATGAGGAAGTCTCAGTCTTGTAAAAACCAAGAATTATTATTTTTTCACTTCCGCAAATTCTGCAGGCTGCATTAGTAGAAATTGCAGTGTCTCTTCTGCATTTTTGATGCTCACAAAAATCTATCGTGAATATAAAGAGGTAAGTATAGATGAACAGTTAAGAAGTGTGAAAAACACAAATTATATCAAGGAATTACAGCATGCAGGAGTTTTAAGTCTTCTCCCGCTTTCATATTCAACTGCGTAAACATGGAGACTGAATGATTTGGTAGGAGTAATGTGGGCTATCTCCTTGAAAGCTATTTTTGGTAAGGGGTGGGCTGTCTTGAAGTACAATTACTTTCATGGCCATGCCTTGATGGTTGTTTCCAAATTGAGTTGTTGCCGACTTGAAGGTTTGTTTACAGAGAGCTCTCCTCAAAACCAGTATGTACATCTGTATACATACTTACATACTGACACAGTATGTCTGGATAAACCACTCCAGGTAAACATACAAGAAGCAACCAAAGTGTTTCTGTTTACTGTGATAAGCCCACTCACATACTTGTAAAAACCCAACTTTGCTGTAGAAACCAAGCTTGCAGTTTTCTGATGCTCGTCTTTAGGATGGATTGGCTCAGCTGTATGCCCTTCATAGTGCCATGGGAGAACATGGATGTTCCCATCTTTGTCTCTGCCCGTCCCTCGGAGCGCTGCCCCGCCGCAGGCCGAGCACCCACACGGGGCAGGCTGGCCTGGGAGCCAGCAGGATCCCCTGCCAGAGCAGGCCCGTTCGGGCTGGCTGCCTCCAGCCCCGGCTACCGCGGCTCCTCCAGCTGAGGCAGGAGACCCCGGGCTGGCAGCGCTCCTGCCCCGGCAGCACGGCTGCTGCCCCGCTTCACCCCGACACAAACCGGCCTCCTCCACGCCTACCCTTTGCAATGCCCCTGAGCCTCTGAGCCCCAGTGGTGGATCCTCCTTCCCGACTTTGCTCTGGGCGTCCCAAAAACCCCGGTAAAAGAGGAGGCGAGTGCCCGCTCTCACAGACCTCCGCAGCCCATCCGTCTCGCCCCGGGCCGTAGCGGCCCGAGGCCACGCCGCCACTGGAGGGCGGAGCGCGGAAGGGCGGCGAGCGAGGGGTGGGCACTGCCGGCCCGCGTCCCCGGCGTGTGAGCATGTCGCGCCGGGAGGAGGAGGAATTCCTCGGCCGAGCCGGGGGAGGTTCGCACTGGAGTTAGCGCCGGGCCGGGAGGAAGAGCGAGCGCTGCCGGAAGCGGCGGAGCGGCGGCGGCGCTGGGAGCCCGCGGTGTCCCGCGGGCAGCAATGTAGCTGGGTGACAGCGGCCAGAGCGCGCCGCCTCCGCTGCCAGCGGGCCGGTGCAGCGGGTCGGGAGCCTCTCCGGGGAGGCGGCAGCCGCCGCTCGTCTCGCCGCTCCCCCGCTTTCCCCTCTGTCCTGGACGCCGTTTCTCGGCGCGGCCCTCCCTGTGTTCCTCCCTTCCTCTGCCGGCGGCCGGGGGGCTGCGACCGCCACCGCTGCCATGGGGCTGCCCACGCTGGAGTTCAGTGACTCCTACTTGGACAGCCCGGATTTCAGGGAGCGCCTCAAGTGTCACGAGATCGAGCTGGAGAGGACGAACAAGTTCATCAAGGAGCTGATTAAGGACGGCAGCCTCCTCATCGGGGCCTTGCGAAGTGAGTCGGGCGGCGGGACCGGGGGTGGCTGGCAGGAGAAGGGGCTTCTTTTGTTTGAATGGGCGCCGGGCGCGGGCTCCCCTGCCGGCAGCCGCCGAAANCGCCCTCCCCGCCGGGACCGCGGGCAGCGCGTGGGCGCCGCCGGGGGGCGGAGCAGCCAGGTGGTCCCGCCTGGGGATGCGGACAGAGCCCGGGGTCGGGGCTGGGGCGAAAAGTCGCGGTGTAGATCGCTGTACGGTACGGACCAGGCGTGGAGTGTTGCGGCAGGGTCTCTTTTTGGCACGCTGGCTGCCAGTTGCATGTCTTCAGATAACGAAGATGTCCGTAATAAGTGGGCAAAGCAAGATAATGAAGTGAATTTATACGGAGAGTTTATATCTCCCCCCCCTCCCCCAACCCCCATACTCCCGCGTCTTCATGTGGTAGATGAACTTTTATGTATTTAAGACAGAAGGTTCAGAAGTTTCTGAAGGTTCTGAAAGCAGAGATAAACACGAACAGTGTAGTGCGTTTAAAGGTCTGAGAGTTGAGCAGTGACAGCTTTCTGGGGCGTGAAAACGGCAGTCATGCTCTGAAGATAGTAAAGGGAAAGCTAGAAATTGCCCAGGAGTGTCACTAGACTCGGTTTGTCCTGCCGTCATGTAAACCTTGCCACCTACTTCTTGTCTTTGAGTCACTTTGGATCTCTCACCTGTTGCCCAAAGTTTTCGTTCACGGAGAGCAGAGAACTAACTTAGAGCATCTCTTTTTGCAACGTGAGACAATCAAAGGAAAGAATCGCTTTAATCCCTAAATATATCTGCCACACTGGCATGGTCTCCTGGTTTTTGTTGGGTTAAGGGTAGCAGTACTACTTGTTATGTGGACAGGGAACAGGTGTTGCTCTGAGCTCTGTAGCTCTTAAGAACTCTTTCTAACATGGAGTCTAAACCCAAAGTTTGTGTCCTTACCTAGGATGTAAAAATTACGAGGATTTTATTTGCCGAGCAGTAGGGTTGAATTGTAGTTTTTCATGCATCAGTTGTATATTTACAGCATTGCATTAACATAAAGCAGCTATTGTCTTTTTAAGAGGTTTTTTTTCATGTAAGTGCATGTGTTTTTGGACACATCTAGGTTTTAGTGAGTACCTGGGTACAAGTCTAGTATCTTATGTGAATTTATATTAAATTTATTAAATTCCTGGACCTGTGCCCACAGGATGTGAGAAGACCTATTACAAAGAAATTATGCTGGTGTGTGTGTCTGTGTGTATCAGTCCATATATATCTCTTAAAACTCATTGGTACAGTTTTCTTTACAGGCCAAAAAGTTTTAGTTGTACTTTTAACCTTTTTTGTTGCTAAAAAGCTTTCTCTGTGTAACAGAAAGTCTGAGCTTGTTTTAAGTAGTAAAAACTTACTCTTACAAAACTGGTCCTATGAAACAGTAATGACAAATTAGGATACCACATGAGTACTTTTTTGACCTGGGCTAGCACTGAGAACTGACTGCTTTCGGTTCCAGATGAAATATGAACAAAGACAACTTTCTTAGGCTGTCTGAAGACAGGCTGAGTGGTTGAGGCTGTTAAGCTTGGAGAAGGGAAAGCTCTGGGAAAACATTCCTTCAGCTCTCTGTTAACTAAAGAGGGGCAGGCATACAAGCGCCGGAGAGGGACTTCTTACAAGGAAGTCCCCTGGCAGTGAATAGGCCAAGAGATAATGTAGTGGATAGGTCTAGATTGGATATTAGGAAGAAATTCTTCACTGTGAGGGTAGTGAGACTGTAACAGGTTGTCCAGAGGAACCGTGGTTGCCTCTTTCGTGGCAAAGTTCAAGGCCAGGTTGGGTGGGCTTTGAGAAACCTGGTCTAGTGGGAGGTGTCCCTGCACATGGGAGGGGGTTTGGACATGATCTTTAAAGTCCCTTCCAACCTAAGCCATTTATGATTGTCAAAAACAGATTGCAGTAGAACAAGTATTGTATTTAAGAAGTAATTTGGACCCTGATTTTGAAGTGAGTAATCCCATTAGCTTTGGGGAGAGCACTTAGGAGTCCTTGGAGTATTTAGAACAATATTTCTGTCTTAAGAAATGACTACTTAATTTTGAAGTTCTCATGATTTTTAAAACCTTTTAGTTCAAATGTTATTCTATTTGACACAATGCTTATTGTATCCTATATACAGATCTAGAATATTGTGTCTTTTAGCCTTAGAAAAATAGTCTGTTTTGTTATAGTAAGAAATTTTTGTCATTTTGTTCATTTCAAACCCCTTAATTTCATGACTGTGCCTTCTGTAGAATATTGCCTTAATTCCCATGTTAGAGCTGCTGAGTAAATGTCTGGATTTTTCTCAACGAACAAAATCCTAGGCTTATGCTCTGCAGACTCAGTTGTAGGTGCTGCAAGGACAGCGTACCTGTTACAGCAAGTAGCACTATTGTATATTTTTAAAGCACAGAAATTTGACTTGTTTAAGCAAATTAGCTACTCCTACTACCTTTGAAATCAGTAAAGTGCAGAATACTTATGCAAGCCTTTTATTTTTTAAACTTTCTTAGAATGTGTTTGAAAATGAAACTGTGAAGTAGTTGAGTTCAGTTATAACTCTGTGATTTGATTTTAGAATACTTAATAACCTACAAGCCTGGAAGCAAAACATGCATTATTTACCAAGTTTTATCTCTAGGTGATCTAGGATTTTCATTTACACATCATTTTGTAGGACCTGTTCTGATGGGGTACAAAAATCTGGACTGTGCTGCAGAGCTTCAATGAAAATGAGTTTTGGAACGTGTCATCCCTGACCATGCTTAGAGGAGACAGTGAAACTGACTTAATGCAGTTAGAAAACACAGTAATATTTTAAAGGTTGCTAAATGTAAGTTTTATTATGTGAAATGACAGAATGTGCATGGTTTTTCAGGTCGAATTAAATTTCTGTATTACAGATGTTACAAAATATTAATATTTGCACAATCAAGTACTGAAGTTACTGTAACAATGCAATGTTTATAAACACCTGGCAGATTCCACATAAATTGAAGGTAGAACAAATAGGCTCAGTGTAGTATGCAAATAATTTTGCATTTTTTTTGGAGTGGTCCCAAAATGAGTCAGACTTTATTTTAATGTGGTTTTGCTACGTTAATTCTGGAGTGTGCTGCTTTCCAAGGTGGCATGCAGAGCTGTAATACTGTGTTCCATGAAGCAGCAGTTGACTATTGAGAATGCAGTGGGAACTGATAAAGCTAGGATTGGTATAAAATCCTCAGCAGCTTTTTCCCAACATTTTTTGCACTGCTTCATTGTCTTTCTAAATAAGCACGACTCTGTGAGTAGCCCAGAGCAACACAGATTATATGTTTCAATTTAGCTAGGTGTTATCATTCCATCTGTGTGTCCATTGTGCCTACTTCAGCTGTGTCCTACAATTAGTATTTATAGCAATGGACTACACTTCCTTTTTCAAATCAGCTGAGGTACTAAATGCATTACTATCTCTTGAAAGATTTAGTTCATGCACATAATAGACTTTTCTATTATATTCAAAATTTATCTTCCGACAGAGATGTGCATAGGCACATTTATGTAGAAACATATAGTTTTTTAGTGCGCCCAGAATAGGTTTTTTGTTGTTAACTTAGGAATTAAGAGGGTAAAAAACTTTTTAGAAAAAATGATTTCCTGTTACAACTGACCCTGATTATTAGGTAACTGTTGATTTCATAACTTCTTCAGTTGCCTAATTTAAGAGCTCTTTCAGGTGGATGTTTAAAGTGCATATGCTTAAATGCTTTACGTTTTGAGGTCCAGCTGTAGAATGACTCCTAAGAAGAATTGATATTTTTCCTTCTTGTTCATTCTAGGTTGTCTTCAATTAAAACATCAAGTCTGTTTTTTCCTCTAGTTTTTTCCAGTCATGTACTTTGAAATTTCTTTGTAGTTATCTTCTGAAAAAGCAACGTAGTCTAGGGTGTTGTCCTATAGATTATATAGGAAATTCCATTATAGAATTACTTACATGATTTTAATTTCCATAATAGGCCTACTGACTTGCCAAAACTAATGAATATTGTGTTAAACAATCCAGAAAAGTGACATACATCTGGTCCAGGTGATCTTATGGCTCACTGTGTGCAGAAGCCTCCCTCTGATTTTTGAGGCCCTCTCCATCTTAAGTCCTATCAAATTCACCTATTCAAGGACAAGAACTGACTACGTTTTGGGTTAAGTGGTTGAAAGTTCAGTAGTGTTGTGGTTTAAAAGACAACAGCTTTTTTTCTCCTTCCTGGGGGGGTTTTTGTTCTTCTACTTCCGCCGAGGCACAGTTTCCAGCAGAGGTGAGGAGCCCACGGATTGGCTAATTTTAAGATGGGCACTTCATGTAGCCACTTGAACATTAGGGGCGTCTTTGCGAAGTTTACATTTTTAAGAGCGGCAAGTTTGAAGGGCCTCTTCGACTTCCGTCCGCGGGGAAGGTAACACCGCATGCCCGGCCGGCTGCTCTGGGCCTCAGGGCCTGGGGGCCGTGCCGGGGCTGCGGCCGGGACCCTGCCGGTTCCCCCCCCCCCCCCTCGGGCAGTGCTGCTGCTGCT
>VZTR01029852.1:8868-21231 GCA_013400775.1 Chaetops frenatus
GCAACAGAGCATATTAAAAATATCCATATATACTGATATCCGTATATACTGTACGTATGCGTATACGCTCGGTTTCACTGCCATGCATACACCAAGCACAACTTAAAACTTCCATAGCCCATTGATTTTAAATAATTTATCCAAACTTTGTTTGTAATAGAGCGGAGTAAGACAACACTTGTACTAGTTTTGGCTGGGGAAGAGTTAATTTTCTTCATAGTAGCATGTATGGGACTAGGTTTTGGATTTGTTATGGTGAAATATTTTTCATANAGTGTTTTATTCACTGCTGAGCAGCACTTACACCGCTTCAAGGACTTCTCTGTCTCTCACCCCACTTGGGCCAGTAAGGAGGCTGGGGGTGCACAAGAAGTTGGGAGGGGACACAACGAGGACACCTGACCCCAGCTGACCAAAGGAATATTCCAGACCATCTGATGTCATGCTTAGAATGAAAAATTGGGAGGAAAGGAAGGTGGAAGGTTTGGAGCAAAGATGTTTGTCTTCCCAAGTCACCACTACCTATGATAGAGCACTGCTTTCCTAGAGATGACTGAACACTTGCCTGTCCATTGGAAATAGTGAACAAATTCCCTGTTTTGCTTTTTTTTTTTTTTGGNTATCTATTAAACTCTCTGTATCTCAAACCATGGATTTTCTCATTTTTACCCTTTCAATTCTCCCCCCATCCCACTGGGGCAGAGTGAGCAGTCATCTCTCTGGGGATTAGTTCACAGCTGGGGCTAAACCACAATAACACCGTATATGTGAAATCAGGAATTTATTGTCAGTTTGGTTAAAAAAAAAAAAAACAAAAAAAAAAAACTGTGCAGTTGAAATGCAGAAAATTATTGATACTGTTAGTCCACATATAGTAAATCAGTACTGGCAGGCCACCATCACCTTACTTGATACAAATAAAAAAGCAAATTACTAGCAATGATTCAAATAAAATCATTATGCAAGAAAAGTCTTCAATCTGGTGTTATGTCCATTCTCTCATTATTTTCCTAATCCCAAGCCTGATGGGTTTCACTACACTAAAAGTTTGGCACTATCCTTGAGCTTTTCCTCAAGAAGAATGTGGTATTTATGGGGGGATTTACTACATTATTTTTGTCAACAGAAGTTTCGGTATTGTGGGTCCATGTGGTTGATTGGTTTGGATATTGGGAATTTCTTTTAATATTCTGGCTGAGTTTTGCTGGAGTAATTTCTGTGTCTTTTCGAAATATTTTTACACTTTCTTTTTTTATGACCCTGCAACCTGGTGCATGCTAGAAATATTAGATTTTTTATACTCGCCCTTTTCATAATCTCTGAACTGATTTTTCACCCAATTCCTTGGTCTGTGAGCAGTGTTGAGTTGTTGGCAGCCCTGTGACTTCCTACACCATTCTGTACTCAGATACTTGAAACCTCTGATGTCATCCCATGCCTGTACTCCTTTATTCAGCATCATTATTCTAGTGATGTAGGTAGGTCATTCTACACAGCCTAACTACTAGGTTTTTTTTTACATTTATATCAAAATTACTAACAAGAAGTGTTAGGGCATCCAAATATAGAAATCTAAGCAAAAATTAGTCAAATCAGACAAATTTTGTTTTAGCCACCTGGTCATTAGACAACTGTTACAACTAAGCAAGCTAAAAAAAAATGCAGACAAGCCAACACAAGTTCAGACAGAGCTTGGCAAATCCAGAATTCTAGCATATGCTAATAAAAACCCTGTCAGTCGATACTAATAGAGAGTATTACACTTATCAGTCTGTAGGGCTACACCCTGTACTCCTTCCTTGTTCTTTACAAGAACTCCTTCCATCATTTACCTGGCGAATTAAAATTGCTTATGAATAAAGGTTGCATCTAGTATGCAGCCTCATACTTTTTGGTTTATACCATCTATTGCAAAGAAAGATATGGATGTTATGTTTTTCTCTGCTGATCTTTCGAGCAGCAATGGAAATTCTTTTCAGAAATTTTTCATTATATTGCACATGATGTTCATTTAATTGCTGGAGGACATGAAAATATTCAACATAGTCAGTCTAAATACACAGTGAAGTCAAGGTACCTTAAAATGTCATTGGAGAACTTGGTAACATGGCAGTTTCTTGTGTTAGTAGTCTGTCTTGGAAGACTTAATTAGCCTCAATTCTTTAACAAAACTGACCATGGTTCTTCCAAGAAAAGGTCCATCTTCTTTTCAATAAAAATTGCCAGCAACCAGTAAAAATGTGATGAGAAACTAAATTAAAGCAGAATGGATGTGCACAAGTGACTTTTGTTGTTAAATAAAAATATGATTTCTAGTAAGATTTGATGACTGCTTCATATTACATGAAATAGATTGTATCTGACACCAGCAGATGATTTTACATGACAGGGGTTTGTACTAGTATAGAACAATAATAGTAGGATTTCAAGAGGTCTGGGAATCTCTAATTTTACCTAATCAGTTCTGGAGACTTGCCCACATATAAAGTAATTTTGAAAGTGAAAATGTAAATCAGTATAAGGATGAACCAGCTTGTATCTGTGATTCAGTGAAAAGTAAATTTCAAAGTATTTGGGCAAAATATGTGACAGGACACCCTCAGAAGGACTTTACTACAGTATAATGTCTCTGTCTTCCTTGCATGCTTACAAAATTCTGAGCACTGAACTGATTGAGAAATATCAAAAGAAAGATGATAGTCTTGATACAAGAGTCCTGCTAAATCTTTAAGTTATATGGGCATTGTTCTTATATTCTCATGACTACTGTGGCCTCAAAAGTCTGAGCATTTCTACTTTTCAGTCACCTCCCCTAATATGCACACATTTTTCAGAAATACAATGGCAAGAACAAAAACCTTTCTAAGATCTGTAAAGCCTGCTCAAGAAGCTGAGTAAATACTTGGATCATTGTGATGATGCCAGCTCCATTCTGCCATAGTTGTATTTATGAACATGCTGTGTAGTTATTTCAATAGTATCACTGTCTCAGACATCTTTCATTCCCCTACATTCAACTCTATAAAAAGAAATAAACGTGCAAGAGAGCACTTTTCAATTTTTTTTAACATATAGATTATCAGTAAAACTGATACATCTATATAAATAAATATATTGTTCCTAAATATGTAAGTACAAGATACTTAGAGAAACCCAGTGAGAGAGAATGTAAGAAGTAGAGGAGAAGGAGAAAAAACAACCCCAAAGATGATAAAATCATTATGGCATTAAACTCAGTATATGGTTGTCTCCTGAGTACAGCTGAGATTTGCTTACCTAGTGGATAAATTTTAATTGTTGTTGCTGAATCTATTCTTTCTGACCCAAGATGTCACATCACTATGTGGCTGAAGCTATTCTTGCTAAATTATTCTGGCATTAATCACATTTATTGTTTGCAGGACCACAATTCTCTTATTTATGGGCACTACCCTTGGGAATGCAGGTCACCGTTATCTAACAGCAGAATCTACAGCTGCTCTTGCTGACTTCAATTTGAGTCTTACTTCCTCAACAGAGGTCATATAGAAGCAATTGAAGTTAATTTTATGAGACATCTGTTATATTTGTGGTTATACTCATTCTTCAAGACTGCCCTCTAAAGTAGCAATTGCTAAAAAACCCAGGCACAACAAGAGAGAAATAAAACAAATAAAAGACAATATCAGAAGTCATCTGATGTCTTCTATTCCACATGAGAAAGTAGGAAATTATTTTATATGAAGAATCCCATAATTTGGGGCATGAAATTTCTAAGGGAAAGAAAAAACTCTGAAATATTTCACCCTTGCAAACTTGGAGGAATCCACTGACTGTTAAATGTTGCAATACCAAAAAATAGAATTGTCAAATACTTTAAAAATATGATTACAACTACAATGGTTTTGTTGTTGGGGTTTTTTTTTTCAAATTCCTATATAATTCCAGTTTATATTAGAAGATTATAATTTTTTGCTTGGAAAATGAAATAAATAAAATTCTGTATATTCAGAGAGTTGTTGGGTTTTGTTTTGGTTTGGTTTGGCTTTTTTAATTATTTTTCCCACAATTTTGGAGTTAATTCTTTGTATGAATTATTAAAAATATAGAAATAAGCAAGAAAATAATTATAAAAAGTTATATACTCATTACAAAGAAAATCATCCTCTGAATGCAAGCATCTAGATAAACAGATTTTTTTCTCCTTAAATGTAGGTGTCTGATTTGAGTTTGTAAGCCAAGACAGCCTATATAGTCAATAGACTTTTCTCAATGAAAATTTCTTTCACCATCTATATTTATTAAAGTAACTGAAACATTAGAATTCCCATCTTCTGTTCAGTGCAAATGCCTAAGATGAAAATACGAGCCAATTTTTTGTCAATTCTATCAATGTACAAAACAGTAATTGTCCTGGTTCAAAGGACAGGCAGGAGCTTCCCTTGGAATGGAAGATACAAACCTTTTCCCTCTGAATTATAGTAATTTTGAAATTAAAGGGCTCTCAGGCAAAGATATGGGAATAGGAATAACAGTTCTTTACTAGTATTTANAGTTCAGGGGCTGCTCTCACAAGCAGAGGCTCACCTGAGCGGCAGAAGAAGCAGCTCTGGGCGGGGTTCCAGAAGCAGCAATGAACTCCTCTTCCCAAGCAGCACCTCCGAGCCCCCTCCTCCAAAACCAAGAATGAGAGAGCCAGCAGCTGCTCCAGCCCTGTCTTTTTCCAGCCCCCAATTCTCAAGATGTCTCTGTCCCTCTGAGAGAAAAACTCCCAAAACTGCAAACAATGCCCTTTCCTCTGAGCTCAGCCACTTCTTTTGTCCTTCTTAAGTACCCAGTCATTAGTGCTTCTTAGCAACTCATGGGAAAATATTCTATGCTGAAAAGGAGCAAAAGGAAAGAAAACCTAACCCCCAATAGTAATAAGACATTTTGATACTGAAGTAGTAGCAGTTGATGAATAATGTCTCCCAGAAGACAAACTCAGATGGACAATTGGGTGTGGTGCAGTATTGTCTCAAAAAAAGCATTTCAAGAATTAGTACCTTTAGTTTTTAAAGATTTTTTTTCCCTTAGGTCTATTTACTCAGTTCTTCTCAAGATGTGTACATTTTGATGTGTCTGTTTTCTCTCTTATGCATGTTACTGCCATTGGATTTTTCTTCCTTAACAGAGTTGCACTCCAAGATTTTTTAAGGTTTCCATTTATAAATGTCTTCCTTTCCCCTTCCCCACACCATTTCCTCCTCCACCACCCCCCCACCCTGCCCCCCAGGATATTCTATGTATAAAACTGTCTGCACACTCAAGTATTTGTATTTTCCTCAATAATTTTTTGGAGGGTGAATAAAACACACATGACTGTCAAAACAGTTTTCTAGGACACATATGGATGATTTTTCTGATGGTACAAGTAAAAATACTATGAAGCTTAAAAAAAACATAGAATAATTTCCACAAAATTTTCTCTCCTCATAAGTAAAGCCAGATGTCAACCTTTATATGTATTTTATTATTTCAATCTCTTCATAAATAACAAGTCTTGCAATTTTTCCCAACACTTTGATATGGAACAGGCTAATGGGAAAATGAGCCTACCCAGACCCCTTTTCCATCATCCTTTATCATATAATAAGATATTTCCTGAGAGTTAAAAATGCAAAAAATCCCAGTTAGACCAGCCTTAATGGAATGTCACATCCCCACTATTGCTCAGATTGGTTTTTCTACACTTATCCATTCCTGACATGCTTTTGTCAACACAGACGAACTTTCTTTTTAGGTATCTGATATTTTTAGCTGGAGACCAAAGTACTGTTTAGTCTAGATCTGATTTTCTTGTGCTAGTTCTCCTTCACATTTCTTTTAATTTTTAACACTAGCTTAGCTTCAAATGGCTCATTGCTCCTTTAGTAAATTTCCTAGGCAGTCTTACTTCTATTTTCACATCTTGCTCATGCATCAGTCTGAAGTATTTATTTGAAAAGCGATGTTGCTGACAAGGAACATTTTGAACACGTTGTTTTGGTTTTGGGTTATTTGGGTTTGGAGGTTTTTTTTTCAGATTCAGACTCCTGAAATTCTAAGTGGGGCTCCTCCAAATTGAACCTATGAATCATAGTTCACTACTTCGTTATCTAGTTATCTGAGGAATACCTATATTTTGGACAAACTTAAATTTTAGACACCATCTACAATAAGGAACAAATAATTTCACAGAATCATAGAATATATTGAGTTGGAAGGGACCTACAAGGATCATGGAGTCCAACTCCTGGTCCTTCACAGGACCACCCCAGGGATCAAACCATATGCCTGAAAGTGTTGCTCAAATGCTTCTTAAACTCTGTCAGGCTTATCCAACATAAATTTCCCTTGACACAGCTTAATGCCATTTCCTCAGGTCCTGTCACTGGTCACCAGAGAGAAGAGATCAGTATCTGAGGTTTGAATATACATTACCTGCATTTCATATATCAGTTGTATGTTTACCCACCATTACACATGAAATCATTCTGGTTGAAGTCTTTTCACATCCTGAGGATGCATCTGCATGTATCACTTGCATACACATCACCTGTTTACCAAGAAAGTACTTTAACTGCCAGGAGATTCTGCATTACTAATAAAATATTTTATATTATACCACCCTTCATGTTATGATCCAAATAAACATAGAAATAAGTGTATTGTACAAATTGATCATGTAAGAATTATGATTATGACTATGACTGTATTATTAGGTCTTCCTCCATGAAGGAAGTGTTACGAATACTTGTTTTAGGTTGTATGGAGATTAACATTGCACAATGCTACAATTCTGGGCAACAGTGACCAAGGATAGATGACCATCTCTCCTAAGAGAACCACTGGTCCATCTAGCCCATGACACCAGAGGATATCCTGGGAAGGGAGTAAGAAAGGGAGAATCAGGAAGGATACTTCCTCTAACTATTTGTGGATATTGTGTTAAAATGAAGTTACACAATTACTGTATAATTACTCAACTAACTACATAAGTGCTCAACTGATGAGATAAACCCATGTCCTGTTTCATAGGAAGAGTAATCAGTGGGTAGATGGTGTATTCACAACTTGGTCTCAAAAAGATCTGGGAAAAGGGAGATAAACATCACAAATACAGAATGCTTTGTATTTCAGAGGGGAAATTATAGTTGAATTGCTTTCCTCTCGAGTTTCATTCAGATTCCAAAGCACAAGTTTCTCCTAATTTACCACTGCTTGCCACATGAGCATGTATAAGAACTGTACAGTCTTTACTTATATTTTCTTTTTCTATTTTATGCTGTAGGTAAATCCCTGGGCTATCATAGACTCATAATTTTCTCTTTCCTTTATTATCACCTCTTCTTTCAATGGCTTTCCAAACTGGTTAAACTCCTAATATAAAGAAATTAAGACAACAATTTTCCCTTTCTCATATATGTACAAGGAACAGTCATTCATATGAAAAGATAATAATTGTTCCTGCATTCAATCCAATTTTTCTCTACTTTGTCCCACTTATATTCTGCCGACAGTGTTTTAAGATCCCTATCAGGCTTCTTCAATGTTTCCTTTTTGAATAATCTTTTTTTTCCACTCTTCATTAACAGTCTACTTTGCTTATATTAGTCCATCTGCACTTACCATGCAGGTAGTAGAAGCTTTTTAACTATTGCCATTTGGAACAATATTCCCTTGCTTCTCTGCTTCATCAGCTTGCTATCTCATTTTACATTTCAAAGATATCTTTTTCTCCATTGACTGTCTCATTGACTGTTTTTTATCTTGCTCTAACACTACTCTTCAGATTTATAAATGAACTCTGAAAAACTGCATATGAGATTCATAATATTATTAACATGGTAGATGTTCAGAAGAATTTGTAATGTAATGCACTATCACAGGTTTTGTTTGTTAGTTTTAATTACCTACATAATTTCAATGTGCTAACATAAAAGGCAACCGAAGAAAAGCCATACAGACATCATCGTCTCAGTTCAGTCGCCCATGTATTTCCTACCAAATGTCATTTGAGATGTCCTATATTTTCCCACCTGGCTTCCAGCTGCTACTTCAGAAAGGTTTCTGTCTCTACAATCATATGTGCCAACTGTCTCTGAACCTTTTAGAAAACCTCAGATGTACCAAAAACACTCTGTTCAGGCAGCTGAACTGATTTCTAATTGCCAAAAACCTAAACTGAACTGATATATCTCTGAATGTCCAAAATAGATCCATAGTGGCTAAAATGAGAGTTAAGACCCCTACTTCATGTGAAGACTTTCCAAGGTGAGCTCCTAACTAGCATAAATCTGAACCTGAGTCAGAATCATGATGCAGCTTGTACAATTAAGAATTATTTGGAATTTTAGGAAAAAAAAAAACCAGAAAAATTAAGGAGCTATGTGAATTAGTCCTACAATGCTACAAGATGGCCTGGACTCATTTTCCCATATTTAGTTATCTGATGGCTTTTCCAGTATTATGTCTTGATCTTCCTCTAGTGGTATGTCAGGCCACAGGTCTCTATGTTCTCACCTATCTGACATATACAGGTGTCTTAGGCTAGGGGGCTTTGAATTACTTCCATGTGTCTATGTGTCTATAAATCGATTGTAATGACATTTAGACATCCAATTTAGTAGTCAAATACTGGAGGATAACCTCTTTGAGTCGCTCATAAGAAATATGCTTTTATAGCTGCCTAAATCTGCCTGTGTAATGAACCATTAGAATTTAGGAGAGTTCTGGGATAGAAGTATTAATGAAAATATTTCCCACTCAGTATATTTAAAAAGAAAAAAATTAGGTTGGTAGCAGGAAAGGTAGCTTTTACATTTTCAATTCAGGCATTAATGGTAGAGGGAGATATTGGAATGCCTTGTAGAGTGAAAAACCATAAGAAATTAAAAATAGCTGTGGATCAGACTGCAGGAATGTCTGGACTATGTAAAATGTAAAATGAATAACAATTGAAGGATTAGAGTAACTTAATTTTTTTGTTCTTTAATGAAATAAAAAAAAAAAAAAACAACAACACTGTTTTCCTTTTTATTGCCTAGCTATATATTTTAGATTTGGAAGTTTATTTTCTGCAAAAAAAATTATAATAAAAGAAGTCCAAAATGAGGTATTTCTTACAGAAAACCCACACTTTAATACATAGCTTATTAAGACCAAATGTTACACTTATATAAGAAATAGTATCTTTATTAATTTAAACAGTAATATGTGTAGATACGTACGTCAGTATATTAATTTTAGGGTTTCTTCCTTTTTTTTTTTCTCTAATACCTTGATCTCACAGTGGTTCTAATTTTCATTTATAGTTTCTCTTAGTTCCATTATTGTGAGGCTTTTTCCTTTTAAAAGTTTTCTGTTCCCGAGCTTACTATCCATATTAAATTCCACTCCTGAATTGCATTCCTTCTGTTAAGGCTTTTTATTCCAAACTGTCTGCTTTTGAGGACTTCGTCTCCTGAGTTCGTCTCATGCTTCTGCTCTTTTCTGATGTAGCTCAAATGTTCACATTACACCTAAAAAGAACAGTTTAATCTTACTTTAAAACTAGCAGAGGAAAACAGGGTATATCTATGGCTAATATTAGAAAATTATACAGTTTAGTATAGGCAAAATTAAAAAAAAAATTCCTGAAGTACTAATTTTTCTCCAACTACTGCCTTTTTTGTCTTTCTAATTGTTAAAGGTCCCCTTGGAATTTAGGCTCTGTGATAAGCAGAACAAATAATATCGTGACCAAATTGAAATTTTCTTTCATGTCTGTCTATTCACCAAGAAAAAAAACCTCGTATTTCTTTTTTAGGGAAAGTGTCAGATATGTTTATATGAAGCACGGTCCTACATTTAAAAAATACTATTAAAAATAGTTTATATGCAAGGTCATATACCCTACTTCTGAAAAAAATGTGTTCTTATGCTGCAGCTTATGTTATAGCAAAGTAGTATTCCCATCATTTTACATGCTCACTCCTAATTCCTTTATCAGTATTTCTCCTCTTAGTCCTTCTTTAGGTAAACTGTACATTTAGCAGTAAACAGAGTAGAAAATATGATACTAATGCAAAAGCATTGCTAATGGCAGGATTTGCTCTCATTCTCATTATTTTCTGAATAATAATCACAGCTAATTTAAACTTAATGCACAGGCAATTTCTTAAAACATCCATTCCAACAGCTTTAGAAAGATGCTGCCAATCCTGAGTTAAGGAAGAGAAGCACAGGTTTTCAGCCCACTGAGTGAAGATAAAAATTCATTCATGAGATACTGCAGTGCTGAAAATGAAATTCATTCATTATTCTCCAAACATACAAACACTTGAAGAATTAACTATAATTTTAGAATCTTGTTCTATTAAAAGTACTTATGCGTAGTATCTACATTGATAAAACAATGGTTTTTGTGTACTTGACATTGCAACAATTGTGTGAAATATGTACTTGAAAAAAGCCATCATTTGTCTCAAAGTTTAAAAAAAAAGATGATATGGGATCATGAAAACTGTATTAAAAACAGAAATCGATTGTGAGATGATCATGTACTAGATTAAACTTAGCTTGTTATAGAAAAATAAATTGTATTTTAAAATTTTGCTTTGTTTTATTCTTATTTCTTCCTTTTTCAACAGTGAGCTCTTAGGATTAAATGTCGGACATTCTGAATCTTAACATAATAGAAGTCGAGTAGATCTGCTGAATTCAATAAAACTAGAATTTCAAAACAAGAGTGAGAAATATATGTAGCAAATCAATACAGGAATCCATATTTTTTTAAAAATAAATTCTGCTGTTAAGTTTATCTAGAAAAGATATCATTATGAAAAGTAGGTCTGACTATTCTGTCCAGTTTTATTTGAAAAGGAACAGATGGTGTTAAAATTAGTCCATATATTTCTGATGAGGAACATGGTGAACTGGTCCAGCAAGCAGGGGCTTAGCAGGTAGGATGAAAGAAGAAATTATTTACTGTGAGGGTACTGAGACACTGAAAAAAATTGCCCAAAAAATCTGTGACTATTCCATACCTGAAATGATTCAAGATCAAGCTGGACCAGAATTGAGAACCTAACTTGTTGGAAGATACAACTATGCACAGTAGGTACATTGGAACTTGATGCTCTTTAAAATAACCATTAACCTTTAACCCAAACCATTTTATGACTATGGTCTGATTCTATGAAAATTATTTTCTGTTTGGAAACAAGGCCAGTTTTTCTGCTTCTCTGCTTCCTGATACAGTGCTTCACATGTTAGGTGATCCGGCAAAGCCAGACACCTATTTAACAACCATATGGGAGCGCTGTGGACTGATGAGTGTGGCAACCAGGTTGAGCAAACAAAATTTTGACAGTAAATGCATATGAAGACATGGGAGAGACCCTAGAGAAGCTGCTCAGAGAGCATGGGACTGCTAGAGAGAGACAGTAAAACAAACTAAATTACTTACAGTAGAGTACAGTTCCTAGCACTAGCTGGACAGTATGTCTCTGCAAATTAGAGAGCTCATCCCAAATGAGGAGCCTGAGGGAGGACTTTATCTGTTCAAGTCCCCGACTGCAGGAAACGTCTTGTTCTTCTCTTTGTGTCTGGGACACCAACTCCTAAACAGGAACAGACACCTTTCAGAGTTGAACTGACACAGACTAAGAGAAATTTCATGCATTCATTCACACAGTAAATCATAACAGACTGAATAGTGATATTCTGTCTCATAAGAAACACCTTCCGCTCTTGCATCTGAGATTCATGTGATTATTGAACTGAGGACCAGCAACTATATATATACACATGTGTGTGTATATATATGTATATATGCATATATTTATTTATATCACAGGCTTCAAATAGAAAAAGAAATATTAATCATATAGTGGTAGAACTGACTTAGAAGGTTCTTTCTTGAAAGCAAATAAAGGAGAATGCAGATTGTTTAGTGCTTGTATTTGTAAGTTACCACCTACTTTTCTTTCATGACCGAAACTAAAATGTGAAATACATAGAAAAAAATTTNATAGAAAAAAATTTATATTTGATCCAAAATCAATACCTGAATGCAAACTAAAAGTCAAAAGAAATCATTAGCCATGTAAAGCTATTTTTCTCTTTTTGGCTTTTTTCTTTTGTAAATTTCACAATCTATCATTTCCACTATTTCATTAAGTAAAAGCCTTCCAAAATGAAGTATGTAAAAATATGATGGCAAATAAAATATGATGTTGATGGCTGCCTCTGAAGGAATCAGTGTTGTTCTCTTTCCATTCAAACATGATTGGAAGTATTTCTGGTCACTTTGCCCTTAAAGAAATCCATTTAACAATACTACTACTTTAATAATCATAATAACAATAATAATGATGATAA
>VZTR01029855.1:13874-25688 GCA_013400775.1 Chaetops frenatus
TACATGTGTATTTTTATATATGTGTATATAAGGGGTTTTTGGTGGTTTTTTTTAATACGTATCTCCCAACAGGACCCCTGCTGGCAATAGCAGTTTTTTAAGTAGTGAAAAAAAAAAAAAAAAANCAAAAAACAAACTTTTAGAAGAAAATGCTTCACCTGATTTTGAGGTAAAACTCTGCTTATCAAACCCGCCCTACCCAGCCCGAGGGTAGAAATGAACTTCCCACCATCGCTGCCCTGAACGGATCCAGCCCAACCCCAAATCTTTCGGGCACTCGGTGCTGCAGCGAGGGCAACGCCCAGCCTGGCCCTGGAGGGTTTCTTTCCCCCAAATTCAACGCGTTTTGCCCAAATTCCTATTGGTGGGCTCCAAACCTTAACGGAAAAGCCGCACTTTGGGAGTTCCGTGCTCGAAAACACCCAGAACATCCCTGGACTCAGCGTTGGCTGCTGGAATTCCGGGCATCTCCCGCGCTGGCCGGGGGCTGGCAAGGCTGGAGCGCCCTGGAACGAGCCCCTCCCTGGCTGCGGAATCCGCCCGGGACAATCCCCCCTGGGGCTGCAAATCCTCGGGAAAATCCCCTCCTGCTGCCCCCCCCCCCGGCAAGGCCAAGGGCACGGAACTGCTGCTCCCCTCCCGTTTAGTGTTTGATGGAAAAGGGCTTCTCCCCAGGCTCAGGTAAATTTTGGGCCCCAAATCTCCCCTTTCCTGCCGGGGAGGGGGAGAGAAGCGCTCCCAGTGTGGGGTGGGAATTTCCCAGCGTCCCTGGATGCGCCTTCTGGCTCCTGCTACAGCAAGAAATAATTCCGTTTGGGTCCTAAATTTGTTGTTTTGTTTTGTTTGCAGGGATTATGGAGCAGCTTCCTACAGAGTCACCCCAGGAATAATTTCAATGCAGGCAGGAGATGCTGAGCTTTCTTGAGGTGCTGCCCTGAACAGCCAAAGAGGCCAAACAAGCCTCTGTTAGAGCCAGAAATTCTTCTGTTGCCACCTAGAAATGGTTTTATAGGCCACAAAAAGCGAATTAATCCCTTTGGATTCATTAACGATGCTTTTCTTCCTCTCACCCCCCCCCNCCCCCCCCCCCCCCCCCCCCAATCAAAAAATCTGATTTTACGCCCTGAAATGTTTGAATTAAAGCCCTTTAAGCTCTGAGTTTCGGGTGGGATCATCAGCAAGACCCTAAATAAAAAGGCAGGGGAGATGCAGGAGCCCGTTCCTGGTGCTGGGCAGGAGTTCCAGCCTTGGCATTGCTGGTTCATGGAAAATCTGGGCTCAGGGCACCGGCTCCGGAGCGGGTTTGCTGCTTCCCTCACCCCGCAGCACCCACCCGCCGGGGGCAGGGATGAGATCAGGGGGGTTAAAAATAGCCAAAAGGCAGGGGAAAAACAACCAGCTCCTTGGGTGCTCGGGAAAATGAAAAACGGAGAATGAAAAAGCAGCAAATCGGACTTTTTGAAATGTATTTTTGGAGATTTCACTCCCCGCCCCGAGTTCCGATGGGGATAAAGCAGGCCCAGGTTGGCAAAGGGGTTCTGGCAAAGCCTGGCGATGGTTTTATTGAGGAAATCGCAGGGTCTGAGGCTGATTCAAAAATCCCGGAATGTTGCAGCGCTGCCCTGCTCCTGTAATTGCCTTCAGAGCTCTGATAATCAGGGCACAGGCGCTAATTAGCGAGGGCGGATCTTCGCCCCCGATAAATGAGATCCCTGGCACAAACCCGTGATGGGGATCAGGAGCTGCTTCCTGGGAATCCGGGATTTTCTCCCAGAAAAAATTTTCTCGGAGGAAATAAAAAAAAAATCCAGAGCAGGGATGTCTCTGCTCGGAAATGCTATTTATGGCCTGACCATGATATTAATATGAAATTATAGATAGTGTGGCTTCACAAGGATTTTTTTTTTTCCCCGACGCTTTTTAACCTTTCTCCCCCAGATTCACCCTCACGGCGGATGCTGGAAATGAGGAATTAATTCAGGTGGTTTGTTCCGGAGCTGGTTTTTATCCGAGCTGGAGAACTGGAGGAACTCTGTGCTCCCTCAGCGGAAAATGGAGGCTGCGAGGAGCGATCGCAAGCAGCAATTACGTGCTCGGCGTTGGCAAGGAGGAGGTTTCGCTTCGGAGGGGAAAAACCAACACCCGGCTGCCAAAATCTCCCTGGAAATAACCTTGGGAAGGCTCCCGGGGAGGGCGGAGAGAAGGGAAGGGAGGTGGGGAAGGTGGAGGTGGGAAGATGCTCGGGGATGGGGGTGCCCGGACCCTCCTGGCCGCGCTGGGCTGAAAATCCCTGGTTGGGGCTCTGGGAATTCAGAAGGAAATCGGAATTTCCCTGAAAATGTCACCTCTGGGTTTAGAAATCTCCCCCTCACACCTTTCTTTTTCAACCCCCCCAAAACAATGGGGGAGCAGCTGGGGCCGAGGGAAAAAGGCAAAACCCTCGCAGGAGAAATTCCCCACCAGCGCTGAGTAAACAAGGAGAGGGCAAGAGCGGAGCTCTGGCTTTTAAGGAGCCGCTGGAAATGTCCATTTTTCAGCGGCGGCGGCAGGGAAAGAGGCAGCCCCGCATCCCCGCGGTGCCGCTCTCGCCTTTAAACCCCCCCTCGCCTGGGGATTTCTCCCTCCCGGAGCCCCCCGCCCCTTCTCCCCCGGCACTCACCGGCTGGGAAGGCTCCGCTCGATCGCTCCGAGGTGATTCAGCCGCGCAGCTCCGCGCAGGAATAAATAGCGAGAGGGAGGAGCCGCCTCCAGCGCAGCCCAGCCCCGCCAGCATCCATCCCCTTCCGCGGGGAAAACCGCAGCCAGCTCCCCGCAAACCCCGGCCGCACCCCAAATCATCCCCCCGGCCAAGGGGAGCCGCGCCGGCACGGGAGAGCCTGGAAAATCGCCGAGTTCCCACGGCTTTGGTGGAGAATTATCGGGGTTTGGGGCTGGTTCAGAAATCTTGGGGTGCTGGATTTTGTGCTGAGGAAATGTCGGGGTGTGGGGGATGTTGGGAATTGCAGAATTCCCCTGGTTTATTGAAGAAATGTTGGTGGGATCACCAGAATTAAAGGCTGGTTTGGGGATCTTGGAAAAACGGCAGTGCTTTGATGGTTTATTGGAGAAATGTCAATGGAATGACCAGGATTTGGGGCCAGTTTGGGGATCTTGGAAAAACGGCAGTGCTTTGATGGTTTATTGGAGAAATGTCAATGGAATCACCAGGATTTGGGGCCAGTTTGGAAGTCTTGGAATATTGCAGCATTTGGATTTTATACTGACGAAATATCAGGGCTCGGGGCTGATTTAAAAATCTGGGAAAGCTGCAGCACCTGGATGGTTTTATTGAAGAAATACCAGGGTTTGGGGCTGATCTGAAAATCCTGGAATATTGCAGCATCTGGATTTTATACTGAAGAAATATCAAGGCTCGGGGCTGGGTGGGGAAACCTTGGAAAGCTGCAGTGTCCTGATGGTTTATTGAAGAAATACTGAACAGAATGAGGAGGTTTGGGGCTGCTTTGGGAATCTTGGAAAATCACAGCGCTTGGAATTTTTAATTGAAGAAATATCAGGAAATGTCACAGCCAAGGCTCTGGGAGAGCACAGGGTGCTTTTAGCAGTCGCAGGTTGCAGCTCCAAATCCATTACCCCGTGAAATGGAGCTGCTCCCGGGGCTGATGGAGAGGAAATAAAACCAGCTCAGACCTCTGGGAGAAAGGATGGATTTGCCTTTAAAACTTATCTCCCTCCAGAGGAGCAGAACTCACTCCTGAAATCTCATTTCGTGTCGAGGAATCCTGATATTTAATGGGAGGAAACGCCACAGAAGGAAATTAAAAATTAAACAGGATGGGAAATGTGGGGTTTTTCAAAGGGTGAGGATACAAGGCTGGAATATACAGAGACCTAAAGGCCAAAACGGGGCGGTTTCCCAGTTTTTAGGGTTTTCCAGAGGAGTTGTGGCTGCCCCTGGATCCCTGGAATGTCCAAGGCCAGGTTGGAGCAGCCTGAGATGGCGAAAATTGTCCCTGCCCATGGCAGGGGTGGGTGGCCCTGGGTGAATTTTAAGGTCCCTTCCAACCCAATCCGTTCCAGGATTTTATGATTTTAAACCCCAAAATCCTCCTGAGGCTTTGCTGCCCCAAACAGCTGGAGCAGGAAGGACCAGAGAGAACATCTGGATGTAAAAAGGATTTTGCCCTGATGCTCCACAGCCTTGTGATCCATCTGGCTGGGTTGTTTTAAAATAAATAAAAGTGGTTTCTGTCTGGCAGGGAGATGGGAAAACATGGATATTAATCCAGGCAGGAGAAAATGAAATAGGCAGGATTGAGGTCTGTGGGCCTGTGCAAGCTCTGTCCTACAGGAAAAATTTATTCCGTGTGTGGATGTCCAGATGGCTCCTGATTGTCTGGCTTGGGTTTAAATACTCACCCAAACCATGCCAGGAAAATAAAGAAACCAGGAATGAGCTGCTTGGGATGAGTTAATGCTGCAGAAGTCTAAAAACCAGGATTTTACTGTGATAATTTATTCCAATTTATTCCAATAATTTATTTATAACAACAACGGCAAATTATTTATCTGAAAAGAACATTTTGCCGAGAAATGTGCTCGGGCCAGAAGTGAAAAACAAACTGCTTTTTTTTCCTCTGGAAACAGAATTTCTCTTTGCAGAAATAGAGACATTTTTGTCAGGTCCCAGCTGCAAATCAAGCAGGAGCAGCCTATGGATTATTAATGGATTTTTAATTTATTGTGGGAGTTCTCAAGGCTGAAACCTCCCCTCCCAGAGCATCCACAGCAGCTCTTTAATGGATTTTCAGCATCCTGGGGTAAAATCTCTCTCAGGCTCAAGCCAGGAGCTGCATCGATCTCCTCTGGGGGTTTGGCCCTTCTTCATCCACGGTGGGAATGAGGACCCAGGCCCTGGGCCAGCTCACAAATCATTCATGGGATGAGTTTTTCTCCTAACAGCCAGAAAATGCTGATTTTGGTGTAATGCTGAGCTGGGGAGGGAGGAAGGTTCATCTCCTTCATCGCCTCTCATCGATTTTTATGTTGGTTTTTATTGCTTTAATTCATTCAGAACACTTGGATTCACTCAGCTCTGGCTTTGCAAAAGCAGGGGAGGAATCCAGGGGGTTTTGGGAGACAGTTTTGGGGTGATCTGGTGGGGTTTGAGGAAAAGGTGAAATCCCCACCCTGCCCTCACTCCCTGGGGCTGGAAAAAAATCTGAATTTGAGCTCAAATTCCACTGAGTTCATCCAGGAACCTCTCAAAACCTTCCAAGGGGAAAAATAATCAGGAATAAATGTGTTCAGAGGGGGCCCTTCCTGCCCAGCCAGAAGCAAAGATACCACTCTGGATTTTCCCATCTTGGTGTGTAATTAAAAATTCGTGGTTTTACAAGGATATTTTGCTTTTTTTTTTTTTTTTTTTTTTTTTTTTTTTTTTTTTTTATTACAGACTNGGCCTTTACTGCTCACTTGGGCTGTGCTGGGGGTCACAGGGATCTGTCCATGGGGTTAGAAATGTTTATCCATGGGGTTAGAAATATTTTTCTGTAGGGTTAAAAATGTCCATTCATGGGGTTATAAATGTTCATTAACAGGGTTAGAAATCTTTATCTATGAGGTTAAAAATGTTTATCCATTGGGGTTAGAAATGCCCATCCATGGGGTTATAAATATTTATCCATGGGGTTATAAATATTCATTAATAGGATTATAAATGTCCATCCATGGGGTTAAAAATCTTTATCCATGGGGTTAAAATCTTTATCCATGGGGTTAAAATCTTTATCCATGGGGTTATAAATGTCCCTGGAGCTGCTCCAATCTGCTTAGGGGTGTGATAATTGTGATAACCCCTGTCCTGTGCCTGCTGCTATTCCAGGCAGGGCCCCAGGGCAGCTCCTTCCCCTCCCTTCCCTGGAGCCTCCCCAGTGATGCACCCGGGCCGTGGCAAATCCCCTGCACGAGGCACAGCTCCCAAAAAACACCTTTGGCCTCACCTGGGTGCTGGAAGGCAAAATCACAGCTTTTATTTAAAAATAAAACAGCAACAAAGAAAAAAAAAAAGAGTAATAAAAACACAAAAATACCACAACTCAAAGCCGTTAAAATGCTCCTTTGGGGGACAAAAAAAATTTTATTTTTTTTTAAAAACTGAGAATAAAAGTGCTTTAAAGTGGGGGCAGGGACGGGGGAAAGAGTCCAGTTTGTGTGTTTGAGGCTCTGTCTGGATGAGCTGATGATGGGAGATGATGGGAGGTGGTGGGAAATGGTGGGAGATGGATGATGGGAGATGGTGGGAGACGAAGCCAGTCCTTGCTTGCTGCGGGCTGCATTTCCAGCCCGGCACCGCAGTTCCAAACAGCCCCCGGCAGCGCTGCGGGACCCCGACAATTCCCTGCCGTGCCGGGGACCCCTCCCAGAAAGGGCCCCTTTGTGCCCCCTGGAACGGAGCAGCCGCCGCTCGCTCTCCTTCCCAAAGGCCGTGCCCAGATGGCCGGGAACAAACCCGGAACCTTTCGCAGGAATCCTGGCATTCCCAGAAACTCCCCCGAAATTCCATTACCCGCCGCTGGCTCCTCGGCAGGAAAAAGTGAATTTTTTCCCCCTCTCGGAGCAGGGTTTGCCACACCGCTCCCCCCGGGGAGCTTTTCCTTTCTTTTCTTTTCGCTCTCTCCCGTTTATTTTTAACTCGTGATCCCCTGGAAGGATTTTCCGGGCTCGGAGGGCCTGGGGTGACATCAGGTGACAGCGCTGATGTCACCGCCCTAAAAATACCCCGGGATGGGCCCGGGAGCTCCCGTTCCCCTTGGTTTGGCATCAATTATTCGGGTTTCTGCTCCGGGAATTGCTGCCAGCACGGGATGTGTCACCGGGAGCTGGGGGAGCTTGTTGGGACCTGCCGAAATTTGGGCTGGAACGTTGAAATTTTGGAGCAGGGAGAAAGTTCTCGGTGCTTCTCGTGGATTCCTGGCTGGGCTGAGTTGTGAAAAGGCCAGGAAAAATCAGCTTTGCTGCTGGGAAAAGGGGCTGGGGGAAGATGGACCCCAGGAAAGGCAGAAAATGATTTGATTTTTATTAAAAAAAAAAAAATCAAGCAACAGACTGAAACAAGGGAGCTGAAAAATAATTTTGAACATATATTTTAAAATTAACTTCCAAATACTTTTTTTTACATCAGGTTTTTCTTTGATAGGGCAATTTTTGTTTCAGGTTTTTGCCTTGTTTATTCACCTGAGAAGTCAACAAGCTTTTCCCTGGCCTGGCCTGGTTTCTCAGTGAGGATGAGATGATTAAACCCAGCATGTAAATCCCCTTCCCTGAGCCGGTGAGGAAATTTCCATTGGATTTCCCCCTTTCCCTCCATGGGAAATGCTCCAAGAGCTGGGATTTCGTGGGGTTCTGCCCTCTTTGAGCGTAAATGAGAATAAAAAAACAGGAACAGGGATTGCAAATGTGGGTCAAATCGGGCCAGAATTTTATCCTTTCGGATTTATAACTTCTGGGAACAATTTCCCGTGGGATGAGCACCCTCCCATCCCATCTGGGGCGTTTTCCAGCTGGGATGGAGACCCCAGACCCCACACGAGCCTCTCCAAAGCTTTGCTGTCCCCAAAGCGGAACTTTAAAGGTTCTTTATAAAATTTGTCTTTTTGAGGACACCAGGGAAGCTTTAAACACCAAATATTCCACCATTAAATATCCAATCTGCCCTTTGAACTCAGAAGAGGAGCTGCCCATGAGGTTCTTCTTAAAAGTTGTGTTTATTACGACACCAGGGGTGTTTTATACACCAAATACTCCGGCATTAAATATCGAATCTGCGTTTTTACCCCGGAAAAGGAGCTGCCCATGAGGAAAACCTTTGCCGTCCCCAGCCTGGGAGCAGGGAGGAGCCAAGAACCGGAGCCTGGCAGCAGGAGAAGCCCAGGGGAGGCTCCGAGGATGCTGAGGATGCTCCCGCGGGGTTGCCATGGTCACGGTGCTCCCCGTGGCCGTTTCCATGGCTACGGAGGGATGCGAGGGATGCAGGAGCCGGGCTGGAACGCTGCTCCCTCGGCGGCAGCCGCTGGAAATGAATCACTCCCGGAACCCTCCCCGGGCTTTATCCAGGAATAAAGGGTGGGTTTCAGCCGGAGCTTGCAGGCGCCTGAGATTCCAAAGGGGTTCATTTGGGAAAATTCGGATTTATTCAGGAAAATTCGGGTTCATTCAGGAAAATCTGCCCCGAGGCGTTTCCACGGAGGATTCCCTGTGCTCCCAGGAGCTCGAGGAGGGGGGTGGGGGTTATTTATGCCAATACGATTGAAAATCCCAGATAAAATCCCGGCCTCTGACCCAGGATTTTGGCGTGGGAAGGGCTGATCCGAGAAACGAAGGATGGGGAAGCTGAGTTCTGGGCGGGATGAGGAGGAGATGAGGGGTTACTCCCCCAGCTGGAAATGTTTGGGATAAAAACCAAAGATCGCTAACAGAAGGTGGGGTTGGGATGTGCCAGATTCAGGGGCTGAGCGGAGGCAGCAGAGCTGACAATTCCCCCAAAGGATTTCTCCTGGGTTTTCTCTCCTCAGCTTTTCCAGAGCAGCTCGGGGAACTCCAGGGCAATTAAAATCCTGTTAAATCCGTGCTGGAATTAGGAGGGAAGGAGCCCACGGGCTCTTCAGGGCTGGGGATCGCTGTGATCCACGTGCCAGAAAGAGGAAAAATCCAGAGGCAGCAAAAAAGCTGCAAAACGTTTTTATCTCGTGGTGCTCCCAGAGGATGGAGGAGAACAGTTGGCAAATGATGAAAATAACCTGTAAATGATGAAAATCAACCTGGCTGGGAGTCCACGAGTGGGAACAGCAAAACCCAGCTCGGGACAGGCTGTTTTAACTCGAAGATGGGCAAAAAGGACTTTTCCTGTCCCTACAAATGTCCCTAAAGCTGCCTGTGGGTGCTGCCACCACTGGAAAATGCCCTTTTCCAGCAGCTGCGGCCACCTTGGCCCCTGGTTTGGCTTCCAGAGCCTTCCCCAGCCAGCCCAGAGGGACTTTGGGCAGAGAACAATGATCAAAGTACAGGAAAATGATGGAAATTGGGTTTATATTCAGAGCAGGAGGTCAGGGCTGGGTGTTTATTCCGAGTTCACCCCGGAAGCAAAGCCCTTCCCACAGCCATTAAATAGCAATTAACCATCAGCATTAATCAAGCAGGATTTGTTTTGCCCAGGGTGTTTTCTCAATGTTCAGGCCTGAAACCTCCGTGCTTCCAAAATGTTTTTGTGGCATCCATAATCCAGGGAGTTTTCATGTTGAAAACAAAGGGAAATGGGAGCAGAACCGCTGGGATTTGGTTTCTCACGAAGCTGAGTTTGGGACCCTGGGTTAAAGAGTCAGTAGGGAATCCATCCATGCCTCAAAAAAAAAAGAAAAGAAAAAAAAAAAAAAAGGAAATGTGGTACAATTCCATCAACTCCTCAGCTGGGATTAAATGGAATCCAGCTGGGAATTGGGATCTCGTTCCTCCCTCACTCCTTGCTGGAGCTCTGCTGCAGAAACAGCTTTAAAAATAACATTTTGGGGATGAAATTCTGAACAACTCTGCAGAGCAGCTGTTTTGTGTCTCAGCTTCCTGAGCCGTTTTTAGGGGATGATGAGGAAAACAGATGGGAGAGGTCACGGGCTATTTTTGAGGAGAAGAAAAGGAGGATGGTGTTTAATGAATTACAGGGAGAAAAATCGGGGGAAATGCAGTAAGAATGGTAAAATTGAACGCTGTTATAATTGCAGGAATAAGCTGATCCTGGCAAAAGTGGCCAGAATTTTCCTGCATTTTTCCTCAGTTCCGGGAATAGAGAAGAACAATTTGTGCCCTGAAATAGGAGTTGGGGAGCAGCACCTGGGCTGAGCAGGGAGAGCTGACAGAGCTCAGCCCTCTGAATTATTGATTATTTATTAATTATAGACATCTCCCGGGGTCAGCACGGGGGAGAGGAGGTGTCCCAGGAGATGAAATCCAAGGGGGGAGGGTTTTGAGAAGGTTCAATCAACATCAGTTAATTAAGTCCTTAAAAGGCAAAGAACAGATCCAGATAAACTGAGATTAAAACAACTCAAAGAACACAGATGCAGACAAGCTGAAATAGGAAATAAAAACAACTCAAAGAACATAAATCCAGACAAACTGAGATTGAAAAAAATCCCCCTCTGACAGAGAAGACATCAAATCATAAAAAAACCTACATTTAGGAGTTGGAAATGAGCTGGTTTTAGTCTTTAATTTATCAATAGAAGTAATGAAGAAGAGACAAGGTGCCTTTGTGAGGATGGGACTGGAGGTTAATCATAAATCCTGGCTTTGCTTTGGGTAAGGAATCATTATCCAGCTTGTCTTCATTTTGATTGTTTTTCCCTGGTAAATAAAGAACCTTCCAGTTGGTTTAGGAGAATTTTCTGGATGATTAGTGGGTGATTCACCATTAACTCAAAAATCCTCACATTTTTAACCCATCCACATCCCAGGCAAGGGACAGGGATATTCATGGATCTCTAACAAACATTTATTTCAGGGTGAATTCCTCTGCCTTTCATGATTTATCTGTTATTTAGAGTGGCCCAGCTACAAGAAATAACTTTGGGAAGAAGATCCAGCTGAATTAATCTCATTTGTTTGCAAACCTGTTGGATTGGATGACCTCAAAGGTCTTTTCCAGCCTAAACTCGGTAAATATTATTGCTTTTATGTTATTTAACATTTAAAGTCGATAATCCCTTTGCTGTCCTGCACCACAAAATGGGTATTACAGTGTTTAAAACATGGGATTGCCGTGGAGAGGGTTTTATAAAAAATAATTTATAAAAACAGTCAAACCTCTCCTTTTTAATGATCTCAGAATTTTGTGACTCTAGGCCTTCAAACTCATCCAGCTGGGAGTATTTTTATTTCCTGACTGAATCCCAGGGTTTTCCCCACACCTCTCCCCACCACAACCCCCTCTGACCTCAAAATATTCCATTTTAATGCTGATTTTTGATGCCATCAGATGTTTTCTAGATGGACTGAGGACATCCCTGGGGATGGGAGCTCCTGCAAAAATCCTTAGGGATTTCCACTCCCTAAATCCCTTCGGAAAAAGCTTTTCCAATGCTGACCTCTGCAGGCAAAAATCTGCTTAAAACCAGCTGAATAATAACCTGAATAATGCATAAACCAGGTGGTTTTGCTGTTGCTGGCTGTGGGTAGGAAAAGCCTTTTAATAATGCATAAAAATGGGGCTTTTCTCTCTGGGCTGGCAAAGAGAGGGCGTTCTGGGCAGGGAAATCCTCATTTGGTGGATCTGCAGACCCCTGCATGGATTTTTTGTGAATTTCCTGGCTGGACAAAGCCCCGTGAAACCAAGGGAGGGAGGGATGGATCGAGATGAGTTTTTGATGTCCCTTCCATCCCCAACCTTTCTGTGATTTCATGGCTGCACCCCCATTCACCTGCAGTTTCAGCCCTAATTAAGCTCTAATTATAAGCACCCTGAGGGCCAGGAGGGCCCTCAGCCCTGCAGTGGGAGGGAGTTTTTGGGCTGCTTTTTGAGGGGTGGAGATGGGGGTCCCATGGGGCACTGCCAGGGGGTTTGGGCCATTCATGTCCCCACTCCCAGAGCCCCCTTGGCCCTGTCACCCCCTCAGGCCTGGCCCTGGAGCCCTCATGGCCCTGTCACCCCCTCAGGTCCAGAGCTATCTCGGACCTGGAGCCCCCATGGCTCTGTCGCCCCCTCGGCCCTGTCACCCCCTCAGGCCTGGCCCTGGAGCCCTCATGGCCGTGCCACCCCCTCGGCCC
>VZTR01029858.1:1559-6559 GCA_013400775.1 Chaetops frenatus
TTTATCTTGACCCATCAGCTCTTTCATCTTACTTTCTTCCCTGCCCTGCTGAGGAGGAGGAGGCAAGTGTCTGGGTGGGCACCTGGTGGCCAGCCAAGTTCAACCCAGCACATGTCTACTGTGCTGCTCCACCTCCACTACAGACAGAGAGTAGATCTGGAATATAAAAAAATTGCTTTTTGCCACACACTGTCAGGGATCTGCAAAGCCCCTGAATATCTGAATGTAAATTTCAGATTTCATGGCTTCAACAATTGAAAACTTGAATTTAGAAGATTATCTCAAAGCTAGATTTAACTAAAAGTAGAAGGCGGCAACAAATTGGGGGCGGGAAAGCAAAATCTGGCAGGTTATAAAGGTCTTCTGGTCAAAAACACCGCCCAGGCAGTTTTTGGCAATGATTTGGCTGATGTACCCCAGTGGTTCCTCACACTGCAATTAAGTTTAGAAGAAAATTTCCTAAGTTATATGGGTAGCATTTCCACAGAAGAATAAGCAAAGATAGATGCATTACTGTGATGTGATGTGATACGCAAAACCAGAATCTAAGTATTCACCTGGAGAAAGCAGAGACTTGGATTCAAGCCTAGCAGGAGTTTAAGTTGACCTCTGACTTCCTGGGAATGTTTTGCTATTTTGTATTTTGCTACTTGTGACTTGTAATCCAGTTTAATATTTTTGGCTTGAGACTAGTAACAGGCTCAAGAAGTCCCTTTCTTGCAGTCTCTTTGGTCAGATTTTCTAAAAGTTGTTATCACAGCAGAAGTACTTAATTAGGTAAGTTGTCATGTGGTCTCCTTTCTTTTTCTAGCCTCTGGAGAAGGAAAATGGGAAAAGGCAGAGTAAAGTACTTCTGTGTGACTGACTGGTAGGAAAGAAAAGGGAACAGCAGGATGATTTATGAAGTGACATCAGAAAAAGGGCAAGAGAAAAAATTTTATGAAGAAATGGAGGTGAAATAATATGTAGATGATTGCCATATAGTAGTATTGTCAGTCATAGCTGAGATGAATATCGAAAGGAGGAGAACAAAAAGGAAGACTTTTTTCTTGGGAAAAAATAGAAGAACCCTCTGGAAAAGGAAAAAAAATTAAAAAAAGAAATAATACTGGAAGCACCAACCTTGTACCTTTGAAAGTTTTATAGTACTGCTCTATGAGTCTGAATACAGACAGAGATTTCAGAACCAAATTCGCTTATACGCAAAAAAGATGAAGGGATGAAAAAGGACTCTAGAGAAGAATTTGGAATACAGAGAAGCTTGGTGTTTATATTATAAAAAAGTGCTTTGACGAGAATTTAAAAAAGAAATAGCTTAGGAGTCTTTAGATTAATTGAAAAACAATGAGATCTGTTTAAATCATCTGTCATAATGCTCAGAATTGAGAAGCGAATAATCTTTGCTGGTCTAGTGAGTTCTCCTTGCCATCTGGTGGAAATGGGGAAGAATGACAAATTTTAGGAATGGAATGGAATGGAATGGAATGTACACAATATGAGATTTTTAATTTTTTTAATTGCTCTTTCTTTGGAGCAATTAAAATTATTAAGTGTAATTAATAAAATGGTGTATCTGTTATATGGCACAGTCGATTCAAAACCTGGCAACATAATTCAACTAAATTACACAGACTAATGTTGCCTCTACTATTAGCTTACACACACAAACACAAAAATTAAAAAAGCCTCACTGCTTGTTTTCCATTGACTAGCTCAGAACTGCCCACCTTCCTGGGGAACGGGAGTAGTTCTTTTGACAGACATTTTGACGGAGCTTGAGTGTCCCCTTGTGTTCAAGTGGCAAAATGCAAAGCTAAAGGACTTCTTTCAAAGTGCAGCATTGTCCCCCAAAAGCGTTGGGGCATCTTGGTGTTTGCTTCTTTTCAGAGAACTCCAAAGGATCTGCACTTGTTTTCTTAGTTAGCTAAATAGGCTTTTTTTGCTTATTTTTCTAGTACACAGACATTGCTCTAAACACATTCTGAGATGTAAAGCGTTTCCTCATTTATTCCGAATAGGGAAAGACTATATAATTGCTTGGTAAAAGTCAAGCTAAAAATATAATAACAATCCTTAAAATATAATAACATGATATGACTACTGCTAGTGTAATAATTAGCTCCTTCCTATTTGCCTTTTCTCTCTTCTTTAAGTACCATAAAAAGATTCAAACATCCTCAAGGGGAAAGTCAGGTATGATAGGTTTACCTTTAGCCATTAAAAACAATCTACTACAGATTAGTCTATTATAGCTAGTGTGAGAGTATGCAGCTCTTCTAGTGGTACTTTGATGGAGCCAAAAAGACAGAATTGCTGAGATTTTTTTGATTCCCACTACAGATATAAGAATCTTTATGTTTTATCATTTATATTTTCTTTATTAGGAACTGTATACTAATATTTCACAAAATATGATAGAAGGAGCAGGGAGAGGAGATTCAGTCCTCAACTTTACTTGGTTTTGAAAATCTAGTGTTAATATACTGGTTCTATTTATAATGGCATAACATTTCAAATATTTAAGTAGAAAACTAAAAATGAGGCACACAAAAGACTTTCATTAGTTTTCTCAGGAGGTATCTCAAGATTTTAGTAGAGTTACTTGTACCATTTAATTAATATCATATTCTTTACTCGTCTTTCTTCCAGTTTGCAGCTCAGAACCTGAAAATGTTCAATCTGACCCAAAGAATTATACCAGTCTTCTTGTTACATGGGAAAGACCTCGTGTTGTATATGACACCACAATTGAGAGATTTGCTGTCTTTTATCAACAGCTGGATGGAGAAGACCAGACCAAGCATGAGTTTCTGACAGATGGGTATCAGGACTTGGTAACTGTAAACTTCTCAAGTTTCATAAAAAGGGATGATGGTGTAGCAACTCACTGTTAATTAGCATGACCTGGGAGCTGATTGAAGAGAAATTATCTCATTTTTTGGCTATAAAGCCACAAAGACAATTTAAAACAAAAGCAAAAGCTTCTCTTGTCTAGAACAAGGAAAAACTCTACAGATTACTGCTTTGATTTGCCTATACTTGCCATGACCATGTCAATCACAGAGCTCCTTAGCCATAAAACCCATTGTCAATTAATAATAGTCTGTACTTCATTGCTTATGGATGTGAAAGAATGATCTTCACAAGCAACTAATAAGATTCAATTCAGTTACACCGCTATAAATACTAAGTTACTGATTACAATTTCATGATATTTTACTAATGAGACCTGTTCCTCTAACCCTCCTTAAAGACTCATAACTTATCAGACATAATGTTACCTAAAATTGTGTTCAATGCTAAATAGTTATTTGGTTTGGTATCCTCCATGTAAAAAGTCACAATTTTTTTTTAAGTTGACTGAAAACAATTTGTGGCAATAAAATATAAAAAGCACATATTATAATACTAGAAGCGATGAGCTTTATGGTTCATAAGAAAAATATGTTATGAAAAAATTAATATTTTCAAGTACTTGATACTTATTCACAAGTAAATTATTAAATATGTTTTTTTCCTTTAGGGGGCTATTCTAAATAATCTGCTGCCCAATACAAGTTATGTTCTTCAGATAGTTGCTGTTTGCTCTAATGATCTGTATGGAAAATACAGTGATCAAGTCATTGTCGATATGCCTTTAGAGGACTCAGGTAAGTGGTTGTTTGAGTTTAGTGATCACTTTTAGCTGAAAAATCTGTATTTGAAGAAGTAGTTTGTTTGCAAACCAGTAAAAATGCATGACTTTCAAATTATACCAAAGTGAAATTTCAAAATCACTGCAGTTAACCTTCAGCATGTTCCTTGCTAATGATATTCTACATGACGTAATTCCTTGTAAGCATTATCTATAAAAAACTGCATGTTAATTTTTTTAATTCTAAGAATATTTTGAAAAGCACCTACTGATTTCAAATCTCACAAGTGTATCTTTTAGATATGTAAGGAAATAAAACCATGTTTGGTATTATTTCTCTATGGTTCAAGCATCCTCTTAAAATTAATTCACACAGCCAAAGTATTAAGGAATCAAGCAATACAACCCCAATATATGATTTATAAGTCTAAATTAATGATTTTGAAATTTGATTTCTTGTGAATACTTGGACTTTGATTTCAAAAGACTTGTGATGATGGAATTCTCTTGCTTCTTAATGCTGCCTCGCAAAAAAATCAAAAGGCCTAACAAACAAATCTCAGTGATTTCACAGCCAGATTTGCTTCTTCTGCCTGCTGGTAAATATGATATAACTTGAAACTATAGCATGAAGCTTGATCTTGTCCTTAATAATTCCTTGAACTCAGTGTAAGTTTGAGCATCAGATTCAGTTCTTATGAAAGTGAGTGAGAGCTGTCATTTTAATTAAGAAAGCTGTAATTAATCACAGAAGAAAAATCAAATGCTTTTTGATCATGTTAGGAGCTATATTTTTTTTATCTAAGGGCCTGGATTTTGTGGTTTGTTTATGTATTCTGTAAATTCAGTTTTATGTTTATCTGTGTCTATTTAGCTACAGCAAGGTCATAAGTCATGTGGTGAACTTGGGAAAACAGGACAGTTGTTCATTTCAAGGGAGCCACATTCCTTTACAGTGAGAGAGACTGATTCTCAACCATCTCTACCACATGAATTCTGGACTAATAAGGGTAATAGGCTTGTAATAGTGTGGGTTTGTCTGTAGGAGGAGGACACAGCCTCAGGTCTATTACATACACATTTTTAATAAAGATTTAACTTGTCTTTCAATGTATTAAGAATAATGTATTTTAGGGTCTTAGGTTAGTATTTACCAGAATTTTCCTGTTTCTCTTTAATCTTCTAAGAAGTCCACAACAAGGTTCTGACATTCTTCCTGACATTTCACTCTTTTGTCTGCCTTTTATCCATCTCTATATACTAGATAGTATATTAATCCACTTACTTTCCAGTATTTGCTGGGTTTTGTTTGAAGGGTTTTTTCAAACGAGGGTTCCTCTACATATCCCACATGGGTTTCTACATG
>VZTR01029858.1:9059-34579 GCA_013400775.1 Chaetops frenatus
GCACTAAGTATATATTAAATGTCTGATTTAGGGGATGCTTTTTTCTAATTTTGTACTGATAAAAGTAGAAATCTGAAAACTAATTTAATCTAAAGAAACAGGCTTTACTTTTGTACTTGCCATGCCATTTCTTACATGTCAGTACAGAAATGAAAAGAGTTCATGTTGTGCACATTATGCTATGATTATAAATCACATTGTTTAAAAAGATTTTTTAAATATTTCTATTGAAAAATAGAAAAAAATAGGGAAATAGTTACCTTTTCTGTATCTGTTCTATCGTTTCTTCATGCATCATTAAAATGGACTATGAAAAGACCTCTAAAGAACTCTAACTACTTATTGAATTATTTTATTTTAAAATGTATATTATAGAATAATCAGTATGTGATTCGAGAAAAAATAAACAGGCTTGTTTATCAATGTACATCAATGGGTTGTTTTTTGGAGGGTGTGGCTTTTTACCTTGGATGGGGGGTGTTATTATATTTCTGTAATTTCCCATCAAATCAGAAGCTCAGCAGCTAGATTAACAGAACTCTGTAAGTGTGTGTCTCTGATACTTTTGACAAATAAATTTTCTATGACCATCTAAATTTAAATAGTCTTTATCAAGTTCCTGGAGATTTACTGTTTTTGTTAATGAACAGGTTTTATATACATGTATATGTAAATGTATATGTATATATGTATGTTAATGTCTCTCCATTGAGAAAACAGCAAGAAACTGTGGTTTCCTGCTGGTGGAATTTGAAAGCATGTGCTCTACTATACACTTAAGCACAATCAGTACATCATGTTGTTTTTCTGACTGAGTGTGATTAAAGCTCAACTCAAGAATACCATAAAACCACAAAATGAATAGATATAATTCCTCTGATAGAATAGATATAATACCCGTTAAACACCTAGTACATGGTATGGGTCTGTTGTGGAAGACACTCAGACTAATGTCAATGTTTTATTTGTATCATTGAGAAGCCAGGGAATATCATTATCTCATCCACCACCTCCTCCCTTCCGCTCCCCTCCCCACCCTGCCCCCGTGCCTCCTAGGCCTCAGGAGTCAGAGGTAAGATAATTTTTTATGTATCTAGCTAATGAAAGGTCAGTTCTGTACTTGGTAATTTATAGATGTTTGTTAATAGAGAACAGTTGGTGAAGACTTTGTGCAGCATTGCTTAATCAAAATTTGCTTGCATGCTATAACCTACAAATAATACTGTATGAGCTTACTAGTTTGATAAACTTCATCTGGTGTATGTTGTATAAAGCACATCTCAATTTGTTTTGAAAGGTAGATATGGACTGACCAAAGAGAATACAAATTAAGTCCTAGATACCCATCTGACTTTGCAAAATTGAGAAATATAGAGATGGCATCTTTATCCTAGTGTATTGAACAAAATACATTTGGGAATTGGGGAGGAAATGTAGACATGGAGCTGTGTGTGACGGTATTGTCAGAATTGCTCTTCAGGCTAAGAGATTTGCATTTTCACCTGATGCAAATCAGCCCTCAGAATATGTGTTAGCACTTGTGTGCAGACAGAGTGCTAGAACATGGCTTAGGAGAAAGCCTTAGAAAGACTCAGAATGGGTATGGGCCTTTTTGTGAACCAAAGGAGCAATAAAGTGCGTTAGTGCTCTGGAAGGGGTGTCAGATTTCCTCACTGAAGACTTGTGCCAGTTCCTACCAGTTCCTACCAGAGAGGTGAATATTTCTTTCAACCTGCTTTGAAACCTCTCTTGCTGACCACTATCAGAATTATAACATTGGATTTGGCTTAAAAGAGATAAAGAAGGCAAGATACTACCTCTAAATTTGGAGAGTTGGATTTTCAGCTGGGCTCTAGGAAATTAATTTCTTCAACCTGTTTCAAGTGGGTTTTTTTTGAAAATTGGGAATGCCTCAAAAGCCTCTAGAGCAGTTCTTCACAGAGTGTGCAGTACCTGTTTATTAGGGACTTTTTCTGGGATGTGATACAACTGGCTTCATTTCTTTACATTAAATCAAGTAGGGTGAGAATCTGAAAAAGGCTGTAAGCACTGGGAAGGGTGGGTCTCTGGTCTCCCTTGCTGGCAGCATGCAGCCTGCTGCATACTGACTGTGATGGCATTGCTGTTGCTCTTGTACCTAAATCCAAGACTGGGTGCACAAATAAGGAATTTTCTATATGAAAACTATAGAACAGATTATTTTACAGGAATATCTTCAGAGCTTTCATATTTAATACAGAGAATTGGTTGATCCCCAAACTTACTGTTTTTTTCTTTTCTGTATTTTTTGCATTAAACTGTACTTCTCATTAAAACATTCTTGTAAACTTGGCCTTCTCTAACCAACATGTGGTTCCCCCAAAAGTGCAAATCCAATGGTATCAAAATAGAGCCAGACAACTGTTGTTGGATGAATGTGTCCTGTCTAGGTGAGTGAACACTGCTACCCTTAGTCCTCAGTCCAGGGGGTTGGCCACTTCTCCAAACTCAATCCAACACAAAATCTTAGACATGGTCTCAATAAGCATATTAATTAATCAGTTAAGTTCTTACAGAATTCAGAATTCAGAATTCTGTCTGCATAAAATTGTGGATGATATGGTGTGTATTTTTGTTTTATAGATGCTGACCTCATTCCTGAACTGAGTGAAGCTGAAGAATATGAGGTACAGCATTCATTTGTTTTTTAAGAGAGTATTTAAAATAAACACATTTCAACTAGATTGAAATTATGTTCTGTGAAAATTTACAAAGCAATGTAGTTTATTTTCTGTATTATGTATACATATATATGTATGTGCATATATAGCCTTTGAGCTATATTTCTCCCTAGATAACTGGAGATACCTCAATATTTCTCTGGGGCTGGAGATACATAGCGAGGTAAAGGATATCACAGAATATTCCTAAATATTTTTTAAATGGGGCATCAGTTTAAAATCACCCCTCTGGGAAGTCTGACACATTTAGCAGAATCAAAGCTGCCATCCAATGTTAGGCTTTTTAGTTAAAGAGAAGTTTCATTTGTCCTTGTGATTGTCTTATCATGTAGTAAATTAAAGTAAGGGAGAATGATAGTTGTGCTGAAGAGTGAGATTCAAGTATGTCTTCTGTCAGTGTGCTGTTGGTTTAACCATTACTCTTGGAGAGTCATTTGCTTCTTGAACTCAAGTTAGACTTTAAAGTATAGCTCTATTTTACAAAATTTTTTATGATCTTATGATAACCTTTGGAGGCTTCATATTCAGTAACTAGGTTTCTGGTGTCCCAGCAAGGAGAGATGTAAAAATACCATAAGCTTTTAACAGTCTCTAATACCAATTTTGCAACATAGTTACTTCAATAAAACATTTATCAAGAAATATCAAGTAATCTCTCAGAATTTTTAATTTATTGTTTCAGTCTATGACCACAATATTCTCACTGCGTGACAAGTCCTTTTAGTTAAATAGACAGCCTGTGCTTACCTATCTATTTACCCTCCTTTTTGTGGAGACCGAGTCCCTCCTTCCAGCATTTGTGGACACTGAGTAACCAGTAATACAGTCATTTCTCTGTTGTTGTAAGCTATGTATCTAGGTTATTATATTGCATCTGTTAAGTGCCAGTGAACATCAACTGATTTTTACTTGAACCAAGAAAGTTTAAAAGTACAGACATTGCCTTGCAGAAAGTAGATCTTCAGAAACAAGGGCCTGTGCAGTCCAGCCTGGGTTTGAGGAAACACAGTCTTGATGCTGCTGTCCCTACATTTTGGGTATTTAGTCCTTAGAATGAAATCCAAATGTGAGAGTACCTTATGTTGTGTGAGTGCATGAGAGGTTCCTCGTTCAAAGAGGGACTGCAGTGTGAAGCCTAGCTGTAGCCTAGTGAGTGAAGCCCTTGCTCTGGTGAGATTGGGTAAAAGCTCACAACTCCTGTTCGCTGAGTGCCTCAGTCAAAAATGTGCTCAGCAGCTCTTTATCTTGGGCATTTTCTTTCAAAGGCTGTTGATTTTTTACATTCTTCTCCCTGCTGTGCCCTGTTCAGTGCAGGAATGGGAGATTTATTTAACCTAAACTATAGTGGAAACTGAGGAGTAGTTAGGTTGATAATTGCCTATCTCCTGTCTACTGGGTGTTTTCTCTCAGCATTATGCTTTTGAATAAAAAAAACAGTATGCTTTTGAATAAAAACCAGCATTTCCACCATATCACCAAACCAGATTTTGGGGAAAAAAAAAAATAAAAAGAAACTATTTTGCAGGAGGCTTTGTGCTGCTCTGTTTCTTAAGGCTGTGTGTGCCTGTCAAATTAAGTCAGAAACTGAAAATGTTCCTCAATCTAGATTGCAGAGTTGGGCTGGGACAGGTTTGGTTGTGGTGCAGCTCTAGATGGGGGCACAGCTCAGAGCTGCAGGGGCTGCTCTGTCTAAGTCAAAATAAAAATGCTTGCTTCAATGTTATGCTTTTTTGATTTGGTGCAGGGAAAGCTGGAGTGGGGACAAAATGATTTGACCTTAGATTCTCAAGCACTGCCAAAGTCCTGATTGCATTCAGGCATGTTACTTTTTTTCTTTTGGATATGTCCTTAAAAGGCCAAACTCTAACACAGATTTTGCACAAAGTATTGTTATTCATCATCATTCATATTCAGAAAACAAAGGGTCATAACAGGACTAGGGGATATGACTCACAACACTTGTGAAACTCTGACAGTCAAGCTGAGAATCCTGAAATCTTCTTTTCCAGAAAATTCTGATGATTCAACAGAATTGAGGACAGGTCATAAATATATTTAACAAATTCTGTTGTTATTATTAGTTTAGTTACCATCAAGTTATTAGTGCAAACCTCTAAGGCATTCTGATAGCAAAATCATTTTTTCATTGCTGTCTATACAATATATGCTATATATTGCATAGACAATTGCATTTTATTAGGAAAGAGTTAGAGCTTTTTTTAATAAAGTAAATAAATACTGTGTTTTTTGCCTCTCAAACACAATTAAAGTAATGCAGTATTGAAGGAGTTGTTGGGATGCAGCATTTTTCTGTTTGTATTAAAAATAAGTAATATTTTTCAAGATAAAAGAATATACCTATTCTTGCAGTTAATACTTTAGTTTGGACCAACAGCCTTCTCAAGTGCTGTTTTGCTTGACCCCTCTTGGTTTATTGATCCAGGAAAATATATTATTACAGTTTTATTTTTCATTCATGTTCAGAGTATATAAACATTTTTAATTGTCTCTGGCTATGATATTTTTTTCAAAGGATGAAGTTGATGAAAAGGAAACAGAGATGGATGAAGAAACTGCAGTAGTTCCTAGCACTGACAGTACATTGAACCAATTGAGGAGAGATTTTCAGGTGATTACATCCAGCTACAGTCAAGAAAAAATGGGAACAAAACCCAGTGAAGCTAAAACAAATAGATACTTAACAAGAGAAGAATTGCATGGTAAGGATAATGTTTTCAAAGCAGTTTATTATGCTACTTCTCCACCTATTGGTGAAATTTCTGAAGAGGAAGATTCTTTTTCGGAATCCCAAACAAATACTGGAATTCCTCAACTCATTGACTCCACCAAAGGCAGAGAAGAAGAGTTCATATATCTTTCTTCAGGCACTGAGCCAACAAGAATAACCACCACTGGCCACACTGACGAAGATTTCTTATTGTCTCCTTTTAAACCTCATCAGGAATCTGATGACTTTTGGAGTTCAGTTCCTACTACTTCTTCATCACAGCTGGTTACAGAGGAGACCTCCCAAGAAGATGCCCTTCCTTCAGGAAGCCCAGATATAAGTATGCATGATGTTCTTTCCCAAGGCTCCATTAAATATGTTTCAGAAGGTGTAGCACCCTCAAGATCCGATGAGCCTCCAAAGCATACTTCTTCCACTGATGGAAATTTATGGTTTCATAATGGTACAGATCAAACAACTCAATCTGTTGATACATCGCCTAGCGGGCAATTGTCTCAGACCAGTTATACTGATGCTTATGGAGAGGGATTAAAGCCAACTACAGTGCCCTATTCAAGCAGCCCAGTGGTTTCACAAGACACCTCAGATGCGGATTTAGAATTGCCACATTATTCTACCTTTGCTTTCTCCTCTGCTGAATTATCACCTCACTCTATCTCTTCAAGCTCTGGAGAATATGGTTCTGCTTCTGCTGCCAGTGAGGTACTCTCTCAGACAACTCAGCCAGTCTATAATGGTGAGATACCTCTTCAACCTTCCTACAGTAGTGAAGTGTTTCCTCTAGTCACCCCTTTATTGTTTGACTCTCAGATGCTCGACACTACCCCTGCTACATCAGATAGTGATGTGACCTTGCATGCTACACCTGTATTTCCCAGTGTTGATGTGTCATTTGAACTCACCCTGTCTTCCTATGATGATGTACCTTTGCTTACATTTTCCTCTGCTTCCTCCAGTAGTAAAATGTTTCACCGTTTGTATACAGTTTCTCAAATGTTTCCACAAAGTGCTGCTCCAGCTGTTGCAAGCGATAAGGTGTCCCTGCATGCTTCTTTGACGTTGGCAGAGGGTGATCCATTAATACAGCCAAGCCTTGCTCAATATGCTGATGTGGTGTCACATCAGACCACTCATGCTGCTTCGGAGACACTGATATTTGGTCATGATAGAACTCACGTATTTTCTCAAGTTGAACCATCCAGCAGTGATTTAAATATGCATGTACTATCTACAATGTCTGAACTTCCTTATGCTTTGTCTGGTAATGTGGGCTCCCTCCAAAGCTTTACTGTTTCCTATGACTCTGCAGAATTTGTGCATGATTCTGTTGACGTATTTCGTCAAGATCCTTTATTTAGCAGCTATAACAATGTACTGGTGCATAAACCTTCTACTGTAATATCACAAGCTGATACTTTGCTGCAGCCTACGCACTCTCTATCTAGTGACACGGATTGGTCTGAAGCATACTCTGGTAGTGAGTCCCTTTTGCGTGATACAGATACTTTGACAGTACTTAATGTTTCTTCCTCTGATTTTGTTGATGAGATTCCATATGAATCATCTGGGTCTAGTGATGTTAATAAGATGCTTCCAAAAGGTGATGTTATATATGGAGATGAGAGAGAACTGAAAATTTCCTCCTTTTTAAGTGAAATGGCTTCCAGTGCTGAAAGTAAAGTGATACATGAAGTTTCTGCATCTGTTTCTAATAATGTTGTAATTGAGCAGAATATGTCTCTGCAAGAAAGCTCACTTCCTGTTTCTAGCACAGAGGGGATCCTTCCAGTGTCTCTTGCTTTTCCCACTACTAAGATATTTGATCATGAGATTAGTAAACTTGGAGAAAAGCACCTTTCTGTTCAGCCTTTGCATGTTACAACTCCAGCCTTTGATGACACTTTGCTTAAACCTATGCTTAGTGCAAGCTCAGATCAAGCTCTCTCTGTCCCTGCTTATAGCAAAATGTTGTCCTCGACTCAGCTGTACTTTTATGAGACCTCAGCTACATTAAATAACGGACCATTACTGCAGTCCTCCTTCCAATCTTCTGGCGATGGCACTCTGCTTAACACAGCTGCGGTTGTGCCTAGTGATACAATAATGGCTGAAAGCTCAAGGGTTCAAAAAGATAGTTCTACATTTGACCAAATATTGCATCAAGTGGCACCAGGTTCTGCTACAACTGAAAACAAGCTGCATTCTACATCTGTACCTTCTGTTGCTGATATGATGTCAGACACTTTTAGTAAGCTCACAGCTTCACTTCAAAGTTTATCTTTTTCTTATGCAAGTGAGAAATATGTTTCATCCACATTATTTAACAGTGAAGATGTTCAGAAGGTTATGCCTTCATTGTACAGTAGTGATGTTTCATTCCAGCTGACCAGTTTAGAAAATACAAATGCCTTTCCCTCCCAGGCAGCGAATGCTGTAACAACTCCCTTCCTAACAGGTGACACATCATCACATGTAGCTACTTCAAGAGACAGCCATATCTCTTCAAGTGTTTTTGAAAGAAGTGAGGCTGCCAGTGTCTCTTCAAGTTCCACACTTGGTTTTTACCCTGCAGTTGTTTCTGGTTCTGATGTGTCCGTTCATCACACTCTTCCTTTGCCAAATATACTTATTTCAGTTACGGCTGTTCCTTCCAAAAGTGAGATCCCTGTAACTTTGAGTAGGTTGCTGGTCCCTTCTAGAGAATCCTCTGGGTTGTCTCCCAGTATCATGTCCAGTACCGATTTGTGGTCTTCTGTAGTTGAGGATGACTACGATGAATATGATGATGGCTTCCCTGTAAGTAACTGCATCTCATGCACTTCCCATAGAGAAGATCAGGATATGGTAGTAGAGGATGAAAATACAAAGGTAGATAATAACAAGGATCAGAGTAACCTAATTATAAGTTCACATTCTGAGAGATCTGAAGAAGAGAGATTTTCTGCTGCTGCATCTGACAGACAGATAAACCGTGCCATGGACAGACACAATTATACATCCATACCAACTTTGACAGCAAGTGTGATACCTAAGAAGCACAACAACCTGAAAATTTTGGAGAACCACATTCAGACTTCTAGTGTCCAATTGCAAAGCACATCAGAATCTAAGTCTTGGGCTGTTTTGACAAGTGATGAAAAAAGTGGATCTGGCCAAGATACTTCAGATAGCCTTAATGATAACGAAACTTCAACATATTTCAGTTTGCCTGACCATAATGAGAGAGACACTGAAGGGGCAGTTGTAGCAGGTAACTCAGAATTAACTCCTGGATCACCACAGTCATCAGCCTCATCTGTTACTAGTGATCACTCATCAGTATTCAACATCTCTGAGGCAGGTTAGTTATGGATATGTCTAATGAATACCATGGGGAGCTGTGAGGGGATACTTTCGTGCCATGGAGAGTGAGACGGTTTATCTACAGATAATAAAGGGAGAACATAACTGTGCCAATGGGTTTGATTAAGGAAGCATTGGGTAACAGGGGTGCATACCGAGCTGACCATATTGTGAATGCTACTTCTGGCTACTTAAAACTGCACCTGAAATATTCTTCAGTAAGTTGATTGGAGCTCTGCTTTTAAATAGATGCATACTGTCAGCAGAAGTTGAGTGATGCAAAACCTGAAACCAGAATTGTTTCAGTGTTAATTGTTAATTTTAATTTTGAAGGTTTGAGAGGGACTTAGATTCTCTGTTAAGTTCTCTGTACAAAGATAAGTGCTGCCCTTAGGGAAATACCACCAGAGGAAACCATGCCTCTGCCAGAGGAAACATACTTCTGATGTTCTCTTTTAAACTTACAACAGCACATTTTTTTCTGTTTTCTACGAGGAAACAAGGAAGAAGATGCTGGTTTGATTCTGATTCATCTGAACTCATAAAAGCATTCACTTTTATTCTGTGTATGCCACTTTCAGATTTCAGTTAGATGCAGAATTTTTGTGCCAGAATTTTGAGCCAAATTCTCCTCTAGATGTTTATATTTAATGCTATTTTCTTATTTATTCCTCTTAAATTCAGTGAGAGTATTTGCAACCCATGTTTCAAGGATAAAGTCAGGAGTCAAAACTCATAACACATTTCCTTTTTATTTATAAATGCACTGTGGAAAATCTGAAGTATTCAGACACATAATTTTCATTGATTTTTATGTTATAGAATTGAAAATCAAAGAATTGAGTAAAAAATAATCTATGATATTTGAAAAAAAAAACAAACAACAACAATCAAGGTTGAATTGGTATTTTAGAAAATAAATTGAACTTTGTTATGTACTTGCAGCATCTGTAGAGGGCAGTATCATTCAACTGAACCCATTAAGGAATGGAATTTTCCAAAGCATGGGAAGGTTTCGGCCCAGTCCCTCAAATAAATACACAGTTGAATTACATACGGTTATATTCCTCATGAGCAACAGAACACTAATATCAAAAGGTGGTAAACTGACAATCAATGTAGTTGGGGCTAGTAGAAAGTGAAAAATAGAAAATAAAATTTAAAAGTCAATAAAAAACATTGAAATTACTAAGAGTCCTAACAAGGTAGGTGTTACAAAACCTAATCAATAATTGAATTAGTTCACTGGTAAGTAGTTACCCCTTTGTGTGTAAAATGCATACCATTCCTTAAAAAAGTAAGCAAAAATAACATTAATATTTCAAAACCTGTTATTGGTATGAATGAGTGTTGCCATGAGATACTAGAGTTTACATAATGGGTGTCATTTGAATTTTCACCAATACTAAGTCAAAAAGAATTATACAGTACTGGAGGAGGAGGAGTACAACAGACTTAGTTTGTCTTCCAGATAGTATTGAAAGACACTCTACAGTATCATTTCATGTGCATTACTTTTTTTCCAGCACATGGTGCCAAATACTGGCTTTTAATAAACTGAACATTCAATTTCAGCATGTCTAACATGGTCTCCTTTAAATCAAAGACATATTTGCTTGACTAAGTTATAAAGAAATAAAAAAGGAAAAATTTAATCTCTCACCTGAGAACTTACTTATATATTGCATGAATTTTGCAGAAATTGGTGAGATGTCTTTTTGTTGTGACCATTACAGAAAAAAAAAATTCATTTACACCTTTCCCATCTTGTAGTTGTTGATGCATAATTATGCTTGTTCTCAACTAGGATTTTCTCCATAAGACCTCTGTGACTACCTAAACCTTTCAACTTCTGCTGAAAAACTAAGACAAATTAATAGAAATATGCGTAGGATCCAAACACATCAGTTATTAGAAATCAAAGAAATCCACTATAGCTGAGACTGCCTTTTCAGCTGTCATCAGTGGAGTGATAGCCAAGTAGGCAAGAAACCCCTTTTTACAGGAGAAGCCTTCACTTCATTCCCCATAGGAGGAGTCCTAATAGAATATGGTCATGAAGTCCTAATAGAATATGGTCATGAAGGAACCCTGTCATCACACAGATTGGATTGGATTTTATGCTGTGAATTAGTCCAGAGTTGGATAAGCAAGTCTGACCATTTCAAAGGGATCGTATTGTGTTTTCTCATGCATACGCAGTTTTTCTCTGAAATCAATAGGAAGTACCAATTTGAACCTACTCAACAGAAACTTGCAGATTTTTCAGAAGCAACTTAGTGCCTTCAATTACTTTGCCCATTGAGCTGCACAATTTAAAGAGAAGTGATTGATATGGGTGTTAAAGAGTATATTGAATTAAAAGCAAGAAGACAAATGCAAAATTAGAGCTTTGACCTTTTTTGTTTTTGCACATAAAGTCCCGTGTGCCTCTAAACTCAAGAAAATGGAAGCAAATAGAGCTGCCTGGAAATCTGTACTGTGTGAAGCCGTTTTTTGACATCCTATTTAGAGCATGTAATTTGGTGTCTTTTTGTTTTTTCCCCAGATTCAACTCCATTCCTTCTTCCCTTTGTGTAAAAGCTTTTCATTCATGTAGAATTGGTCTCTTGAAATCCCAGTGGAGTGCAGATGTTTTCTATATGGCAAAATTGTGCTCTTATACAGAAAATTCATTGAATTAGGACTGTTTGCAAAAGCAGAAAACATTCCAGGGGTTTAATTCTAACAAGCACAAAAGTGCTTATTTCTGCATTTTAACTCAAAGAATGCTCATAGTAAACTGCACAGATTGCAATAAGTCAGTTATTTCACGTCATAGTCACAACTATAAAATGTTTACTTCTTGAGGTATGACCAAAGCTAAAACTACAGTATTGGTGTTGTCCACCATTGCATTTCCTTCTTTAATAAAATTTTAAAATACATTATTTTAATCTTGATACAGATTCCTCTGTCTAAATATTTCTGTCATCCAACATTATATGGCTTACAGAAATACGAAACCAAAGCAATATCTAAATAATAATTTGATCAGCTGTAAAGATGGACGTGGGAATTTAATTGTGGCTCCAGTATAGTTGAGAGAGGCAATTGGACTCAAAGAAAGCAGGATGTATCTGTAAGGCAATTTACAGAATGGGCAATGGATAAAAATACAGAAAGCTAAACTGCACTACAGCAAGCACATAAAGAGTATTGCAAGAAAATTTTCCTATTAACCTATTAGACAAAGAATTGATTTGCATTATATGACTGACAGTTTAATATCAATTCCAATGCACATTCCAATGTTATGTATTCAGATTTCTTAACTCATTTGGCTTTCAGCTAATAAAACAGATTAAAATAAAAAAAAAAAACTTTCTTCTGAATTTTAACAACAGTCTGCTATTCTTACAAAGAGAAGTCTCTACTGCTGGAAGGCTGAGTCACATAAGCTTGAACACTTTGCTTTACCCTCTATCTGCTTATCTTCTGTAAGCTGGTTTGCAAATGTATAAACTTTCAGCAGTACATAGTAATAAATAGAGGTAAGTGATATTAAGTAGGCTCATTATAAGACACATTCACTTATGCTGTGCATTTCTCAGAATTTAAACCTGGACTGTTTCAATTTTCTCTGACTGCAGAGGCAAGTAATATTAGCCATGAGTCTCGTATTGGTCTAGCTGAGAGTCTGGAATCAGAGAAGAAGACAGTTATACCACTTGTGGTCATATCAGCCCTGACTTTTATCTGTCTAGTGATTCTTGTGGGTATTCTCATTTACTGGAGGTAAGTTGTTTTTTGGTTGATCTTTTTATCAGTTCTAACGAGCTATGATTTGAAAAATGTGATTGGCATTATTGAGCTGGTTTACAGGAGGGAGACTGGATCTTGTCTCATACCTTGTCTTCATATGGCTCAGTGTCATAAAGATGACTAAATAAGGTGATTTCTGTTCAAAATACTCAACTGTAATTTTTTTTTCACAGGGTTTAACCACTGTAAATATTCCCATATTGAGAGGCCTTAGTAAACAATAACTCGCGATTGATGCCTAGAAACCAAGGGTCTTAACAAAGCACTGGGAAAAGCAAGAGTGAGAAGAAAAATAAATATCATGGCATGGGGCTATTTACTATCTTTCCAATCCTTTAACCATTAAAAAAGGTAGTTAACAATTTTAGAATTAGAATCTCTGGTCCTCAAGAGGACTATGCAAATGAGCAATTCATTTGGCACCATAGGAGTGTGCTGTAGCTAACACTGTGTGGAAGACAGAAAGGATAGTTTAATGATACTATTTGAAGTATAATTAAATCATGATACTATTTGAAGATCCCTTACTGAGTGCCTCTTAGGATGTTCTGTGATTAAAAAGTCATTCTACTTCGTGATTCTGCCAAACCAGAATTAGCCCCCCGGTCTTTGAAAGCTTAGTGCATAACTACAGACGTGTTTCACGTGCACATATGCTCAGGTTTCCTCATGGATGTGTTTCTCTGTGACTTGATAAATTGATAAGCCAGTAAAAAAAAGTAGTATAAAGAGAACTGATGGTTATTAGAAGTCATTATAACATAATCAGTAAGACCAAAAAACTGTATCCACACCGTGAAATAAAACAGACCAACTAGCATGGCACAAATCTCTTCCATGTAGCTTAAGTGACTTCCCTCACATAGGATAAAAACAGTGGCTGCATTCACATGGCTTACTGGGGATGACCTCAGCCTTATGCTAACCCCAGAATGCATCAAGTGTTGTGTGAAATACTGCAAGTTGGCCTGAACTCAAAATGTACCAGGAACCTCATCAGCCACATGGCAGTATGTGGCAATGCTCAAGGCTTTGGCACCCTGCCACTGGTTCTAGTTAAAGTCAGTGTTCCTAGGGACATGTCTGCTTAAGCTCTCAAAACCCTTGCACAGCCCTAAGACTTTCTCAAGTGTGCAGGTTGTCAGGGAGGAAATGCTGTGGTGGGCCGGAAGGGGGAAATAAGTTGCAAAATGTTCTGCCTTCAGTGATTGCCAGGAACCTGATCTGGCTTCTGCTGTGCTAACACATAAACTAGCAGCCAGAAACAGGACCTTGCTTTTACAGGGACTGTACAAAGAAGTGGGAAGACAGGCCCAAACATCTTCTTTCAGATGCCTCCAGAGCTTGTTTTTTCTTCCTTCATCCCAAATAAACCTCCTTAATCTAAAATGAAAAAAATTGGTGGAGAACCAGGAACTTTGGCCCTTTCCAAACTACAGACTACTGTAATCTCTAGGCTGTGATATCAGGGTTGTGCTTACTGACTTTTCTTCTAGTCTCCTGACACTGGTTTTCTGTCAGCCTCTCAGGGTGTGAGGTGTAACCTAAACAGACTAGGCTGGAGAAATTGAGTTCAAGCATCCTTTGTTCCAGGCATATATGCTAGTGGGTCAGACAGCTTTTGCCATGATTAAAGACACTTGAACAGTGAACCTTGAGAAAGATTTCTTCTGCTTTTCAAAGTAGTAGTTAATTGCCATAATAACTGCAAAACTCATTTCTTAGTTTATGCTTAGTTGGATAACTGTGTTCTCCATCCCAGGATTTCCAGCTAACCACTTGCATACTGAGAATCGTTTCCTGTCATTCATGTTATGCAACATGATTGTTCATATTCAACTTCCAAAGGGTTTCNAAATAAAATATGGAGCTCTTTTATTTTTAATCCTCAAAATTCTCTTGGCATTATGATAACACCAGTAACTATTTCTTATTTCAGGGGAATGCAGCATAAAGATTATGCTTTGTAGGTAGGACTTTGTGGCCCTCTTTCAAAGTTTCCAAATCACTCACCTCTTTTTAAAGACTGAAAAAAAATCAGGACATTAACTTCATTGCTATGCTGTTTTTATTAAGCCTGGAAAATATTAGTAGAAACTCTGTAAGATTTTTCTAATAGTTAGATTTAGTTTTTTTTGAAATAATTGCTGTTAGTTGTTAATGTTTCTTTTTATGATGCACATTTTTTTCCTAATTTTAGCCAATTATTTTCACTTAGCTCCTTATTTGAATATACAAAAGGTTGTGTTATTTACTTTAAAAGCAAATAGCTACCAAGAGCAACAAGTTCCAGTCTCTCAAGGTTAAAGAAAAGCAAAATTACTAATTTCTTTATTTTAATGACTTGTATCAGAAAAATAATTCTGTACCATCTGTTGTTTGGGTTTTGGTTTGGGGGGTTTTTTTCAATGAAATTGTTAATCAGCACTTGAGGAAATTCCTCAATCTCTTCACTATCTCATTAGGCACAATTTCAATCTTTTTTTGATAGATATTTATTTCTCCGACAAGGATGACAACTTCTAATGGCAATATTGTCTAAAGATTGAATAACTACCAGTAGGAAAATACACAATTTTGAGCTACTCTGGTTTTGTTTCTCTTTTGTAATTCAGACAATTTTCAAACAATGTCATTTTCCTTTCATTTCTTCAGCATGATTAAGATTATAGTGGAATAAACAAGGAGATTCTTTGCCCTGTTTAGTGGCCTTGCTGTCCAGATAGACATTTTTAATAGCTTTAGAGAGTATTTTCTGTCCAAATCTATAGTCTGTCCATTTCTTTCAGTATCTGTCTACTTTCTGAATTCTTGCAGCAGAGATGCAACAGGAATACCTGAGTGTACTTGCTCTCTTCTTTTCTTGATGGCTTCATTATTACCATTTTTTTATTCATTCCTGTTTATGCAGATCAACTTTTATAATGTTTATTGGAAGAAGAGCTTGTAACATGGTAACAGTTATCAGTGGGAGTTGTACCATTCAAAATTGTTTTTCAACAAACATATGTGAATCGTAGTAAAAGACCAGCTCTAATGACATGAACCACAAACTGCTAATGCATTTCAAGGTCTATTTGCATCAATAGACATACTAAGGATCAGCTGCCTGTCAAGCAGCCTGTTAGACATTTCGTGATAGTAACACTTCAGAAACTACCAGCCTGATGACAGACAACACTCTGAGTAGTTATTTGAATTTTAATTTTCCTCTACAACCCTATTTGAAACATACTTGTCAGAGAATGTTAATTTTCTTAGCCATGATTTGAACTAATGCCTTGAGTCCTGTGATAAGTTTATGAGAACAGAGATGAAAACCCTCTCTGAGGATCGTTAAGCTTGCACATGCAGAAACACTTAAACCATGTTTAAATATAGAGGTCACAGTCGTCCATCCATAAAGGAAAAACTTCTCAATAGTGGGTCATGTCATCAGTAAAAGTATTAATAAAATCTGAGAATTAAAATTCTAGCTGACAAACATGTAAAAATTAATTGCAGCTATTTAAAAATCGAATAATTGGCACCCATTAAGGATCCACCTAAAGTTCCTTTGGCTTCACCAGATCTTTAAATTATCTGAACATTTTTTAAAAGCCTAGTTAGTGTTTGAGAATACCTACTGGCAGATAATCCTGTGAGCTCAAAAGACACTGAAGTTCTTAGGGAAAGAAGTAATCGTGCCTCCAAGACCATTCTGCGTGAGCAGCGGAAGCACAAACACATCCTGTCGCAGGTGGCTCTGACTTGCAGAGTCTCTGGGGCAGGAACACCCTGCAGACACGCACAGTCCCATGGGCACAGAGCGCCGTGCTCCTTGCCAGCCTCACAGCAATCCCAGCCAAGCTCTGAACAGCCCCTGCCCCAGGGCACAAGTAAGCACACATTCTCAGCCAAGGTCCAAGGGCCCAAATGCTAGAAAATCTATGTTGCCCACAATCTGAGGCTTAGTCTTGTAGTCCCAAGTGGTTCCCATTGAAGTGTTCATTCAGATCTAGTATCCCTCTTGTCAGACCAAAGTGCTGCTGCTGTTGCTGCTGCTGCTGTACAGATCCAGACACTGTAATTAATTCATTGGTTTAGCACTGCCTCCATATATAAAGTGTGTTTTTGAATAAGTGCAGGGTCTAAATTACAAATTACAGTTTTAGGTTGGAGATCTAAATGCTGTGATGAAAGGTGTAAATTAAATAATCAGGTTATTGAGTGATAGGACCTTTGTCCCGAAGTTTGAAATAGTCATCACTTTTTTCATTAACAACAAGTGATAATAACGATAACGAGTTGTGAATATTAACATTAGGTTTAGTCATGAAGGCTTTCAGTGCTGATGCAGAAACAGATGGAGTGCCTATTTATGAGTCTTATCACAGGTTAAGTCAACTGCTATGAATTTGTCTCTCAAATGTGTCGAGGGTGTAATTTATTTTCAGCCACAATTAACTTGTTAGAGGTTAAAAATACATTGGCTCAGTGAGGGATAATGACTGTATGGCATAATATAAGGACATTTTAAGTACAGCTTTAGATGTGAAAGTCATTATGCTAATTAAATTCTTTATAGCTCAATCTTTTCTCAAGCAAATAGATGACAACATTAGTCCATAAATCTTACATAAGACGGTTGTTCACAAGCAGTAGATATTTAGGGGAAGGACACTTTTTGGGTTTTGAGCTTTAGCATCAGACTGCTTGGCATTTTTGGTTGGTGCAGTTTTTAATAAACACAATACAGCATTCTCTGTGCCCAGCAGACAGGGCTAGACTTTCCAAAGTGTTTAATGATTTGAATGGATACTTGCTTGCATCTCACAGACAGTTCACATGTAGTTCTGATAGTAACTCTTGAGTCTTATGCTAGCACTGAGACAGCTTCTCTCACCTCAGCAGCCACTAACTCCAATGCTAGAGACTAAAATTTAGAAGGGTGTTCCCAGGTACCTCCTGAATGTGTTCTTGGTCTGCATCCAAAATTGCCATTTCTAAGTATAACCACATAAATAATAGATAGTATTGCTCCAAATATCTCATTCAAAGCCAAAGCTTCTCTGTGAACACCACAAACTATGTCACAGCAGTTCCTAGCTGGGCTTCAGATTTAATTGTCATGTGAATTACCAGAACTATTTTGCATGCCTCAGTTTTCCCTTTTAGGTAGCTGTGTGCTTTTTCTTGTGTTTTAAAAAAGTCTGTATTGTACAGTGATAGAAAATTCCCAACACATTCCAAGAATATAGGCATGTTTCCCAGAGGCTTAATTCAAATAAGCTTACCAAAGTCTTTATAATCTATTTGAATGGTTCTGGAAAGAATCACAACAGCCACATATTCCCTATCTATTTCTCAAAGTATCTTCAAAGTTTATTTATGTTGATACCAATTATATGAGGGGGTTTATGACTGCAATGATACAGGAATGGTACAGAAATTAAAATAACAGTGATTACACAAAGTAACAAACAATCATACAATAGCTTCAGCCAACAGCTTTGAAGAAGGAGAATTTGTAAATATAAAATGAGATTACTATTTTCATGATGCATATATTTCTTTTTAAATTTAATGTTTAGTGAATAATATTTCAGAGAGATTAAGTGACCCAAAGTTAAGATTGTTATTAGCATGTCTAATCATATGGAGATTTTTTAATTAAAGAGGCTTTGCAATGCTTACAGCAGCAGTTGGTTATTCATTCCTTTGAATAGCTTGGATTCTTAACAGATGCTATTCCTATTATCTTCACATCTGTATTACAGCACAGATACAAATAACATTATGGGTCATAGTTAAGGTTGGTTCCATTTTTATTCATACTTCAATGTTTTTGCAACAAGGCTGGCATCTCCTGGAGTTAGAAATTCCCCTGTTTCTGTCAACTTTGGGAAGTCCTCCTGGGTTTAAGGTGTCCCTCAGTGTTGCAATTACATTATGTCACAGCAGTTCTAGAGCCACTGTTTTGGCTGTTACAGGGCATGTTGTCTTTTATTGCGTTTCCATGTCTGCAGTACCATCTATCAATGTATTACCAGAACTGATCACATACACTGCTCCGTCTTCAGGCTAGCATCATCACATGAAAGGGACCAGTAATTATTTAAATGAACTTGGATAAATAAGGAAGACAGTGGCATTTTTTGTACTTTGAGTTGTGCAGCATCTGCAGTAGCTCCTGATGCAGAGTTTCTCTTTCAGCTGTCACTATGTCTGATGTGTACTCTATCTTCTGCCTCTGGTATACGTAAAGATGCATGAACTATGTATTATGCTGAGATAATGTAGTATCTTCATGTTGTATGCATAATTTGGTGATGTACTGGGGAAATATTTCTATTGCAGCTGTAGTATTTGACACTCCATGAAAATTGGTTTTCAAAACCATGGTTTTTCTTTCTGACTCAATAATGCCAGAATTCCAAGTCATCTCAGATAGTGTTTTGGTGGGGTTTTGTTGGTTTCTTTTCTTTTCTTTTTTTTTTTTTTTTTTCAATTTTTAAAAAATATTTATTCCTTGTGTGGAAATGTTTCCAGACTGCTCATTTTTATTTAGAAGATAATACATCACCTCGAGTGATTTCTGCTCCCCCAGCTCCAATCTTCCCCGTCTCAGGTATTTCTGGCAACTATTCTATGGATTGGTGTTAGCTGTTGGAAGATGCTGCTTTATATGTGTCAATATGAATTCTTCATATGCTATAACATCGGTAAACCAGAGATTTGTAACCTCTTGTACAAATCTGTGGAAACAGGTACACTTAATATTGGCAGGCTTGTGTTATTAATAGTCTCTTCCACAGATAACACAGAAGAGACATATCCTGAGCTTACAGAGTTTCCTCAAGGATGCTCTGTGCCTTGTACCATTTGAAGTGTAGCCTCACTAGAGTGGCTGCTCATGTAGCCATGTAAGCTACACTAAATAGCTCTAGAGGATTACACCAACAACATACTCTGTTGTATTTCTGCCTTTATTTGGATTTGTCACCTGTGTACAGAACAAATCCTATTCTTTTTACCAGCAGGATGAGGATGTGCCTCATCTGTCTGCATTTCACATGCAATTACAGCATGTTCTTACACTTACACATTTTACTAGCATAATTACTATGGTAAAGTTATGTGAACCTCTTATGAAAATAATACAGAAGTTCAGAATATTATTAGCATCTTCTGATTCTATATCCACCACATGTATTTGGAGAAACTGTTTCCCTTCTTTCCTCAAAGAGTATCAGAGGAGCACGTGCAGCCTCCCAGCTTTTTCAGTCTGTGTAAAATGAAATAGATTAATTTCATTGATCTATTTAAACCCTAAATAGATTAATTTTAAAGCAGATCCTAAGCCTCATTCTCACCTATGAGAAAAGGATACGTTGTTCCACAAGTAATGTTTTTGCAAACTGTGCTATTACACAAGGAGATGGATTTTCATGGAATGACTGAAGGGAGAATATCAGTGCTTGTGTGAATAACTAGTAAACATATTTAATAAAATAAATCCAAAACAGTAGGCTTCCATTGTAATCGAATTGTAGACATCTTCAAATGCATTTTGTATTGATTGCCATTGTTAGGAGATGCCTAACCTTTTACTAAATGGTTAAAAAGCAGAGGTGTGGCTTGGTTTCAGAAAACATGATTATGTGTGAATGTCAAGCAGCAATCATTACAGGAAATCTCTGCTTTAACTCTTCATAATCAACTATATTGCACTACAACTGTATAACTTTCTAAAAATTTTTCCTGACCAGCTCACCTCAGGGGGAAAGTGTTTTACATTGTCATAATTGCCCTTACAGTTATTCTGGGTGCCTAAAATACATGTTTTGAAGCTTAAGATTTTCCTTCTGAAAGACTGATAAATATTAAAGAGAAAATATTTTCTAAGTGACTGAAGATACACAAAATATTTTATGGGGAAAAGATGCAAGCACTGAAAAAATAGTTTTATTTTATTTTGCGTGCAACAGATGTCAAGTGAATTGTGTTTTCTATTGCACAAGTGTTTCAACAGTGTAATTTTACAACTGCATCTAGTTAAAATATAATAGTAGAAAAGAGCGTAGGGCAGGAAGAGTGTATTGCAATTGCTAAGTTTAATTCTTATGGCTGTGACCAAAAGCACACTCCACAGATCTCATTATATATTAAGTTTTCCTTTTGTAGAGTTCCATTGGCAGAGATGGGAGATCTGCAGTTATTCACAGAAAATGCCATGGCACTTCACAGCACAATTCAAAGATGCATTCAAGTAATAATGAGTTACAGGGTAGTATTCAGATCCACTATCAAACTCTAAATATTTTGAAGTGATACCTGCCATCCAGATATAAAATACATTCCTGGATTCAGAAGTGGTTGAATTGGGAGATTTGCATGGGCAAGGAAATAAAACCAAAGATCTATTTCTCCATTATTTTACTCACTCTTTGGGTTATTTACTTCTCTTCTGTTTTTGTTTGTATATCATTAGGATAAACACTTCATGCCAGGTTTCATCTCCAAAGTGTGAAGATTGTGTTACACATTTGTTCAGCTTCACTTAGGCTTGACTGGATCAATTCAGTTTTTGTATTCAGATCCAGTTATATAAGTGGAAGACCAGATGGATCTTAGTACAAATCAACAAATTCTTGGTAACTGAAAGTTAAAATTATTAGAAGGGCTTAATGGTGAACATCTGTTGATGTGAATAACAGGTCCTTGTTCAATGTTTCTGACGTTTTGTTCATATATGAAATGGTGATGAAATTACAGACTGTGAAATAAACATATTTTTAAACCACAAAAGGCTTTAAAAAAAATCCAACAAAATTATTCTTCAGAACCAAAACTAAGTGAAATAGTGTCATCCTTTAGCAGATAATTTGCAAACAGATGACTTTGTTTACACAGCATATTTGCAGTAAAGAGAAGATTAAAAGTCCCAAAGGTTTTTGATGTGATTCTTGATGCATATTCTACACAAGTGGCTTTTTGTCTAAAGTAAAATGGAGATGTTACATTAATCCCATTTATTCCTCGAGAGTGTAGATTTTTGCTTTGCAAGTAGCCAAAAGGTCTTAAACATAAATCTTCCATTTAAAATTTGAAGTATGAAGCCTGATGTGAAAATCTGTGGTCAGTACTGCCATGATCAGACATAAGAATATTATCAATAGGTAATCATAGAATCACAAGGAGAGCCGGGAGAAAATTCTGTAGGGAAAGTAGTCACTAATGCAGTAAAAGATGAAAATTAATTCCCGTTTCTTTAGGATGCCAATGCAAATATGTCAGTTAATATGAAACTACTGGCATAACGCTGCTTTAATTTATTAGGCTTGGGACTACGCAACTCATCTGTGTACTGGATCCAAGTTCCAGTGCAACATTAATCAGTGTGGAGCACCCAGAGAACTCTGCCGAATCATTCCTACTTTATCAGTATTATTCAGAGCTTTGCTCTCTCCCTTTGAACATCTTGTAGCAAAGAGCTACTCCTCCCATATCTCCTTGACTTCGCAGGGAATTATTTTGTGTTCCTCTATTTACAGACAAACTCAGCATCTTGCAGAATCAGCACCTTGATTTGGGGGTCTTACAGACAGAGCAAGACCTAGCAAGGCATTTGCATGATCTTCTTTCCAAATAATAATTTAGAAATGTACAAATAGTAGGTAACTATTTTAGAAATGTTAATGACGGCAAAGAATGTTGTAGTTTTTTGGGAGCTGTATATCCAGAGTTCATGCCAGTAATTTTATTTCAGGATGTTTTGTGGATTGCCTACATATAAGCTTCATTATATCTCACTGGCTTTTTATTCTACATAAATATATTTTTTTTGTCTTTTCCCACCCCTAAGATGATGTTGGAGCAATTCCAATAAAGCATTTTCCCAAACATGTTGCAGATTTACATGCAAGTAATGGTTTTTCTGAAGAATTTGAGGTATGGCTCTATGATGTCATCTTTTTATTAGCACGTGCGAATAATGTTAAGTTTGAATGCCTGCAAACAAAAATTGGGGCATTACATTCTGACTTGGGCACCAATTTCATGAATGCATGTAAATGTGAGCACTTTGAGCCCAGTGTGGAGTTTATGCATAAAACCTAGGGAGATTCCTAAAATCTAACAGGACTGCAATACAAATGGGAATGTTTATTATTGTGATAAAATACTGAATAACTGTGGGAATAAACCATGCAAAGGTAGTGCAATGTATATGGTTTATCAGATATAGTGATAGATCTAAAGCTTTTCCAATACTAATGACAATTGAATTTTGCAGAAGGTATCCACATTTGCATGTTCCATTTACAGAGAAAATCAAATGGAAATAACAATGAGTACACGTGGCAAGACTTCTCATTAACAGGGGAGCTAATGTAGTCTTCGTATGTGGTAGTGAAGGTTTTACAGTTCCTGTCCTAAAGTGTATGGTTTATAAGAGGTATTTCAAAGTGTTGAAATGTATGCTCTAATCATGTATTGTTACTATCACCATACGTAACTAATGGTCTCCATTGTTTTTCACACTTGTGCATTGCAATCAATTTAAATACAGATATGTTCTAACTTAATTCACATAGACATTAAAACCTCAAATACTGTAATTAAAGCTGTGCCATTAGCAATTTTTGCAAGAGATCTCTAACAAAATCAGTCAGGATGGAAACAAGTATTCTAACAAATCTATATTAATTTAAAAATACGACTGTAATACTCCTGTTGCAAAAACAGTAATGAAAGTAAAAATTCACAGTTTTGCATCTTTAGGTTTTGCTTTTGTTTCCCTAGACAATGTATTGTGATCTAGTGGACCAAAAATTCCATATGCTTCACATAACCTTCTTCATCATCATTTCTTCTTCAATTTATTTAACATTCAGAATATCCATTTGATTGTGGGACCAAATTTGTAAATACTTGTGAATGTCCAGTACATATTCATATACTACACGTGCATTTGCTCTGATGGGACTGGGCTCCAGCTTGACTAGCTATTAATAAGAGCACATGTTGGAGAACTGTATGTAAATACAATGGATACAAAGTTCTTCCACCAGTAGTGAGTACAGCAATACAGAAATTAGATTGTTCATTCTAAATTGATCTTTTCCTACCATTTTACTTTTCCTAAATTATGGCAGTGATCTAAAGACCAAATATAATGCATGTCACTAAACTACAGCTGCACTATCTGAAATATTTCATGCTAGTTTTAACTATTACCCAAAAAAATCAGTGTCCTCATCATTTCTTGGAGATCTTTTTTGGCTTTATGGACTACCCCAGAAGTAATGTTCCGTTCTTTTCTCTACTGATAGAGAACTTAGAAGATTGGGAAAAACTGAAATATAGTAATTGTCTTTGCAGAGTTATCATATATTTGAAGAGTACAAGGGTGGTTCAGATATTTTTTGGGGGTGGGGGTAGCAAGTTTTTTTTATATTACTACAAAATAACTCATTTAAAATCTAATTTTTAGACTGAAAACCACTTATCATATATATATTTAAGTAGATTAAGGTGATTGTCATTAAAATTAATGATAAAAAGTGTTGGGAAACATCATTAGTACTTTTAGTGATGGCAATGTATTTGCTATTTAAAAGTGTGGACCTTATAAATGCTTGAGTTTCCTGACAGCTAAAGTAATCAATAAAATGGATTAATTTTGTGAGTCTTACAGAATTTGTGCCTCTTTTGTCAAGCCTGTCTTTCCTTTATAAAATTGTTGGCTTCACTGTGAAATGGCTGGCAGCCGTAGTGAGGGCTGTAAATCTGTCTTTCCCCAGAGTGCTGTGAGGCTGGCTGAACGGCACATGGTCCTGCTTCTGTGGAGATTTTGCAGCTGAATGCAAAGAGAGCAAAAGCATTCCCCAGAGAAACAAATGCATTTATAAGGACACATAAAAATTCCAGTGAACTGTTAAATATATAGATAATCTGGCTAAAGAGTGTGATGTTGCTTATGTGTACAACTTTTCATTGGCCTAAAGTCTAACATTAAAGATAAAGATAAGAAAAGAGATGCCAGCATTTTAACTGGGAAAAATTACCTCTTGTTTCCTTTAGGAGTTACGACAAAATATTCAGTTTTGTTGTTATTGTAGATATATTGCATGACCATAACTGTTTTCCATATAGTAATCGTAATTTATATAAACACTTATCCATTTGTTCTGTGCTGTGGAATTTGATTTTTTTTACTTTTTTTGCATTCATTCCCTCATTAGACACTGAAAGAGTTTTATCAGGTAAGGAATTATTTCACTGCATTTTTTTTTAGCAATGAAGTAGTTTTAAAATATCATAGATAATTGGGCATAAGGTTGTGGTTCTTTTCATGCTTACTTACTGTATTTAAAGACATTTTATGTGTCTTAATACTTACTAAGGTATGGCATACTTTTTTTTTCAGGAAATCCAGAGCTGTACTGTAGATCTAGGTATTACATCAGACAGCTCTAATCACCCCGACAACAAGAATAAGAATCGATACATAAACATTGTTGCTTGTAAGTAAAGGCATCACTTGTTGTTTTGTTTAAGAAATAATTATAAACAAGTATAGATTTATGTGTTATTAGCAGGAGCAAAAATACTTCTACACTGAAACGTCCAGCTACTGTTCAGCAAAGTGCTTCTTGGAGAGGAGTTAGCATCAGATTTAACATTTCTTCAAGTTAGTCCTCTGGCACTCTGCTGCTTTGGTTAGCATGTGTTAGCAAGATATATTTGTGTCTTCTGTGATGACCCAAAGAGAGTTGGGAGATTTTGTTATAATGCCATTAGAAAGCCAAAGAAGCTTTGATTGTGAAAATTAATTCATCTTTGATTTAGAATAATGGTGATTTATTGTCTCTATGAGCTTCAAAATCCCGGGATATATTTACTGCAATGTATAAATATAA